>JAJEKB010021378.1:700112-836297 GCA_022393335.1 Macrotrachela quadricornifera
CCTTATGCATAGAGATTAAGCTCAAAAGCGATTAATCAGTTGGGAAGATTCCCTCGTTAGAGACGGAATGATATAGCAACATTATATGGTTTAAGTTGAAAGATTTATTAATTACCGAGTACAAATGAAAAATACTTCTCAGAATAACAACTATAATTTCTTGTAAAACATCTGAGAAGTCATTTTGATGAATACTGTGTTTTTTCGTTGTCAAAATTTCAGCCATACTCTATCACTAGTTTCATTTTCATAACAGAACTCTTCTTGAAACTTTTCCCGAAGTTTCAATCAAATGCTGTGCATCGTCAACATCGATATAATTCGCCCAAAGGATCAGTTCTGTCAAAGTCTATGTGAAATGATGATGGTAAAAATGTGGTAGATGAGCAAAAAATACGACATACTGTATTAGTTTGCAATCCATTACCTAGATACTGTGCACCTTTAGCATGGATTTGATTACTTCCAAGATGCAGCATTGTCAGAGCCTATGTAAAATGATGGAAGTGAAAGTGTGACTGGTAAGCAGATAACATGACTCACGGTATTGCTTTGCAAACCATTGGCGAGATGTCGTGCACCTTCATCTCCAATTTCATTATCTATGAGATACAGTGTTGTGAGAGCCTATGTAAGATGAAGACGATGAATGTGCGAAAGATGGCCAGAGAATATGACTCACTATGTTATTTCGCAGAGCATCGCCCAGATACTTTGCACCTCTATCACCGATTTTATTCTCCGAAAGATCTAATGTTGCCAAGATCTATGTGAAATGATGGTAGTGAGAATGTGATAGATGAGCAGAGAACATAACTTACTGTGTTAGTTTGCAAAGCATCAGCAAGATATTGTGCACCTTTATCATCGATACAGTTCTGTGGAAGATTCAGTGTTGTTAGAGTCTATGTAAAGTGATGACAATGAAAATGTGATTGATAAACAAAAAACATGACCAACTGTGTTAGTTTGCAACGCATTGGCTAGATACTGTGCACCTATTTTGCTAATTTTGTTACTCTCAAGATCCAAAGTTGTCAAAATCTATGCAAAATGATGACAGTGAATGTATAACTGATAAGAAGAACATGACTCACTGTATGCGATTGAATAACATTAGCTAAATGCTTCATGCCTTCATCACGAATTTCGTTTACTCCCAATGCCAGTGTTATGAGAGTCTGCATAGGATGAAGATAATAAAAGTATGGTAGACGAACAGAAAACATGACTTACTTTGTTAGTTTTTAAACCATTGGCTAGATACTGGGCTCCTTCATCACTAATTTTATTATAGCGAAGATCCAATGTTGTTAAAGTCTGTGCAATGATGATGGCGAAAATGTAATTAATGAGAAGAGAACATGACTCACTGTGTTAGTTTGTAAAGTATTGGCTAGATACTGTATCCCTTCGACACCAATTCCACTACCTGCAAGATTCAGTGTTGTCAAAGTCTATGTAAATCGAAGATGATGAAAATGTGTATGACGAACAGAAAATATAACTTACTATGTTAGTCTGCAGAGCGCTGGCTACATACTGTGCACCCTTACTACCAATTTCGTTACTTCCAAGAGCCAGTGTTGTTAAAGTCTATGTATAATGGTAATAGTGGAAGTATGATCAACGCGCAAAGAACAGAACTCACTGAGTTAGTTTGTAAACTATTGGCAAGATATTGTGCACCTTCATCACTGATTTCGTTATAGTTAAGATCCAATGTGGTTAGAGTCTGTATAATGATGATGATGAAAATGTAAATGATGAGAAAACAACAACATGACTCACTGTATTACTTTGCAGAGCGTTGGCTAGATGTTGTGCACCATCATCGCCGATTTGATTACTCTTAAGATCCAATATTGTCAAAGTCTATGTGGAATAGTAATTATAAAAATGTAGTAGATAAACAAAGAGTATGACTTACTGTGTTAGTTTCCAAACTATTGGCTAGATATCGTGCACCTTCAGCACCAATTTTATTACTCGAAAGAATCAGTGCTATCAAAGTCTGTATATACTGATGATGGTAAAAATAGTAGATGAGAGAGGAACATAACTTACTTTATTAGTTTGCAAAGCATTAGCAAGATACTGTGCACCTTTATCGGCAATTTTATTATAATAAATATCCAATGTTGTCAGAGCCTATGTAACGATGATGGTGAAAATATAATAGATAAGTAAAGAACATGACTTACTGTGTTATTTTTCAGGCCATTAGCCAAATACTGTATGTCTTCATCATTGATTTCATTAAGTTGCAAACTCAGTGTTGTGATAGTCTTTGTAAAAGGAGGATGGTGAGTATAAAAAAACTATTGTAAAACTCGTCCTACCGTGTTTCTTTGTAATGCAGTAGCTAGTTGAGGCAACTTCCGATTGCCTTTAAAGTAATTTTGAAGATAGAGTTCGGTATGTACCTATATGAACATTCAAATCAAAGTGTAGGTCTCCTCTTAGAAGTATGGGTTAATACCAAAGTGTTTGAAATACGTTTTATTTCACATATACCTTGGCTTAGTTAAATGATAAAATCTTTATAATAACAAATCCTTATTGACCTATATTTATAGGTATTTTCCCATACATCCAAAATGAAAACTCCACATGAAAGTATAATTACTCATTTAAAAAAATATAAATGAATAGTTTTTGAATAACTTTTGAAGAAAATGACATAGAAAGTTGCAGTTTTCACTATTGGAAGAAGAAAATAAAGACGTAACGCAACATATGTGAGAAGATTTTTCTAACTACTTTCTTAAGAGTTTTATGTAAACTTCTAGCTACGACTAATAGAATATCATGCCATTTTTCCAAGAAAATAATCGAAAAATCTTTTTATAAATGGTTCGATGTGTTTTCATTTTCTCTTTCCAATGGTGGAAACCACAGCTCTCTATGTCATTTTCTTTGAAAGATACTTAAAAAATAGTCACTCAACCTTTTTTTGAAATAGACAATTTCTAATGGCATGATCTGATGATTTTCTTATAGATGATTAAACATGAGGATCTGTATGGCATTAGTATTTCTCTTTACAAAGGTTGGGAAAAGTATTAGAAATTTTTAAATAACTTGTTTAGTTGTCAAACATAACGATAAGGTAACTATCAATGAACATTCTTGATATTTATGAAATTGTATTGCGAAATAAAGAAGAATTTTTAAAAAAATGTCTATAATATTTCATTCATACTCGAAATAATGACTAGTAATACTTTCATGTAGATTTTCTATTTTGAGTATAAAGGAAAAACCTGTTTGTGCAAGTCAATGAAGATTTATTAGTAAAGTTTCTGCAGATATTTTCATGTTATCATTTACCTGGGTCAAGATATGTGCGAAAATTCCATTGTATCGATATCGACATATAAATTTCTGTTCTTTTGTTTAATATTCAACGAAAAACAAAAAACTGATTTAAACTTTTTATAATGATGATGAACGGTTTCTGATGTATTACTAAAGTATTGAGTATTTTTTGAAAGTAATGGGAATGAAACTCGTTATTTTTCTAAAATGATAAAAGGCAAAATTTACCTGGTATCGATGATATGTGTCGGTAATTGCATTCAGCCGTGTACACACATTACGAACTGATAGCAGAATTGTTAATTGATCGAGATTGTCTAATATACGATAGACAAATTCGATCGGTAACGTATGAAGAGATGCAGTAATTTTGTTAGACATGTGTTGTTTTGTTCGAACAATATGTTTAATTAAAATGTGCGTTGAAAGTTTTATTCTTTATATGTGTGTGTGTGCACGTACTTCTTGAAAATGTTTCAGCAATATTTATAATGATTTTGCATTGTTTTGTCAATGATAAGTACTGTAAAAGTATAATGGAAGCAATCGAACGAAAATGTCTTGTACGAGCAATCACACATGGTTCTTTATTCTTGATTTCATCTGAATTATTTATTCATATTCTTCTCGGTTATTAAAAAAAAGACTTTTCATTCTTCTCTCTTAAAAAAACGAACGTCTGAAAGAAAACAAAAAAAAATGGATGCATGCATAAAGAAAAGCATATATTACAATTAACGTTGTGCACAAAGAAACCAATAAGTTTCTGGTAGTATTATTTTAAAATGCACTAATTTTTATTGTTACGCTTGAAAATGCTTCCAAAAATGAACTGTAAGCATTTACAATTGTTTAATAGAAGGAGTCTTGAATGATGTAAATATATACCACAAGGTGTAATGAAATAGGGGTCGATAAGTCCAGCTCTAGTTCAGTTCAGTTCAAAAGAACTGTTTGAACAGTTTCTCTGAACTGAACTTATCAATCCCTAGTAATGAATTAATACAGTCTTAGATGCACAAGAAGACAGGAAAAAAAGGAAAAGAAAAGAAAAGAGAAAACAACTACAAGAAAAACTAGTTAAGAAGAAGAAAGAAAGCAAAAAATACACGTGGCTACTATCATATACTCAAAAAATCAAGCCATCGAAGAAGAAGTGTATCATACCTTTCGGATAGAAGTCTCTCTCATTTCATACGAAAAAAATGACTCAACTAATCAGTTTTGCTCTTATGAAACGTATCCCAATAAAACATATTATTATAAAAAGATGAACGACCTAAATCTGATTTATCTATTCGTTTTAATCTTTTCTTGTTATGTTTTTTACATATTCTTCTAATGCCATCTCTTTTGTTATCTAATAGAGATCTGTTCCTCGTGCAAAGGAATTATCGACAAGGATACATGTTTTTTCGAATTATATTCATTGACTTCGGCGTTTTATCATAAAGGATGACCCAGGTATGCTGATTCGATTTTTATAATTAATTTTTCTGTGTTAAAACGTGCACCTGAAAATTCGTCTCTATGATAGAAAGATGCAGTAAAACACACTCTACAAGCTGATCTGTGATTGATCTCTTCTAACTCATATAGTAGGAACGTTATAAGCTTAGAAATATGCCTCACAAAAAAGGAAAATTAACCGTGAACTCGATCTCAGTATTTTTGCTCGAACTTCTGTTCTTCAGGTCTTCTTGAACAAATTCATTTTTTTAATAAGAGCACCATGAAATTCTCTATAAAGTCATACTTCAATTTTAATCTCAGAACTTCAATCAAGAAAACTAAACAAATTATATGACAGGCGGAAAAAATGAAAACTCTGCACATTTGGTATTCTTTTGACTGGAACGTTTTCCCTTCCTACTATTTCCGTGAAAAAGCTTCGCAAAAGTAAGAGCTGAGTTTGTGTTTACTAGTTTTGAATGTACTCGTTCTCGTGGTCTGTAGACGGATTTTTTTAAGAGCAGACGGCGTGCTAGAGAATGAAGTTTCAAAAATCGAAAACGCCTATTTCCGACAATATGCTCAAGCACGAAATAGAAAACATTATAGATGTTTGATATTGTAGTTAGGTAGAAAAGAGCAATCATTTCTGATCATATCAGAATAAACCCGATCGAAAACTCTTTTGTTTTGACAGAGTTACAGAACTTTTGCTGGAAGCACCACCACACGAAAAAAGTTCACGGTTAATTTTTCTTGTTTCTGAAGCATATTTCTAAGCTTAAAACGTTCCTACTATATGAGTTAGAGGAGATCAATTATAGACCATTTTGTAGAGCGTGTTTTACTGCATCTTTCTATCATAGAGACGAATTTTCAAGTACACGTTTTAACACAGAAAAATTAATTATAAAAATCGAGTCAGCATACCCGAGCTACCCTTTATTCTAAACATGGGCAGTTTAATCTTGTGCTATTTAATTTATTGAGATACGCGAACATTCGATAGCAAATTTATGTTAGTAAGAAGCGCATGATGTAATTTCGGTCGTCTTCCTTATAAATCGATTTAAGTTGAAAATTTTTTACTAAGTTAAGCCAATTCTGTAAGTGATGCATACATTGAAGTTGCTGCTTTAGGGATGAACGATCAACCTGTAGATCTTTATTAGCAAAGCTGAAATTGTTAGATGTGTGCTAACATATCACACAATCAACCTGCCTAATCTTGGTGGAATTACGTTTTTTTCATTTTCTCTCCTCGATATCGCAATACGTTCAAATTAGATAAGGCTGATACTATCAGAAGATATATAAGTCAAAATGCCCTTCTTCCAGTTTTTATAAGTGAAATATAGCACCGTGGTGGAATCACCAAAAATAATAACTGAATTTGAGTCTTCTGTGAAAAGTTAAAAACTTTATCTCAACTTCAAATATGACGAGAAAGTTTTCTTTCGGAAACTTATACATAGGGTACTATAGAAGTTTTGCAACCAGGCTCTTCTAAAAGCTTCAGTTTCCATTGAAGTAACGGGTGTCAAAGAATAAATGAGCCTCTCAGTATTTTGCATATATTCCACTCATTTTTCAGTGTTTAAGAAAAAATTTTTTTATCAAAAGATTCCTCGTGAAGATCTCTACAAAACGTATATATTTTTATTATCTTAAATAGTCTCCATTATTTTATGACATACGATACAATCGTTTTGCCCAAGAATTACAACTTTCAAACACAACATTTTAAATCTGCGATCATTGTTGCTTTGAATGTCACACTATTCAAAAAGCAAAATATACCACAAGATGCAGCGTGAAAAGCTCTACAATCTACAATATAAAGCTTATGCTCATTGTGTATTTTTTCTTTAAAAACAAACAATATTCTGAGTGACCAATTCTCAACGCTACCATGGGTAGTTTAGAGAATTTTGATTTTACTTTCAAAGCAAAAAGGACATAATTAAAATAAAACTACTGTTTGTAAATTGTAGAGTTTTTCATGCTGCATCTTGTGGTGTATTTTATTGTTTTTTAAATAAAACGTATCAGGTGATAAATAAGAAAAAAAATACGTTCGTCGCATATGAAAAAGAAATACTTTTTGCAACATCGAATTTTGATCGTTCAGAATTTTGTCAATTTTCATAGTAGATAAATGCGGCTATGAAATAAGTTGTTTTCTGTAATTTGTACAGCTTTTCACACTGCATCTTATGATATGTTTTGTTCTTTGTTTAATAGAGGATATCAGCCAAATCAAAGATGAAATGCAAGATTCTTCTATTTATGATGGATCATACGTTAGCAGGTTGCGTGCACCTACTATAAAAGCAATGACAGACTGCAGCGAACTACTAGACTTAGAAGTCTGAAACTTTGCATATAATCCTAAATATGTGTGAAAATTATAGCAAAATACTTAAACTAAATCTGCGGCTATTGGAAGAGTCGGGCTGCAAAACTTTTGCAGTGCCCCATGTATATCGATAAAATTTTGATAATGCTTCTTCACAAATACTTTGTCTACCATAAAACATATCAGGAATATCTGCTAAACCAAAATAGGCTCCAATATCGATGCCAGTTTAAATTAATGTTAATAAAACATCATTTTCTAATGAATTAAATGAGTGAGAACTAGCAACTACGAATTTTAATTCGGCATCTTTAAGTTTTAACTTATATTTTTCTGGTAATGCCTTTTTATTATAAACAAATTTTGGCTGAATAACAGATGCAGTTGTTTGAACGTTTTGTCCTTCTTTATCAGCTAAATTTATTTTTGATTTCGGTTTACAATGTTTAAGATGATTATGTAAACCATTTAATTCATAATTTTTTCTTTTGCCATCAGCAGCTTTTTTCTTACGTGTTCTATAAACCATATGACAATAATTACGAGCTGCCCAACCTTCCAATATATCAATTAAACCATTTTCATTTTTCTTTCCAACTAATGCTGCATCATTTTTTCATACTTCATTGTTATCTTTTTCATTTTTAACCAATTCAAAATGTTTAGATTTCAATCGACTTTGAATTATCTGTGCAGTAAGATTATCAACATCCATTATTTTGAGAGAAATGTGACCAGTATGTATTTATGTCTGTGTAATTGGTGTAAGGTTGCTCTCTCTTTGTTAATTAGACATAAGTCAGCGTATTGAAAATAAAAATTGAATTAATATCAAAGAGTAAACATGAAAGCAAATATAGAATCAATGCATGACAATGTTCTTATTATTAAGACATAATCCATAATAAATAAAAAAAACTTTTATTTGATAAAAACTTGAAAGAATGAAAAGCTGGATTTTTCATTTCAAAATGGAATTGTTACTCTTTTCCTTTCAATAACTATATTAAAAACAGACTTTTAGTATCTTACTAACAAAAAATTAAGTAAGATACTTAATTTTCTAAAACCGATAAAAACTGGCCGTTCTAACTGGTTCAACCAGTCCGACCGGATTGAACCGGTTACAACACTGCTTGCAGCCTTGTTTATATAATATCTTTTGTTACTTTTTTCTTCTCCTTGTCTCTACTTGTCAACAAAAAAGTAAATGCTATTATTAGATATATCTGTACAATTTATTTTTCTTTTTTCATTGTTATATATACATAATACATACAGGGGGAGGGTGTGGAAATCAGTCAAGCAAACTATAACGCGTTTCGAGCTTGCTTAAGGATCTCATCAGGTAGTTAGAACTTCATAATTAGCCAAATATTTTCAAGATCAGAAACTAATGTGTTAGCTTATGGTTTCAATAGAAAGGGTATTATTGGTGTTGTTTATTTAATATATAATAGATTTAAGAGTGTAATATATGATGAATGATGGATTATTTTATTTGGTGTTATCAGTAATGTTTTTTGGATAAGGTAGCTATGTTTTTGATTAATTTTATGCCTTTAGAATCTAGTCATGATTATTGAAATAATATGATGACATTCATTGATTGCATATATGATTTAGTACATTACCAAAGATGAACAATTCTGTGATTACTTTATATTATTCGGCATATAGATATTATTTAGGGAGCTTATCAGGCTTTATTTTAGTATGTTTTGATTCTGTTCTAACGAATATTTCGCCGTCGTTTAGTGCAGAAAAAATTGTCGTTGACGATTTTTAGTTTGTTTTCATAGGTTTGTGTTTTATTGGAAAATAATGTTCATATGTAGAAAAGAGAGAACAAAAAATAGCTTAGTTTTTAATGTAAAAGTGTTTTTATATTCATATGCTTTGAAATTAGAATATTTTAAATTCACTGATTACATTTATTTTGATTTTGACTTCTTGTCAGTGGTGTTGAAGAATGATTTTGACTTTCTTGATATCTTAAATAGGTTGACTTTGACGGTTAGATGGATTGTCATATATATCCTGATCGTTGACTGTATTGTTGAGCATTTCTGTTGTATTTTGAATGGCAGTTCAATTATCGGTATTCGATACTGACATCTAACCAGCAAAATTAAAAATAATTTTGTTGTTTATTGTTAAATTCAAATGCTTTGGTTGACTATTTATATCATTTTGAAAATCTATTAATAGAAAGGACATATTTTTTAGTACAAGTGTAAGACAAGTTTTATTATATTTTGTGATTTCTACTTACAAATATTGTTTTGAATGATTGGTGCATGAGTTTTGATTACATTGTCAGTTTCTCTTTGATTATTAGCCATTGAATGAATAGATAATTAGAAAAATCTAGACTAAGAATGAAAATTCTAGAGGTTTGTCAATCATCTGTAATCTATTTTTTTTGTGGCCATATAATCTAAGAACAACCTGACTAATATGTCATATCAAAGAAAAGTGAAATCCATTAGTTACATAAATGATTTTTAGTGCATCTTTTGTTTGGCTAATATATTATGATAGTGAGAAATAAAATGAATAAAATTAAAAAGAAGCACACCTCTAGACCTATCAAAGAAAAAGTTCTCTCGGAAAATATTCCTATTTAATATTTATTTGTATTAGTACATATGAAAGTTCTTGAAAATAGAAGATCTTCTACATGTGAACAGTTCCAAAGATATATTTATTTGCCTTTTTTCAATGTCAAGATTTATGAAAAGAACGTATAATAGACAAAAAAGAACAGAGATGAACATTTTTTAGAACAAGCAAAAAACTTCAAAATTTGTGTTTAGTTTTATAATGATAAGTCAAACATCTTTTTGTGAGAAATAAGGTTGAGCGATAATTCTATGATATTGCAAGAGAAAAAGAAATTTTATTTTGTCAAAACACTATTTTCAAATTTATTTCTTCCTTTAAAGACATCATTATCGGTTTTTACAGGAAAAAATGTTATTAGTAAAATATAACGCCGAAAAAAAGATATTGTCTTTGAAATTCGATTTATAAAAGGGAATTTTTCTCGGCGTTTTTAGATAAATTAAGTTTTCTGTAAATAAAAATAGCAGCAACAATCGTAGTCAATATGTTACAAACAGCTAAAATTGTAAAAAAAACTCCTTCATGAATAATCTGCACAACTTGTACGGTAAATGCCAGAACAATTGCTATAGATAGTTGCTGAACAAAAGTATTTGCTGCGATAATACTAGCTGCATGTTCTTGATATTTCACTGTAAAATAGGAAGTCACACCAGGACGAAATGCTGACTGACCCAATCCAGCAAGTACTTGTCCAATTATAGGAACAGAAACATGGATACCCTTTTGAAAAGTCCAACCATAGATAATTAAACCAATACTTAATAAGACCGAAAATCCTAATCCAGGGATCATACGTCCTTCGAGAATCTTAGAGTTTTCAAAATATTTGATTGTGACCCAATCAGATGCTTTTCCACCAACAACACTACCGATTAAAAACGCTATGGCAATAGGAATAAATAGTATACCAATTGTACCTGGTTGGAAGGAATACGGTGCTTCACCTAATTCAATAGGTACAAGCAGAATACTACAATTCACTGCTATATAACTGCAAGTTAGCCCAATAGCATAGGGAATGATGGTAGAATCGATCAAATATAATAATGGTAAACATGGGTTCGTTAATGTTGGTCGAGGGACTTGATCTGATTCCAGCAAGATTATTTTTCGTTGATTCTGATATTTACATATTACTTTATACTGCTGCGTTTCAGGTACAATGAACACATAGCCCACAAAGACAACAAACGCCATTATTGAAACCAAAATAAAGGTAGATCTCCATCCATAATGTTCGGATATCTCTCCACCAATAGTCGGTCCCATAATACCAGCAGCAAAAAATACTGCGTAAAAAATTCCATACGGAGTCCCACGACTGTTTGTTTGATACATATCAGCTATTGTTCCTTGTCCTACAACTAGCGCTACGGAAATAAAACATCCTTGTAATGAACGGAGGAATAACATTATGTAGATGTTCGGAGAGAAGTAACATCCAATTGTAGAAGGAATAAATCCAACAAAACCCAATATTCCTATCGGCTTACGTCCATAATAATCTGCAAATATACCCCAAATAAGACTGGCAATACTCATTGCAAATAAATAGATGCTAATGGTTAATAATCCTAATGTTTATTTGTTTTGAGATCTTCAACCATGTCTAACAATGCTGGAAGATAAACAACTTCGTCAAATGAAGCTACAAAGCCGTAGCAACATATCAGAAATAGTATGATATACTTTTTGTATTTATTATGTATATCATAAATACTTAACGGTGCTTTTGTATTGGCTACATCTTGTTCTTGATCAGATATAGACTTCATTCCGCTGGAATTATCTAACCAGATTGAAGGAAAATAATAAAGTGTTAATGATAATGATAGAAATGTAACCATTTAATTAAAGTTACTATTATTAGTCATAACTCATACACCCTCATCCTCATCCATGATACTTATATTATACATCGAATTTCTTAAGGAAGGAGAAATATTTCCGTATCGTTTTATATATCATTTGATAAAGAAACAAAACTCAATCGAATGATGTGTCTTGTTTTTAAAAGCCTTCAAAAAAAAAGTCTTAATTACTAACTATAATTATTATAGTTAGTTTTCTTTTTGTATAGACCTTTCATTAATTACAATTTTTCAAAAAAAAAACTACATTGAATATTTTTTTTAAATATACAGTCTTGTAGAGAATTGAATTCTGTACAAAATGATATGATTGGTTATACGATTGCTACTTTCGAGTTCTGATCTTCGTCAATTGGTGATACAACATCATTCGAATAGGGATTCAATTCGTACAATAACAAAGAAAGTTCATTACATCATCAAGAAATGAAATCAAACTGACTTGGTTAACAATCATTCTAGCCGAGGCCGTAAACGTAAGATTTCAAGTTGTGTTGACAGAATTATTCATCGAAATATGATTTCAAATCGACGAAAAGCTGCATCTGATATAGATCTTGTTCTTAATATCAATCATCAAGTATCTATTACACCTCAAATTATTCGTAGTCGAGTGAATGAAATTAGATTTAGAGGATGTATTGTTCGAAAAAAAATCTTTTATTAAAAAGCCGAATCGAAGAGTATGCGTTTTACGGAGCCGTGAACATATTTTTAAAGTAAAAGATTTTTGAAATTCTATTTTATGATCGGATGAGTGTAAATTCAATCTTTTTGAGTTCGCGGATCGTCAAATTGTATAACGACAGTCATATAAGGCGACGAAATGAGTGCCTTAAACCTTCAGTCAAATGCGGGGAAGATTGTATAATGGTTTTAGGGTATATGTCAGCTAGTGATGTTGAAAATTTAGTATTAATAGAAGGAACAATGTATAAGCAACAATACGAAAGGACATTGAATGAAAATGAAATCATTCATATTCATGCAAGATAATGATCCGAAACATACCGTTGGAAGTATACAAAATTGGTTTAAGAACAAGCATGTGAATACTCTCAAATGGCCAGTTCAGTCACTAGACATTAAACAAATTGCGCATTGCTGGGACGAGCAGGAACGTAGACTTAAACCGTATTCACCATAAAAACAAAGAGGAGCTTTGGACTATTATGCAACAAGAATGGAAATGTACTGATCAAAATGTAACATCAAAATTTGTTAATTTCATGTCAATAAGACTTTAAGAAGTTTTGAAATATCATGGTGAATCCAGACATTGGACGCAAGTACTTTAAGTACTTTTTTTGCGAGACCTCTAGTATTTACATCATAAATTGTAGATATGCACTAAATAGGCTCATTCGATGCGTTTCAGTGAGAGCTACAAAACGGTACAATTTGTTTGTCTATTTGACCTAATCGGCGAGAGAAAAGTGACAGATTTAACAGTTTTTTATCACTTCAAAAGTACTTAAGTACTTTTCAATTATTTTAGTGCTTTGTTCCGCTGATACGTTCAAATTGGAAAAAGAATCATGGCGCTTTGTAGCTCTCGATGAGACGCATCGAATGAGCCCATTGAGTGCATAACTATGATGTAAGGTGCAAATAGCAATGGTCTCACAACAAAGTACTTAAAGTACTTGCGTCCAATGTCTGAGTGGATCAACGAGTTATTAACTTTTTTGTTTTTAACGATTTACTAGTATATTTTGAGTTGAGTTTTAACTTTCTAAAAATTGAAACTTCAAAGCTTTCTGTAAAAGCCATAGTACTTCAGGTATTCGAAGGGGTTTTAAGTTTTATCAATGTTTTTTTTCGATTGTAAATTATACCAACATGTAGAGAAATATTTTTTCTATCGAACGAGGTATAATTGAATAGATTTGAACGAAGAATAAAGGAGTTATTGAAAAAAAAAGAATAGGTGTTCAAATATTTTTTTTGTGTAAAAAATCAAATGGTTTCCAGAAAATCTTCCAAAAATCATTTAAAAAATATTTTAAAATTCTTTTTCTCATATAATAAAGTAGAGACTCCGGACTATCGAATGTTATATCAAAAGTCAAGGAAGTATTTTTCCTTGCTTATGAGATTCGACCTATAAGATAAGTACAATAGGATGTCCAAATCATTTTTTTGCATACTGTATATCACATGTAAAAATAAACTTTCTAAATATAGTTACGTATTATTCAGGTTGACAATAGATGCACGTCAAATTCGAAAAGCCTTCATTAATAAGAAGAAAGCTATACTAAAAGAAACATTCGACAGCTATACACAAAAGAGTATAAGCGAGACAAAGTAAAAAAAAATCATTGAAGTGTGACATTAACGTCTCCCATTTACAGAAAAAATGTGCATTGTGCAAGGACCCTGAATTAAACATATACAATCATATGAATGAATTGAAATAGATAAATAATTGATAACAATTTGCAATAAATTCAATACATATCATAAGATGCCGGCGATTTTGATGATTTAAAAAAAAAAATTGGTGATTCAATCATCGATTTTGACAATTAATTATGAATTAATTCAAGAAATATTTTAATACTAGAGGTAGTACCTGGTGTTGTTGGGGAAATCTCCATACTAAAAACTTAGCATGTCAGGAAACGGCAGAAGAAGACATATAAAAGGCTTGCTTGTAACCTTTTCATCTATTATTACTGCATGTCCCGCCATGCATACACTTAGATTCATTCTTAAATCCGATAATTCAGCAAATAGTGTGGGTTGTGCATGTCTTTCACTTAACTCATCCCTCTTGCCAAACTTTGTACTAACATCCAATGCAAAAAAGACTGACAGTAAGAGATGGATATTTTAACAGTGGCAGCAGATGCTCTGAAGTTTCTGAAAGATTCGTAAAAATTGGAATGTATCATAACCTATGTGAAATTTTACCCCAATCCTCCCGCCGATTATCCTTACTCGTTCTCGATCTTCCTCAGGATCTAAGAGTATGTTATGAAAAGCTTGGAACCGGTATTTTGTGCGGCGTCCGAATGTATAAAAAATAGAAAAAAAGAGACAATTCTTTCTATTTATATATAGATTATGAGTTGTGAGAAATGGAATTTTATCTCACTTGTTGCCTTCTTTATTCAATGGATTTATTCATTCATATAGTTGTTTTTCATTTTACACATTCTGTCAGTCTTTGTCGAGTATCCTAGAATGTCCTGTGTGCAATCCCCCTCGGACAAAAAAAGTCGCCTTTTTACACTTCATTTTTTCACCATATAAAACATTGTAATAAAAAAACAAAATATACTACAAGATGCAGCGTGAAAAGAATTACAATTTTCGAAAGATAACTTGTTTTATAGTTGCCTTTCTTGTTTTTAAAATGAACAGAACTCGAAGGCACTATTTTTGACTTTTAGAAAAAAAGAATATTTTGATACCGTTAGCTGCACAGAATTTTTCCATTTTGAAAGCAAAACTTGAAACTATAAAATAAGCAGTTCGTTGTAAATTGTAGAGCTTTTCATGCTGCATTTTGTAGTCTGTTTTGTTTCTTTAATAAAGCATATTAGGTGATGAAAGGATTAAAAAAATACGAATTGGTCAGGTACTAACAGCTTCTTCTTTTTCTAAAAGTAAAAAACTAGTGCCTTCGAATTTTGTTCATTTTGAAAACAAAAAGTGCAACTGTAAAACAAATTGTCTTTCGACAATTGTAGTTCTTTTCACGCTGTATCTTTTGGTATCTTTTGTTTTTTTAAGACAGTGTTTTATGTGGCGAAAAAATGAAGTGCAAAAAGGCGATTCTTTTTGTCCGAGGGGGAGTAAAACGTATTAAATCACATTAAAACACATTAGCAAAAGATTTTTTGATAAAATCCATTGCAATACATTGAAATCAATCAGGAATATATGGAAGCACATCATAAATCTAAGATTTAAAAAACTACATTATGAAACAAGCACCAAAGAATCCATCGGGATGTGGTGAAAAGTAAATTGATATGTATTATTGAACACATATGAAAAACACATTACTAGGCATCAAACAAAACATGATCACACTATTTAAAATATATCAAAAATGAATATTCAAACTTGTTGTTCCTGCATGATTCATTTGAACTTTGCTTTTTAATTGTGCTTCTTAAAGAAATCGCTTGAAAAGATAATTCGAAAGGCCGCGCGTAAAGTATCTAATATTTGTTTATCTCTCTTTTATAAATTCCTTTTTTCTCTTCTTTTTTTATCTATTTCTTTTCTCTTATTTATTATTATTTTTGTTTTTTCTTCATTAATATTAATAAAATTATTGAAAAAATTGAAAAACTTAAAATAGAAAAAATTATTAAAATATTTATTCCATTTATCTTTGATACGACCTTCAATACCATGCATTAAAAAATCGTGTTGAATTACTTTATTTAAATAAATAACCTGTTTAAAAGTTTTTTGATAAACTGACTTAATTCAGGTAATGAATAGATGTTCTTAAACACTGAAACATATTTTTTAGCTGATTCAAATACACGAAAAGTAATTTTTTCAATATCATATTTAGTTAAATTTAATTCGTTAATAATATCATTAGAATAAGCATGTTTCTTTATCATTCTTATGGTGTTGTAAAAACTGAAAATTGTAATCTCCCATTCTTAGAGAGCTTCGAGTCGTGTCGAATCTATTCAGGCCTCGTACTACGATTTCAATTTATGTCGGGTGCAGATCCATATCCAGATATCACTTCGGACTCGGTTTGTACTAATTTGTATTTAACTTCAAATTGAAATAGAAGCATTTGAGAGAAGATAATAAAAAATAACTTTATATTGATGTTTTTTTTTCAAAGTCGTCAGTAAGTAACTGAAATAATAGTTCTTTATTTGATTAAGCACATAAAAAGCACGACAGTTTAATGAACAAAAACTCGGATCTGAGTTCAAAAAACCAGGAATTCGCAACTCTCCATTCTCACCTTTGCAAAATTTGTTAAAATTTGATCGGAATGACAATAAAAAGTCACGAGGAACAAAACGTCTTTTCTAACGGGTGCGGCAGGATAAATCACAGTCTTAGTATTTTGACTCTAACTTTTTTTCTTTTTGATCTTTAGAACTGATTGTTTTGCCAAACGATGCGCCGTAAAATTCTCTACAAAACTATAAACTGAACTTATCTCTGTAAAACGTTAAGGACAAAAACTAAATGAATATTATTCAAAATATAAAAGGTATCCAACTTTCAAAACTAGCTACTGTCTCATGCATGCTTGGTATTTGTTTATCCTTTTTAATTAACAAGTAGGTATATTTTAAAAACGAAGTAAACCGTAAGGTGTAGCGTGAAAAAGCTCTACAAGCTGCATTAAAAACTTTATTTCATACATACATATTTGGGAAAACTACGTTTCGTCCCACGTCTTCATTTCGAACTCCAGTTGTAGTAGTCCATTACGATCTTCCGGCATAAGAAAAAAATAAAATATACCGAATGAAGTTCAGAATGACAAAATTTAATTCAAAAAAACGACGAATGTTCGTGAATAAGTTGAAGTTCACTCATTGTTGAGAGACTGGAAAGTGATATGCTAGTCCTTAAATCATTGTTGTTACTACAACAATCGATAAAAAGTCACTATGTTCGTAAAGGTCTCTTGACAAATTCTTTCATGAACTTCCTGCGATGTCGATTCAAACCTTCTAACGACATCCATTGTTGTTTGTTATGATGTCCAGGGATACATTAGGAATAGCAAGGAGTATCCTATCCCAAACATCTAGTCAGACCATTGGATTTCTCTTACTTTCTGTTTCACAATCTTCTGTACACATATATTTTCAAACATCCGTAATAATTATTCAAAAGATATAGTTCATTTACGAACATCCGGACACGTAGTCAGATGTCCGAGAAGAGTGGGACGAAGCGTAGTTTATTCTACATGTTTTAGTTTCTAAATGGTTAAAAGTCTACACAACCAGTTTTCAATTCTGTGGAAAAGATCATTTTTTAATCGCACAGAATCTTGCTTATTTTAAATGTATATAAAATAACTTGTCCTTTGTAAATTGCAGAGCTTATCACGTTATATCTTGTGGTATATTTAGTTTTCTTTTAATAAATATATTAGATGATACAAAGATGAAACAAGAAAAACGAATTCGTAATGTACCAAAAAATGATCTTGCTCGCAGAGTCGAAAGCTGGTCGCACACAATTTTGATCATTTTGAAAACAAAAAGTGGATATATAAAATAAAGTTTTTAATGTAACTTGTAGTTTTTCAAGCTGCACCTTATAATGTATTTTGCGTTTAAAGTATGTATGCTAGAAGAAGATAAAAACAGAGGTATGAACGCTAGTCATTCGTAGAACATCCGTTAGTTTTGAAAGTTGGATACCTTTTATATTTTGAATAATATTCATTTAGTTTTGTCCTTAACGTTTTATAGAAATAAGTTTAGTTATGATTTTGTAGAGAATTTTACGGCGCATCTTTTGGCAAAACAATCAGTTCTAAAGATCAAAAAGAAAAAAAGTTATAGCCAAAATACTGAAACCGCCATTTATCCTGCCGCATCTGATAGTAGTTTGTGTATTTCCCAACATTGTCGACGAATCAATAATAGGAGTAAATTGTGAAAGTTGAGATATTGTTATTGGTATACATTGTTCAGTAAATAAAACTTTATCCATTGTTGGCATCGGTATTGATTGTTTAAAAAATGCCGTTGATGGTTCGACATTACTAGTAGTATTTTTATCTCCGAAAGGATTAAAGACTGGATAAAAACGTTGTACAAGACATTGTATATTGGCAAAAATATATTCACTATTGCACAGATTATACTTGCATGCAAAAGAAAGCTCATGAGTTGCTTTTTCTTCTTGATCGGTATTACTATCAATCGTTATTATATTAACAGAAGCTAACATTTTAGAATTACGTTTATAACAATCATAAGAAGAAAGTGGTGTTGTTTTTTTGACGATTGTTCGTGTAACATGGCATACACTACAATTGTCTTTTTCTTCTATTGATTCTGACTGATTCGTATTAGTTAAACAAGTTATTAATGATTGATTCGTTTCGACAAGTAAGTTTGCTAATTTTTTTGCTAATTGTGTATGATTCTGATTGATAAACCATATTATGTGGTTTACGAGAAAATCTTGCGCGCACCGACGTTCCTTACAAACATAAATAAATGTGCTAGTTATATACGTTTCATTGTCTTTCCATGCAAATGTTGTATCGTAATGACTTGTTTTTTCACCATATAATTTAAATATAAGATCAAAATAACCTTTCGTATAATCAAAAAACAATTCAAAGCTACACGATGATTGAAGATTAACTGCCTGAAGCTGATTCACCCTTTTGTTAAATGCTATTTTATTGAATTTCACAAATGAATAGTTTGATAAGGTGATAGGAGTAACACATGGAATTGCATCAATTGAATTAATGACAAGGATGTACATAACAGATACCATTATCAAAGATATTCTCCAAAACATTGTCATACTATACTTCTTATTCGTACTAGCTATAATTCTACTTGTACAAAGTGAAAATAACTAAATATGTAATATATACTGTCAATCAAAAACAAAATTGACATGTAATATTATATTATATTGATTATTCAAAAAAAAATCTAGTGACATATGGATATTCATATTTTTTATTTTATCAGTTTTAAACTTGTCAATTATCAAGTCTGGACATATTTACGAATCAAAAGTCATATATATTGATAAATCTCACTTCACCATGTAAAACAAAGGCGACTATATCTTTTTGACCAAATAACGGGATATATGTAGGATTATAGAGGTAGACTTCCTCTGTCAAATAGTATATACATATTATTAAATTCTATTGCGTGCCTCTGAAGCATCAATAGATGGCGGCACTTTCGTCGCGGACAGAAAAAAATGGTGCGAAGATGGCGTCATCTATTGATGCCTCAGCGGTACGCATAGGGATGCAACACATCCAAGATAAAGTTTGGATTTGGCATCAAATCCTTGCTATTTGGTTTTGAATCTGGATTTGTTGATTACATTTGGATTTGTTTTTTTATTTGTACAAATCTTACAAAAAGATTTGGATTTGGTAACATACATCTCGAGGGAACATCTCCAGGTGCCCACTCGGGTTTCGTTGAATTTTTGTCTATAGAGACTACGTAGTGCCCTAATAAAAACCCTAAAAGGATTTGAGTTGCAAAGGTTTCCTTCGAAATTATGCATAACTTAATTTTGTCCCTGTAAGGCATAATATAGTGTTCAAGGGGACTCGACATCACCACTTTCAGACACAAAGTACAAAAGAAATAGAACTATTTTTATATGAACAGATAGAGGGAAAAATTCTCTATCTAGTAGAGCTAGAATGAAGCTGAAAACTGACGCTTACTGTATCATCAGGTCTTGAATAAGCTGTTTCAGACAGCTAGTTTTTGTACTCAAATGGATTTCGGTTGTATTATTATGGTTTTAGTATAGTTTAAATATATGTTTTGTGCATAGATTGATATAGAATTTCAAGCTCAACAACTTTTTAATGGAACATATTCGCGATTTTGCTTGCTCGAAAAAGAAAGCCGTTTTCCGTCAGTATCTAGGGAGGACGGACCAGAGGACCATCTATGTTCATCTAGAAAACATTTATCGATTTTCGATCTCTATATCTCAAATGAAGCGTCTATGTAAGCTAAACCCACATCTGTAGTATTACACCATTTGATTTTGTCTGTATAAAAAACTGGCGAAAAATCTGACTTTTCACTCATTTAAAGTACAAAAAACTAGCTGTCTGAAACAGCTTATTCAAGACCTGATGATACAGTAAGCGTCAGTTTTCAGCTTCATTCTAGCTCTACTAGATAGAGAATTTTTCCCTCTATCTGTTCATATAAAAATAGTTCTATTTCTTTTGTACTTTGTGTCTGAAAGTGGTGATGTCGAGTCCCCTTGAACACTATATTATGCCTTACAGGGACAAAATTAAGTTATGCATAATTTCGAAGGAAACCTTTGCAACTCAAATCCTTTTAGGGTTTTTATTAGGGCACTACGTAGTCTCTATAGACAAAAATTCAACGAAACCCGAGTGGGCACCTGGAGATGTTCCCTCGTCAGTCCCGGTCCCAATCCCGATATGGATTTGACATCAGTTAAAAAGTGAAATATAGTCAAAAATGTAGACAAGTTGTCAAAAACTTCCCATTTTTGAAATTGAAGCCGGGATCGATAAAAATTTTTATCATGACTTTAAATCAAATTGCTGTTTTTTCAAATTTCTGGTCACAAAATATGATAGATATCTAAATGCAAAAACTATCTTCTGATGCAAAAGGAAGTACTAAGACCAGCTTAAAATTTTTGGTTCCATTTCCGGCAAAAAAGAAATTGTAATCCCGAACCAGGTAAAAGTCGAAATTTTTGTCCCGGTTCCGGTCTCCCAGGAAAGGGATCGGGATCACTTTGCAGATCCCTAATACCGTTTGCTTTTATATTTGTAATTGTAAATAAATGGTAAAAGATTAGTAAAACTAAACCGAATATATTTCTGAAAGTGGTTCATGTCATCAAATCCAAATCCAAATCCAAATCCAAGCGATTTGGGTCATTTGAGACCAAATTCAAACCCGAAATCCAAACCTAGTCAACAAACCCAAACCTGGTTCCAAATCTCATCTACCAAACCCGAACCCAATTCCAAACCAAATCCAAATCTAAATCCAAACCATGAGATAACAAATACCAAAGCTTTGGGTTTGTTGCATCCCTAGGTACGCAGCATAATTTGATCATATATATCTACTATTTGATAGAGGAAGTCTTCTTCTGTAATCCTACATATGTTATGTTATGTGGACAAAAATTCAACTGTAAGTCATAGTCGCCTTTCTATTAAGTAAAATAATTTATTATTATCCGGATCATTTTCTCAAAATATATTTCGCATATTTTCAATAGATCAAAGACATGCATTTGATCATAGCTGATGACCCAGCAAAATGACGAAATTACTATGATAATACAGAATAGTGACATAATATGAATATATACTCGTATATTCTTTTAAAATGTTCTTAACGAAACAGCGATCACCAAGCTCTTCTCGATTAATTGGCATTTATGTCAATACTGTCCTACTAGTGTAATTTCGCATACACCGAAGCCGGGCGTAGAACGGGAATCCCGGGAACGATATTTTCGGATCCGATCAAGTTTGAGCTTCGTCATCCCCGGTACCAAACATCGCGAATTTAAACTTGAAAAACCGAGGTTTCCGCTGCGGGAAATAGCTGGTCCCGAATATGATTGGGTCAGCAAATATCGAAATTGAGAAGTTTGGACTCCGAGTATATTTAAGTGCAGTCGATGTATCATTTTATTTCATCCATCTGGTTGAGTTAGCGTCTCGCGCTCATATTATGGCAGCTGCTGCTGTTCAGCTTTTTCGGTTCGAGAAGAGGATCTTTTTGCCCAATTTGAAAATATGTCCGCCTATCTACAAGAATTTGTGATATTTTCTGCTGATTTTTAAAAATTCCAGGTGAGTTCTGACAGAAATTCGGTTTCTGCGCATTATTGGTCTTCTTTTTGGTAGAAAATACCTCGCAGAACCTCAGTGAATCTATTATAGGCGTGTTCCATGAAAAATCTAACTTGATAAGGGGAGATCTAATGTTGACCCTATCTGAAATTTAAGAGTTTCAAACTACGCTTTTCCTTTTGTCTAGCAAACACTTTTCTTCAAAATGCTCGAAAGTAGGTTTTCTAAAAAACTATGATTTTTGGACCCAGTGTTCCACAAACAAGCATTTTTCTGAAAAAGAAGGAAATAAAGTATACAACACGTCTAATTATACGGCTGTACTCAAGAAAGAATCGGCTACGTCTTAAAAACATAGTCAAGTCTCAAACTCTCACTTTAGATTTTTAAACTTGATTTGAAAATTTTCCAATTAGATTTTTGTTTAAAATCTAAATAACTCAACACTAAAAAGTAGTGAAGACCTTGGTCAAAGACTATTCGATAGAGAATTGAAAATTAAACAAACGTAGATAGGTGATGAATTTTTATCTGAAAACTTTAACAAAACCGCTCGAGCCTGGTGTTATTGAATTGGCAACATCGAGATGCATATTTAAAACAATGTTCTGGTTGCATCAGATAAAACTAGTCCAAGAAATGCTGATTTTAATTTTGTCAAAAGTTTCTAAAGTTCGGACCAAAGGTAAATTAATGGTTTCGCGAAAAAAGCAATTTAAAAAGAGTTTTCCAAATAATCTTTTGTTTTACTGCCATTCTGTAATGGAACATGCTTCGGTCGAAATAGAGCCATCATTATTTGAACTAGTTTTATCTGATACACCTAGGGCTTTTTTTTTATATACGCATCTCGATATTCCCGATCCAATAATACCAGTCTGGAGCGGTTTTGTTAAAATTTCCAGATTTTCACAGAGGTTTTAAACTTTGTTGAAATGTTTGAAAAGAGGTTTTGGAAAAATCTCAGACAATCAAACAGATTCTAGAAATTCGTCACTTATCTATGTTTGTTTAATTTTCAATTCTCTATCGAATGGTCTTTGGCCAAGGTCTTCATTACTTTTTAGTGTTGAGTTATCTAGATTTTAAACAAAAATCCAATTGGAAAATTTTCAAACCAAGTTTAAAAATCTAAAGTGAGAGTTTGAGACTTGACTATGTTTTTAAGACGTAGCCGATTCTTTCTTGAGCACAGCCGTATAATTAGACGTGTTGTATACTTTATTTCCTTCTTTTCCAGAAAAATGCTTGTTTGTGGAACACTGGCCCCAAAAATCATAGTTTTTTAGAAAACCTACTTTCGAGCATTTTGAAGAAAAGTATTCGCTAGACAAAAGAAGGAGCGCAGTCTAAAACTCTCAAATTCCATATATCGTTAAGTTTGGTCAAAACTGGAAAAGTTAGTCTAGAACAACTTTCTCATGAAACACGTCTATTGTTTGTTCAATGGCTGCCGAAAAGTCATACGAATATTTTCTATGAAATTTCTAGCCACTTTTACCTTTCAAAACAATAGCAAACCTCGCTCCTATTCTCACTTTTTCACCTAGTAACAAACGTAAGCCAATCTTGATCTGTAATGGATTCATATATCAACTGAGTAGAATTGGTTCAGAAGTCACAAGCACTGGTGTTGTAAGTACCGAATGTGGTTAGTTTATGTCCATACCGATCACAACAATCAATATAAGAGAAAAACGGACGATCATGACTCTTACAAGCATACGTAGATACCTGAAAATATTGAAATAAGTACCTTTGGAAGACTAAAAACGAAATAAGCCAGATCTGAAGCAGACAGCATTGGTTCAGTTCGTGTTTCTGGCCGTTCTGAGTTTTGAATATTGATCTTATATATTGAATCAAATGTTCTCATTTCTTCTAAACGAGTTATTAGTTGAAAAGTAGTCAAAATGAGTGGTTATCAACGAAAAAAATGTTAAGGTACAGCTTGTTTTGATTAGTTTTGCTGGTTCTAATTGAACCAATCGCGAATCGGAATAATTCGGTTCAGTTCCATCCAGTATCTGACCCCTTTATTGAGCGAAACAAGTGAGTATTCGTATCTTCTTATATTTTTTCAGCTTTTGATCTATTAAAATATTCGATCTGTCAAGTTTTTCATTTTTTCAACACTTCGGTTTTCGACTTTGAACCTTCAAGAATTAAATCTTTCAACTGTTTAACTTCTTAGATATTTAGCTTTTAAACTAATTATGAGAGCACAATATTTTCTACGTTTATAAATCTACATATTTCTTGACATATACTTAACTTCACCCAAACATTTTATTTTATCCGTATATGTTCTAATGTAGTTTGAAGATTTTCACCCTCATTTTCACCTTCAAAAATTCTTTAAAAACATTCATTAAAATCAGAAGAGCTTTATTTAATAAAAGGATTTCAATAGACAATATTCTAATTAGAATAATTTCTTACATTCGTTTTTGTATGTTTCCGAAGGTAAAATAAAAATAACAAAAGTAAGTAGCGAAGGAGCAAATGAAATAAAATAACCAGCTAAAAATAACCATGGATCACGATCAGATTTCATACAATCTGGTAATAATGAAATAATAAGACGAGGTGTAGCAAGTATAATAAGAATGACAGGTGAAATAATTAAATGTTTATTTTGAGTTAATTGTTGATGAATATACTTTTTGAGTGGTTGGTTTTTTTTAACAAAAAAACGTCTTCGTGCAATATTATAAATGATTACTAAAGCTGAAATAATATTGAAACAGAATGGTAAAAAAAAGTGAAGAATTTGTATAATAGAATTATAGATTTGAATCGAGGATGAATGTCGTGTAATGCACCATGTTCGTTGTTCAACATCATCAGTAATGAGACGACGATAAATCGGATCATGTATATTCGAAATGGCGGTTATAATAAATAAAACAACGATCAAACATTTTGCTATTTGTTTACTTTTTGTTTTATTAAATTTAGCACCTTGTACAACCGCTGATGCTCGTTCAATAGTGACACATGCATGAAGCCAGTCGCTAAAATTAAGACACGTTCGAAGGATAAAATCTATGCATAAACATTGAATATGTAGAAATGTCATGTTTGTAATATATGTCATTTGTGTCAGTAGAAGAAATGCAAATTTTAATGCAAAAATGATCATGATCAAAATAGCTAGAAGTGAAGTAGTAAAAAGATAAAGACCACAGCCGACTTTTTGTGTTTCTTTTCTAATAAAAACTAATGCACAAATAATACCATTTATAATACCAATAATAAACATGACACTAATAAGAATAAGACTAAATTTAATGACAAATAATTGTGTTCGAAAACTTGTCTCTGGACGTATTTGATAAGCAAGAATACTGTCTAGTGAAAGTGAGAAACCTTTGGTTGAAAATTGACATTTAGAACCATAAAAACAATCTTGACAAAGGCAAGCTGATTTAGTTGGACATTTAGCATCATCTTGAAAGCATTGTCCATCATTTTCACAATTTCCCAAATCACCTTGACAAATATGTGCTTTGTTATGTTCGAACAATACACATACAGCAAATCGATTTGTATCACATATACACATATGTACTTCATCATAGAAACATGAAAGATTCAAATTTTGTTTACATGGTACTTGATAATATTTGATACGACGTATGAGATGAAATTTAGCAAAAGTTGAATTGAAAAGTTCGTTAATTGATGGGCAATAATTTTCAGAAGATACATACATATTTATCTCAGTATTATTATTTCTTTCAAAATTAATTAAATAATATCTTTTATCAAATTCAGCAAATACGAGATCAAATTGATTAATAGTCGTACGAATAACAGCTGAGCTTTCATATGGATGTAGTCTTTTGAATGTTGTAATATGTTGATGTTTAGTCAATAGTTTGTCTTGAATTATATGTAATAGAACTAACGATGGAATAGATATTGAAGAATGAAAAGAGACAATTAACTTGGTTAATGGTAATTGACAATGTTCTCCCCAAAAATCTTCATGACATAAACATTTTTTCACAAAAAAAGACTGTCTTCGTTCATCATCTGGTACACATTGACCTCCATTTAAACATTCTCCCGAATTCTGACAAGGATCTAATTTAATATAACATCTTGGTCCACCTCGTCCAAGAGCACACAAACAAATCGACGTTGGATAACTGCTGATACACAATGAACCAGGAGCACAAGAACATGATGTTGCTGATACTTGCATATATTGACATTGATTTCCAAACCAACCTGGATCGCAACGACATAAAGTTCTTTTTTTGTTTGTATCCAGATTTGCTACTGTACATACACCATGTCCGTGGCAATCAAGCGCGCATATGTTTTCACCAATGATTGTCGTATATGATGGAATATTGATTTGAATTGATAGACGATAAACAGGTAAAAAAGAAAACTCTAGCGGATAATACCAACTTGCTCGGTATTGAAGTTTAATTGTTTCTCGCTTATAAACATCGATGCGAACACTATAATTCTTGGTGGAATCCTTAGGACGAGAGCGATAAAGTAGATAAATGTTCCATTTAATAGCACAATCAGTACTGGGACTATAATAACGATGATCATGGGATTCGATTTCATTTTGATCTGTTAGAAGTATGAAAATAAAAGTAAACATACTTCGCCAATCACTAGCACTTTGCGCTTGTACATTTAAACTAATGCGTTGATTTTGATATTCACAATACTCTCCATATGCACTTGGAGGACATATACATTTTAACAGTCTACCATTTTGTGTGCGAACATATATATAAAGACCACGAAAACATGGACTTCTATTAATATTTGAGAATTGAAGAGTATTAACAGAACGAATGTTAAGAGGTGGATTTATTTCTGATTTGTTTCTTTTTAAATTTGAAATAGGCAGTTCTAAAGTATAATAATCTTGTCTATCCTCTAAACTACAAAGATGTTTATGAATCGGTGTTAATTTTTGTTTGTTACAGTTGTAATCGAATGGATTAGTCTCCCAAAACTTTTCATCCATCTTTGTATCACAATCTTCAATACTTTCTACGAACTCGCACAAAGTTCTATTCCAGCAACGATAACGTAATGTATGTTGCCATGAAGATATATTCCGACAGAATTGCCTCTCATCCGATCCACCTAGACAATCAGGAATGTTATCACCTATTTCCTTCATTGACAAACAGGTGAGTTCAAATGTTTTCGGCAAAATGCATGTATGATGTAATGGAGGACATTCGATCGGAACATCCTTACATCCAAGTTCATCTTCGCCTTTTGGACAATTCCATACAGAATTACAATGTGTATAACTATTGTTACATGGCCACTGTTCGCATTCAGTTTCATCTGTCATATTTTCACCGTGAATATTAATCGGAAAAAAATCTTGAATGCCATCACAAATAAATTTAAACATAATATTGTTCTGTAAGTAACGTTGATTTGGATCTATTTCATCATCTTTATATGGACAATCAGGTTCGTCATTGTTAATTGCTGTTGACGACACACAAAATTCTTCACCAAAGCATTTTAAACGATGAGAATTAGTTTCATTCAACGAGCATGTATTATTTATTTCTTCATCGTCTGCCAATGGGCAATTATCCACTCCATCACGAAGTCGAACACTGGAAATACATTTTGAAGAATACTTGCATTGATATAACGACGGATGTGGACACTCAATGTTCGTCGATGTACACATCGCTGATAGGTGAGCTTCAACGGCTTTGTTCATTGCGTCCCATTCAGGATACAATGGGAAAATGTCTCCAAATTCATTTTCATAATCAATACACGTATGGTTTGAAATATTATACCATGTTATATTCTTCATTTGACAATATATTGGATTAAAGCATACATACATAGGTGTCATGAAGTAACTCATATATATTTTATCCCTATTGTAAAGATAATAAACATGTCCGAGTAGAGTAGATGTGCTTGGAAAGAAAAACAGATGTGGCGGACACGCGTACTGCACTTTTTCAATCTGGCGTAAATAGAAATTGAACCGATTAATTTTGGGCTCAGGAAAACTGTAATTCACTAAATATTTCATCGCGCCAAAGCATGCAGACGTTATACCTGGGTCGTCGAACGAATTAACGAATTTGTGACGCGTATTACGACATGGAGATGGTCTGACAACACATTGTCCATCACCACATGAAAATGGAAGAAAACCCAAAATCTGTGGATAGCATGCCGTTTCTTCGCAACGAAATGTTAAATCTATTGAACAATTATTCGTAACTGCTAAAGACAGTGGTTCATCTGATCGATCCATGCAATCTGGATTTAATATATCATCATGATAAAAATCGAGAGGTATACATTGTCCATTATGACATCGATATTCATTTTTGTCACATTGATTTGTTTCCAATTTCCAACATTCTTTTTCATCTTCACCATTGAAACAATCCTCTTTTCCATCACATATTTCACGCCAGTCAAGACACAAATGCACTAATTTATGAATACATGTTATATGGACATAGCATGCATGAAAAGGAAGAAATAAAGCAAATTGAGATGAATGTATCGTATATACATATTCCTCGAATGTTGTCGGTGAAAAAGAAAAATAGTATTGGCATCGAGATCCAAACCATGGCGGGGTACAGTTATAAAAGATATACTCTTCTGTTGTAATTATTCGAGAATTTTCTGAGCTAATATGTATTTCACCATCCAGATAAGCTTGATAATTTTCAATTACGTCAATCGGCGCAGACCAATCGAGTAATTGACTACTTGATATCGAATGTTCCTTTAGCTGAACGAATGTATAATTTTTATGACCAGCTGTCGATAAGTTAAAATTGGTATAAATGAAAGTTGAATTTGTATTAAATCGAAAACAATATGTCATTAATTGATTTGCCGAAGTGAACGTTTTACTTTGACTTGAGAAACGATCAATCACATCATAATATAAACAGTCGTAGTGTTGTGGTGTAGTTTTTCTTTCATACATTCGTTGATGATAAACATCGTACAAATTTAAGCCATACTTAATCTGTGATGCGTCAGACTTCCTAATCAATGAGGAAAGTATACAAAGGAAAAAAAGTATAGGATTTAATGAGATTATAAGCATGATTGGCTGTGCACAAAATACTTCTGCAGTACAATTATAATATGTATGTGGTGTGAGTTACTTCAAAGTGAAGAAAGAGAAACTATTTATTAGTATGTCGGCAATACATATTAATCAATCATTTGATTGTCAAAGTTGATAAAGCTAATAAGAGATTGTGTCATAACGTTAATATTAATCATATAGATTTTTTTATTATTGATACATATGGCCTGGAGTTTTCACTGTCAACATCAACTTTTCTAATAGAAAATATTATTTTATTTTTGTCAATTATTTATGAGCATGACAATAGTGGCATAGAAAGACTAAACACGCTGCTGGATTTGCATAAATCACAAGGTTAAAATATTTTACAGTCAAATTTCTTTTATCAATACACACGAATAGAAATGTTTGAATTTTGCGATTCACCTACAATTACCAATCCTATATCGATCAGTCCACTCAAAAATTGTCAGTTAACCGTGATTCAACATGCAATCAACTGACGGTTCCTTTTTACTGGAGAGTGATGAGAAGGCTGCTAATCTCACCCTCGTCATATTAAGAAATGAGTCTCAACATTTTTCTCAAATCTTGATTAAGTTTTAGCTACACTAACAAGTAACACTCATCCGATGGTTTCGCTGAACCTTTTTTGAAAGAAATCCAATGCTGCTACTGTGAGATATGGAGCTCCAAATCATTCTAGATCTGAATTCAATCAAGTCAAAAATTTGTTTTCATGTCGAACCTAGGTCCTACAACTTAGATTTTGCCGGTTCTGAGTTTATATTCAGAAAAACCTTCAGACTAGATTTGCATTAAGCTTTGCATCTAAATAGAACTATTTGAAAAACTACAACAAGAAACACTCATACAAATATATCACTAACTTTCGGCGATACGATTTTCGATAAATAGCTTACAGATCTAACAATTAAATGCCTAAAACCTTGATCCTTTATTTAGCCGTGTAGACAAAAAGTCCACAATATCAATGAGCAAAAATCAGGTCTCGGTTCGACCGGATCTGAGCCGAATCCGCGTTCAAAAATAAAGTCGCTATCGGATCTGGATCCAACATCGGTTCCAAAAGAGGTGGACTCATAGCTGCCTATTGTTATATGAGCTTCGACTAAGATCGTGTGGCATAATTCAACCATTGGTTCCATATACAAATGTTAGAATAGAAAATTCCTAAAAACATTCTCAGTCTCAGTTTATTAACTGGGGAATTTCTATGAATGAACACATACGTTTACATGCATAGTTAACTGTCATCTATACTTTTTTGTGTTTGATCTAGATAAAACTTGATAAACTCGTTTTCTCCGTTTGGAATATTTTTAATCAACCTTCAACCAGAACGTTGCGTATCAAATTATCAATATTTATAATATATATGAGAAAAGCTGTTGGCATAATCTCTGCGAGATTAATAATACAAAACACGATAGAGCTTCTTATATTGTAAATAATTGAGCTCACTAATACGTGTACTAACTTTTCAGTAGTGGCGGAGCCAGGGTGGGGCTCAGTCCCTCCCAGAAAAAATTTTCCGGGGCTTAGCCTCCTCCATAAAAAATTCCTAGCTCCGCCACTACTTTTCAGATACTATGCATTATTATAGTAAATGTGAAAAAACGAATATCAAAGAAAAATATCCTTAATTGCCTCAATTTTTTTCGAAAATAAGCTTGTTAGCGCAGTCACTTTAGGGCTTAAGTGTGAAGCTCACTTGCTTTCTTTCGTTCGATTACGCTGATACAAAATATCTTACAATTTTCAGCAAAAATCTTGGATTAACACGACTATTTATAAAAGTCTAGAAAATTGTAGAAGGGTCTAAAACTGTTATGACTGAGACACCTTTTCTCGTTGCTATGAAAGTCTGCCTATTGCCTACTATCTCTCTGTACTACTATCGAAACGCACCCTATGAGTTTTGAACCCTGTCGCTCAAGGTCTGTGATGGTATTTTCTACCTGTGGTGTTGGTCATGGTCTGTAATGGTCTATTACCTTTTCTGCTCGCATCAGAATGTACTCGGTGACTTGTAAACGTGTTCATCGTCAATTGTGGCGCTTCTTTTGGCTGTCGGCCACGGTTTGTGGTAGTGCCTGTCATGATCTGTGGAGTGGGGAAGGGGTACATTGAGCAACCAGGAAGAAAAAGTCAACTTCCGAGATTTAAACCTCTATTGTAGCTAACATTGGGGCTGCTGTGGTTCTGTATTTAACTGCATCTCGAATAATGATTAAAAGCAAGTGCCTGTTAAGTTGCAGGCATCATAAAGTACGTAAAATAGGTACATACTACTAATAGGACCATATAAGTAACATGTGCATTTTACATTAGCGATTTAGTTATATCCACTAGTTATTATGTAGCTATACACTTTTATGTATTTACTATATATTGCAGACCGTTAGGACTTTTTGAAGTTCTTTAGGCTGTAATAAGATCAAAAACTTACCATCAGTAGTGTAAAATAGTCACTGGCCCATAACGCAGCTCGTTTGCGAGACTTTGCGGGAGTTTTAATTCAAGTCTTAATTTATCGTTTCATAGGACGTGTCATGACTTATTTTCAAGAGATACGCCGTTGAACCCTTATTGAGATATTTGATTTTTACGGTATTTTTTTAGTACAATGCCGTGATTTGCCTCACGTTTATTTGAAAAATCAACTTTCGGATTTCGACTTGAAACTTTGCACAGAGAGAGATCTCAATAAAACTAGTCGATCCTGAAAATTTCATATTTCTTCGTTCTCCTATTCTTAAATATGAACACTTAATATTTCCTGCTATAAATCGTGTGAAAAGAGTATTTTTTCTTACACTAGTATCTTGGATAGAAGGAAACCAAAGATCTGAAACTTTCAGAACAAACTAGTCTCATTAAAGACCTTTCTCAATGCAGTTTCAAATCGAAACTCGAAAATTGATTTTTAGGTGAACTTGAGGGAGATCACGGCTTTTTGCTAAAAAATGCCATAAAAATTAAATATTTCGACAAAAATAAGCTAAAAGCATGAACTCTTTTCAGTGTTCATAGCTTATTAAGACCTACGTAATGCACATAGTCTCGATTCAAAAGCGATTTGGCAACGGGATATTGCTCCGGACCTCTTTTTTTGCCCACTGTAGGAGAAGGGGAGGGAATGAGATATGTGAGTGCAACTTTCTACCCTTAAACACTTCAACACTCTCTTTCAGATCGTGTTTCACAAAACAGGTAGAATATGTTCTCATTCGCCGACATTAAGGTCTAAGTATTGCAACGTGAGCGTATTTTGAAACAATGTCTTATATATGATTCAATTGTGAGGTTCTCGTTTTGGGATTGTAACCAATGGCTTCACCCTCCGTTATTGACGTTGACTGAAATGTAATATCTAGGATCTTCACCTGGTAAACTTGAGAAATACTCACAATAAAAATGCCTACTATGTATTGATAACATAATAGAAGATGATGGTTTTCATTAAATATTTTATTGATGAAAATCAATAAATACTATAAATAGTAACGGTGAAAAACAATAACGATGAGGAAAATAGAAAAACAAAAAGACAAAGATAAAAGACAGATCACGAGCATATATATACCAAGGAAGAAATACAAAAACATAATAGAAAAAATGAAATGACGCAACAAAAAGGTTATCAAGGTCTCATGGTGTTCAATATAACAATACATATTCCACAGAGAAGAAAGAAAAAAAAATATATATAATCACTAGAACGACACAGGACAAAAAATTAGGAAAAATATGTATGTGTATATATAGAATATAAGTTGGCATCATGAAGTAACATCGATGTGGAATTAAATGGGCTAGAAGAAGAAATAATTCTTTTTTGGCAATTCTCTTCTGGACAAAACATTTGGTCCAGATATGGAAAAGTATGAGACGTGTTATTGCTAAAAGGACAATGTATTTGGACTTTTCCAATTGTATTTTCAGATTGAAGAAAGATCTCATGTATACAGTTTCGTAGAGTAAATCGAGCTCTATCAATTGGTATATAATTCAATTTGAATAATAAAAATTTTCGAAGAAAAAAATTCCCATAAAGTAATATATCAATTTTCGCCATTTTTTAGCATTTTTTAAAGGTCTAGTTGAGAGGTTTTCTCAAGTCGGTCTGTCTTAGCCGACTAAGAGTTTATCATTAGACCGTGAAACTTTGGATTATTCTATGGTACACTAAGGCCTAATTTCCCATAATGTCAATTTTAAAATCTCTTTATCACTATTCTTTCGGTATCCAAAAATCCTTAGTTTTCTCATGGAGCGTTTTTTAATTATTGAGTTAATAAATTAAGTTTATAATTAAGAAAACAAATTAAATGAATAAAATAAACTATTATGAAGAAGTTAAAGAAAACAAAAAAATATGCATAAAATATTTCATAAATGAATGGTTAACAATTCTTTATTGACACTATGAAGGTTATAACAGTACATTTACATCAAATATCGACACCTAATTTTAAATTAACAAATTGAATCACTAGAGATAAATATACTTTTAGACAATGATATACACTATCAAGACTTCTTACAGCTGCAAGAATGATACTGTAAATAAATGATGTGCGTCTCGCAATCAATATCACACGAATCCAGTTGTGTTCTATATAGAATAAACGATTATACTGAAAAACTTGACTTATAATGCATATTATCTTATAAAATTCTTTAAATTAATATTAGAATTATGAATATGTCTTGGAATCCGGTAAGAAAAAATCCGGAATGGAAAAAATCCGGAAAACAAAAATCCGGAAAAGAAAAAATCCGGAAAGAAAAAAATCCGGAAAACAAAAATCCGGAAAAATCTCCAATATCCTTATAACAAAGGAGAAAGAATAATATTCTTCCATAAATGTTTCCTATTGTCTACGTCAACCATGATCATCGTCCACTGAGTACTATTCTACTTAATTGGGTTCTGTATTTCTATTATTTTGTATAGACAGACACGCTGAACACGCCGCTGATCGTTCAATTAGTGCACATGTATAAATACACTCGTTCCTCTCTATTATTCCCATTTCACATCAATCTCACTTCTACAACACTCAACTATCTGATCTTCTTATTTTCTATTTTCTTCTCATTTTCTACTCTCTTCATTCATAATGACCAACGCGCAACCGCCTCACTCTTTCGTTAACAGCAACAAGGGTAAGCCTCTTCTCGTTATCGACAGTTATATCTTTCAGAAGAGCGGCAAGGCCACGGAGGCAACCACCTATTGGGAGTGTCAATTCAAGCACTGTGCTGCCGTTGCTCATACGAACTCGAAGACAAGCGAGTTGATGAAGCAGAAGAACAACCACTGCCATCCTCCCATACCAGAGGAGATCGATATTCGTCACATGATGAACAAGGTCAAGACCCGCGTCAAAGCCGATACTACACCCGTCGGTCAAATCTACGACGAGGAATTGGCCAAGGCCAAAATGTCAAACGCAGCACTTGCCATGGCACCAACAGCCAACCAAGCCAGGAAAGCATTGAATGTTCAACGGCGAATGGAAATGCCGACTATTCCCACATCGGTCGATTTCTACTTCCCACGACGTTACAAGGAGACCCTCGACGGGAAACGTTATCTTCTCGCCGATCATTTCTGGCCCGACATCGGCTCCGGCTGCAAGCGCATCGTCGCCTTTGTCACTGACGAGCAATTACGCCTTCTATTCAAGTGCACACATATCTTGATGGATGGCACGTTTGATACCTCACCAAAACACTTTGCTCAAGTATATTCCATTCACGGAATAAAGCACGACCACACATTTGCATGTGTCATCCTGCTCATGACGGAAAGAAAGGCGTTCTACTACCGACACATGTTCGCTATTCTTCACCAACACGCCGCTCGTCTCAACCTTGCGTTCCAACCGACTCGAGTGACGACCGATTTCGAACCTGCGTTGGTCAAAGTCCTCAAGACTGAGCTTCCCACTGCTCATCAATATGGCTGTTATTTTCATTACTGTCAAGCCATTCATCGAAGAATCCAAACGCTCGGGCTTGCGAGCCTTTATAAAAATGACGTCGACGCTCGCTCATGTGCTCGAAAGCTCATGGCTTTGGCTCTTCTTCCGCTCAACCAGGTCGCACTCGGGTTCGAGGAGGTAGCAGACGAAGCGCCTCATTCTATCGATGATCTCATCGACTACTTTCGAGACCATTGGATGAAGAACGTCAAGTTGAGCCTATGGAATGTGGCCGAATTAAACGTGCGCACGAACAATAACGTTGAAGGGTGGAATAATCGTTTCAACAAACGAATGAACAGGTGTCACCCGAACATGTGGGCCTTCGTTACTTGCTTGCAAAACGAAGAAGTGCATTTTCGGCAACAAGTGCTCAAGGTGTTAACGGGTGCGCAAAAACAGAAGACGAAGAAGACTTTGGCTTTACAAGCTAAAATCAACACTCTTGCCAAACGTTTCGAGGACGATGAGATCGATCGCGCTGAACATCTCGAGGGACTCTCTTTATTGGTAGCTAGTAAAAAGTGAACTACATCACTTCTGTTCATATCAAATAATTTCTTTTCTTTATTGTACATCTTTCTTTGTTAAATAAAGTGTTGAATCTTTTTACATAATTTTTCCGGATTATTTTTTTCCGGATTATTTTTTTTCCGGATTTTTTCCTCCGAATTTTTTCTTCCGGATTTTTTTTTCCGGATTTCGGGACATTACCAGAATTATTATCTAAAACAAAAGGTTTTACTGACTACTATATACCAATTGATGAGATAGAAAATGTCAAGAAAAATGAAATTCAAATATATAAGAGAAATAAAAGAATGTCATTTGATCAGTTCAAAGACCTTTAATCTGAAATATAAAAAGTAAATTTATGGGACATTAGTTCAAAATAAAAGACGGATTTGGCAATTATTCAAACTTTTCAAAAAATATAATTGTAATCAATGTGATTGATATGGTAATCAGATTGAAGTTTTGCAAATCGACTCTAGTAGCAAAGAATGTATCTTTGAATGAAAAAAGAAAATAAAAGGAGAACAATCATAAAAAGCAACAAAAGCTTTGTTAATTAAATAACTGTTCGATTAATTCTTTTACTTAGACATTTTTGGATTTTGACTTAGCAAAAATGATGTGTTCATTTATCAACTTCTAATATTTTATCTAGAAAACGAAATTTTTCCATCAAGAACTTAAATAAAATTCTTAGCAAATTTTTTTTTGTTTTAGATTTATATTCAATAAATTACTCAGAAAAAATGGACGTTTTTACTTAGTCTTCATATACTTTTACATAGCACTTAAATAGGTGCCTATGTATATTAATCTATACAGCTGCAATGGTAAGTATATTTTTACAATTCAAACTTTTTTTTATTCAAATTAATATTTTCAACTAGAATGTTAGATACTATTGTCAAATATAAACTTTATTTTTCTTTTAATACAGAAAAAAAAGAAAGATGACTTCTCATCTTATCAAGAATAGACGTATGGAAATATGATGATAGATGACATTGTCTATGGTATATTATGCCAAAAATATGGATCTATACGGTTACATACAATCATAGTATTTCTGTCATCCATACATAGTTTATGATATGTCATGAATATAGTCGTAAAACATCAGGCTAGTTTCTGGCGCAATACGACATGTATATAGCCCGTATTTGTTAAATATAACTAACCATTTCGATTACTGAAATGACCTACATTTAAAAAAGTTTGAGAATGTATAGTTCCTTTCTAAAAGTTTGATGTTACCGATAAAGAACTGTAATATATAAAATTCATATTTATATAGGAACAAAGGCTAAGTTCTAGCGAAATATAAATTAATTGTTATAGTAACTTTAATATTGCCTTGAAACGCTTAAATAGACATCATTCATAAAGAATCTTTTTGATTTTCATTATAAATAGTTATGCTGCTTTTATATGTAGAGTAAGTCAATACAACATAAAATGAAAAATAAGCAAAAAATGGAAATAAAATAATTTAGAAGAATTTATGAAGACGTCAGTGTTTCGATGAACAATCAGTATATAAAATACCAATACTAAGTCCATGTAGAACAACAAAATCAAGTTCATTGTCACTATTCATATCAACTGATACGAAGGAAATGCTATTATAATCAGTTAAATATGTAATTTTATCATGAAAACTGCCAGTACCACTATTAAGAACAATACCAACACTTCCACGCTCGACATCATTATTGATGTGGATAACAATATCAAGTTTGTTGTCATTGTTGACATCAACAAATGCTACTGATGTGATCGCCTGCTTATCTTGAAAAATTTTTGACATATAAAACGTACCATTACCATTGTTGAATAAAATAGAAATAGTATGTGGGTCGTCATATACGGCAATAATATCAAGATTATCATCATCATTAATATCGGCTATTGTCACTATGTGTGGGTCATTTTCAATAGGAAAGGCCTTGTAAGTGGTAAAGTTTTCGTTGCGAATATTGAAAAAAATGCCAATTTCCTTCCCTGGTTGACGTTCGACAATTAAATCAATCTTACCATTATGATCAAGATCAGCTGCTATCAATCTAATTGTGAATTGTCCAGTACGAAAACTTTTAGGGTTAGTGAAAGTTCCATTGCCAATATTTAAAAAAATACCAATCTCACTCTGAAATGGAAATATGCCAATTAAATCAATATTACCATCATAATTCACATCGGCTACTGTTAGAAACGATACCGGCTTATTGATAGGATGAGCCGGTTGTTCAATAAATATCCCATTACCGGTATTGAGAAGTACAATCAGATGTGATGTGCCTCTATTTATGAAAATAATGTCTGAATTATTATCATTGTTAACATCAGCAATAACCAAATTAACCAGGTCAATACCATCGAAATCATAGGTATATTCAATAAAATCACTATTACCATTATTTAATAAAATAATGACTTTTTCTGAACCAATATCTAAGAGTATAATATCAATTTTTCTATCGTTATTAAGATCAGATGTATGCATTAGCATTGGTTCATCCATCGACAAAGTAGAGATAGTTTGAATAGTAAACGTTCCATTCCCATTGTTATAAAAAATATCTATACTTTTGTCTAAATAGCTTCTTAGAAGAATAATGTCCATTTTACCGTCAGAATTCATATCACCTATTTCTATTGATTGTAGCCAATCATTGTCTTCATATTTTTTAACATCACCATATAGTCGAATACATTGATCTAATAAAAAAAATATTTTATTTTGATATAAGATTTACATAATACACTTAGTATATGCTTTATTTTATCGAATTTCATCCTTAATATTCACGATAAATACAATTAGACTAAAAATTTTCATTGTTTCTAATGTTATTAGATAAAGAGACGAGTTGATTGTTTTAGAATATAGGAAAATCTACCTTTTGATGATGTTTTCATTGTTGTTGTTATTGCTATTGTTGTTATTGCTGTTGTTGTGATTGGTGTTGTTGTCATTACTGTTGTTGTCATTACTGTTGTTGTTATTGGTGTTGTTGTTGGTTTATCTTGCTTTTTTTTAAAAATAACAGTTGTTAAAATAACAATAGTTACAATAATTAATATGATAATAATAATAGACAAAATTATCCATAATAATCTTTTTTTTCCAATAATTGAGTTTCTAAATAAAATTCAACTTTCTTTATTATATTTTAAACTAATGAGATACATGCACTTGTTGTGATGATAAATTAGTTGATTGATTTGTATTCATTGTTTTCGATTGAATCTATAAATAAATGAGAAAAAAAATTAGTTTTTTTGTTTTGTTCTTTAGTAATATTTTGTTTTATTCTTCTTTCACTACTATACAAGTAACGCTCGTCTGAAGACTCGCTCAGGTCTTTCTCGTAGAAATCGTGTTTCTAAATTATCGTCAAATTATTCCTTTATAAAATCAAAAAAACCAAAGCCAGATTCAAGTTCCTCGACATCAACTGCCTTTAACCAAACCTCATAAAAAACAAATGCTTTTTGTTAAAAATTTATCGTTTGTTTAAAAAATTGATCTTCAAAAAATTTTTATGCAACTGACTTCAGATTTGGATTCCTCGACCCCGATTATCCTTCGGTCAACCCTTATAAAAAAATTTTTTTTGTAAAAAAAAGTGATCCTTTGTGTAAAAAAATGGATCCAAAAAAAATTTTAAAAAACTAGCATCACATTCGGATTCCTCGACCCCGATTACTCTTTGGTCCAGTTTTACAGAAAATATTAATAAAATGTTTTTTTGACCTTGTGCGGACATATAAGCGGGCAATCAAGCAACCAAACAATTTATGTTTCTAAGACTGTGCTCTACGAGAAAGAGAATATAAATAATTTTATTTTTTAGAATTTATATAATTTTCAATAAAATGAATTTATACTACATAATATATAAAATATAAACATATAATTAAAATTACAAATAAGTAACGCGTCGGCCCATCGGGTCTCGCTTATCGTAATCCTGAAAGATGACGAAACATAGAACAACAATAAATTGCTGGTATTCTCAGAAAAACTTCCCAAACCATAAAGATTATTCTGCTTTGACGAGAGAAATAAAAGTTGAAAAGTTGGTTCGGTCTTTCATACATATTCTAACTTTTCATTCATATTTTGAACCTTCCAAATACTTGCCATTTCAATCTTTCGATTTTACAACTTAATACCTTGTGATACCACTTTTCAATTCTCTCGCATATATAGCATCTCATTCTTACACTCATATCAGTTGCTTCACCCTCGCCTTCAATTAGGGGATGGCAGTTACGGTTTCCGAACAATTACTCTACCGAGTAAAAGTAACTGTTTTCAGTTACCATTATCGGGCAACTGGTAACGGATTCCAGTTACAAGCTATTTGGTAAAGTAACGATTACCTGCTACTTCTACCTTCAACTACCTCACCTTCATTTTTATTCTTCTCTCTACATTACTCTTTAACTATAAAACTATCTAGCCACTCGCCCCAATTTCTCACAATGTTTCCTCACAAGTCACCTAAGTACATTTGCCCTCGTTTCATGATAACACTTATCTCTATCTTACATTTTTATCTACAATCCACTCATTATCACATCTCCACTAACATGTACCCCTCATATTTAAACCTCTCATCCTTACGCTAACGACCTTTCACTTCTATCCATCTTATCTTACACATATCACCCTCGCTTTACCTTTTCCCCAGTCTCACTTTCCCATCCTTAATCTACTCATTTTTATCTTCCACTTTACACGTATTGGTTCAATCCATACCTGTCACTGTTACTCTCATAGTTCATTCTTCCCCTTTCACCCTATCTCATCATACTAGCCTCAACATTATTTATTAATCTACTTTACCCTTCTACCCAAAAGTTACCCACTATCCTCGCCCTTCTTACCCGCATCGCTCCCATTCAAACTCTTCACCATTATATAACGACTTCCCCATCCCGTTCAATCTTACGATATTAACGTCGCTATAACTCTTCCCAATACCCCATCCTCTCACATTCGATCTACTCACCCCACCATATTACCTCTCATCCATGCAGCTCCCAATCCCATTCATCTTCATCGCCCACATAGTCTCATTTTCTCCTTCCGTCTCGTTATTACCGCGCTAACGTTACCATTTTACTCTAATTCCTTCTACTCGCATTGTTCTCCTCACTAGTACAGTTTAAACTCAATCTCTTCACAACCTTCGTCTACTTATTCGGCTCAATTATGCCTTGTCAACCTGATCTTCGGTCTTTCCAACACCCTACTCTGCCATAATCAACTTGTTTATTATCATTCTCCTTCTTATTCACACCGCTCTGGATTCCGCTCCTTATCATACCTTCTACTTCCTCGTCCTCTTCATCCGCATCGTGTAGTCCTCAATTTTTCGTCCTACTACCAAATCCTTCACTATCCAAGTGGTCTCGTTCACCATCTTTTTGCCCACACTGCTCCCATTCAGATCTCTCACCATCACTTTAGAAGCTTCCTACCCGTCCGTCTTACCACAATGTATCAATCCTATCTTTTATTCTTCCACTACTTGCTCTCCTCCCCAAGCTACTCATTATCAAATTCTTCGAGACATGCTTCATTCATATTAAATGCCTCACCAAATTTTTTCACAGCCTTCCTGTCCTCAACCTTTCCTTCATCTGGTTGCATCAACTCAACTTTAGCTCCACCCCATTATCTTACACTACTTTCCTCAACGTACTCACTACAACTTTTAGTTTGCTCGTACTGCCCTACTCAAAATTGTCACCATCACTTTCACACACTTTCCCCATTCCCTTCTATTTCTATTCAACATGAACTCTATTCTACTCTTGTGATCTTCATCTACGAGCAAGCACATATAAAGGTTATACACTCGAGAAGACGAAATTGCGAAATAGACTTTTGACATATCTACTCATGGCTTTGACTGAAAAAATCGACTTTCAATTTTCTACAGGTTCATTTCAGAATTGAATTCCTCGACCTACAAAACTTTCTATCAAGTATGAAGAACCACCAATAGAAGCACCGACAAACATTCAATGCTGTGAAGACTCATCCTTTTAACGTTAAGAATAGTGTTTCTAGTCACACACACAGTAGTTGCAAAATTCTATTGCCTGAATGCTTTTCATGAATCTTTCTTCCAGAATTCGATTTCTATCGGTTTCTGACCTACGAACCAATGTTGAGGCAAATCGAAGTCAGATTCATACATCCGATTTCGACTCATCTCTACGAAGCTGTTTTTCTGACAGCTCAGTTTCTCTTGGTTCCTAGCCGACTAATAGGATTTCGAGAAAAATTGACTTTAGATTCGAGTTCTTCAACCCGAAAACATTTTCTACACGCTGAAAAACTTCGAAATATGACTACTTTAACCGAGATATAAGGGTTCCATTTTCGACTAAGCGGAATGTCAACAAACCGCCGAGCAAATAACGTTTTCCATATCCATCCTTTCGAGATGGAGAAAATAGGGATTGTCCGTATCGTCGAAAACAACACTCATACTAATCTCCAACAGATTACCAAGAACAATAGACTTCCCATACACAATAATAAAAAACAACTTTCCTCGAATCTAATCGTTCCATTTTTCAGCCAATCAGATGCAGACATACCAACCAGTGATTTTCGTTCTCCACATTCGTTCTTTACCGATTGAAAATACCTGTTTAGAATCTACGTTACCTCATAATGTAGCCGTTGAGCACCTTCGGTTACCTCTATATTATAGTGGTTGAGGCCCTAAGAGTATCTCCATAGTACACTGCTTCAGGACCCAGAGGTATCTCTAATATGAAGTACTTGAGGACCTATAAGTACCCCGAATATATATTACCTGAAGACCTGTGGGTATCCCCATAATATAGTAGTTGAGGACCTATGGATACCTCCATAATATAGGAGTTGAAGACCAAAGGGTGTCCCCAATACATAGCACTTGCGAACGCAAGGGTATCTCCATAGTATAGCAATTGAAAACCCAAAGGTGCCCTCAATATATAGTTCTTGAGCACGTTTGAGTACTCCCAATATATAGTACTTCAGGGCCTATCGATTCTATAAAAGCTAGCTTTTGATTGATTGAAAAAATTGATCAATCAGAGCATGGACAAACCAACGAGCAATTTCCGTTGCCGATACTCATCCTTTCAGGATTAAAAATAACTCCCATCTGTTATCTTAATTTTTGCATTTATTTTTTACAGACATATGTTATTAAACATGAAAGATCTTTTATAAAAAGGATTAATATTTAGATATGATTATTCATAATGAAAATGAGAAACGTCATGAATATGTTATCTTATTTTTATCAATGAAAGATCTACATAATATTGTTAAATAAAAGAAAACATGTTTATAATATTTATCATGGAAAAGAGAATAACGTTTGACATATTTTATTGTATGTTAATATAATTACTTACTAAAAACTAAAATGAATACCGTCATTATCTTATTTTCTTATAGACAGATTGAAAAAATATTCGTTTTTTTAATATAATGATAAAGAAACAAATGTTCTATTTTTTAATCCTATTTTGTAATATATCAATCAATATAATAATAATAAAATTTTGATAAGATTAACTTTGTCAATATATGTGACAGTAAAATATTTTTTTAATAAGTTTTGTTAAAAACAAAAATAGAAAAAGTATAATTTTTATTTATTGAAAAGATAAGATAATGATACATTCAATCAAGTATCATAAAATTTTCATTTGATGTTTTAATAAATAAATCTATTTTATTATTCCTTTACAGAAAACTTTCAATTCTTATGTATAGATTTAAACTTTTAATAAAAGATCCACACATTGTGAATTGCTTAACAGAATAATATTTATTCTATTCAAATCTCTGATACAATTTTTTGTGAATGGATGTGAATGAGACTCATTTCTGTACTTTTTCATATTTTTTACGTCAGTTAGAAGATTACATGAAAATATTTGAGAAATTTATTATTATAATTATCTATAAAATATATGATTCAATAGATCTTTATTTCCTCTTTTCAACAATGAAAATCATACGTTTTTTATATCGTACTTTTATCTGTATATATAAAGAAAAAAATTTGCTTATTTATATGTTCATTATGCATTTGGACACGGTACGAGCAAATGCAATGAAATTTTGCAGGACATACCCTTTCGTCTAGGAGAAGGTCATAGAGTAATTTTCAATTTCAACTCAAACCTATTATCGTATTGGGGGGGGGGGGGGGTTTGCTCTCCTATTTTTGGATTTACTACAGTAAATACCTTTTCCAGATAATTTGTGTGTATGATTGTTTCGGAAAATTTATACATGAAATGGAAGGAAAAGACAAATCAACGATGCATACAAGTTTGATAAAAAATTTCATTGAATAACAATTTGCAAAATTGTCATTTTATTCTGTTAATGTCATAAAAAAATTCAAAGTTCTTAACTACAATGCTTTTAGTAGAGTTTTATATTGAAACTAAAAGAAGAAATAGGCATTTTAAAGAACTTTACACTCATCAATAATATATATTTGATCAATATCAGTATTTAATTCATGTAGATTGAAGGGAAATTTGATCTTTTCTTGTTTCTAAACATTTGCTGAAATTTGATTAGCATAATTATACATCTTGAATATCGAAGCTTTTGTCTAATATTACTTGAAATATTTGAATATATGTCTAATCTAATTAAGGTATAAAAAAAGAAATTGAAAATATCATGTGCAGAAACACTATCAAAATCAATATATACATCTAGGTAAAAGCTTGTCTGTATTGAGCTGTACCTAAGTTATTTGAACCAACCACTTTCTTTAATGCTCATCGTCGTTCTTTCCTAGCTGATTGATGACACGTACAATGGCAATAGCCACCACCATTACTGCGTCGATAGTAACCACCATCATTCCAACCACCACTAAAGGGAACATAAATACAATCGTCACATCCACCAAAACGAAGACAATTTGCTTTCTTTGACGAAGCAGATCGATCTTTTGTTGTTGATGAAAATTGATTTCTCTCTAAAATATCAAATTCTTTTAAATTTAAATGTTTTAGTATCGAAAAATCTCAAGAATGAACTGTATACTAACTAATTGACGAAATGATTTTGCGAACACAGTTCAATGCTGACTAAGAAAAGCACCCAGCAACTATCTCTCTGATAGTGGTCATCAAAGGGCATGTGAATAGATCTAACCTGATATTGGTGTTTGAAAATTTCTAATCGATTTGTTTGAAAAGTAGGGCTTGACATGAATGAGATTGTTCCAGTTAATCTGTTGACTCCTGTTAATATGTAAATCCATAGGTTGTCGGATGAATTGATCCAGATCTTGTTGAAGTCTGTTTATCATTTTTTTCAGTCGTTCAAGATCGTATTCAACAAAATCATCTACTTCTTGTCGTATACGAATTTCCTTACTGATCAATTCGGCTTCTTCTATTATTTCAGTTTTTTTTTGATGCATCAGTTGAAGAACTTGTCGACGAACATTATCAGCTATGTCGCACACATTTTCAATTGTGTCCTTTTGCCATTCATCAATTTGGAGAAGAAGAGAACTTTCAACACGTTGTGTTTGAATTGGTTCTTTTGCTCTCATTGCAAGTTGTCTGCAATTTTCCATTAAATACTCCAATTGTGCAGCCATCTGTTGACGATGATCATTGAAATGTGGTGGACAAAGTAACGATTGACATCCAGTGCAAATGCATGTTCCTGCAACAGTTTTGCATGTTGAACATCGTTTTGACGATGCCATTTCTGTTTAAAAGAAATAAAACAAATATTCATCATCTAACTTCGATAAATGAAGATCTTATATGATCGAGAATTAGATTTTTGAGCGCATAAGTAGCTTTGTGATCTTTTCAAAACTTCATGTAATTATCAAGAAGATTTGAAAATATCACAAGAAATCATTATACGAGATCTTAATGAAATATGATGAACTGACAAAACGTCAATACTACTTATTAACCTATAGCAATAGAGAGTAACAGTAAATATAACTTGTTCTTTCTCTCATTTTTGTAGCTCTAAGCGTTAAGAAAAGTCTCAATGTAAGAATTCTTTTTTTTTTATTGCAGCAAATCATTCATATTAGTAAGCAATGCCAATAAAACAACACCTCTCATATTTTTAGTATCAGAAAGTCAACATTCTTCTACACAAAATTCAACAATCAACTTTCACCAGTGATTCAATTACATGCCTAAGGATCAAATTTCTTTCACTTTTAATTGCAATACATAGGTGAATTGATTTCAAGTCAATACTTTCAATGAATGATTCATCTACCAGAACGTTGAAAATATCAGAAGTGTACAAATAATAAGAGAATTGACTAAAATCTTCAAGTTAGTTCTTACACATAAGCAAAGTATGCAATGATTTTATCATGTGTTATTCACTCAATATTATTGTGAAAGTTTATAAAAAATAGTTTGAATCACATATGATTCGATTATGAAAACAATTCTTGGTTGATAGATTCGAAAACTAAAATAAAAATATAAAGAAAATAAACGTTGATTTAGAGTCAACAATTTTGCATTGATTATCATCAATTTTTTTATTTATCAATCATAAGCCAGTTTTGAGAGTAATCCATTTTAATCATCAGTACTTGACTAATTTTTTCCTGTACATAATGAATAAATCTTTCACTGTCAATGTTATTTATCACATCTACATTTTGTCTTATACAGTTCATTTCAAAAAGATTTAGGGAAAAAATTCAAGTCATTCATTAATGATAATAGTATTTGTTCAAATGAAAATATCTATCTATGCTAATTGATGATACTTCAACTAATATTATAATAATAAAATTTCGATAAAATCTATTTTATTCACATGTTTCACGATTACATAAATGTTACAGAATATTTTTTTAAGTACTTTTTTCAAGAAACAAGATAAAGATGTATCGAAATATGTATTATCCATTTTTCTAATATGGATTTCTGAAGTATTTTTATTCGATTTTCTAACTCTCAAAGAATTGTTCTTTTTAATGGAAAAAGAAAAAGGAACAAAAAATGAGTTTTGCTAGAGAAATTACTAAAAAACAGTATTAGAAGCTCGATTAATTATAAGAAAAATCTCTTTTTTTCCCTTACTTAATTTTTGAATCGATCAGTGAGGTGCGGACATACAAGCAAGCAGACAATTTATGTTTGCAAGACTCTTCTCTACGAGAAAGAGAATTTCAAATATTTATTTATATTGTATCTATATTTCGAGAATATATATATTTAATTTTAACTATATTATATCAATAAATATGTACAAATTGGTAGTGGTAATTATATAGATATTGAAGATTAGCATCGTTCATTAATTCATTTACATTATTATTAGTAAAAAAAAATTCGAATGTCTAATTTTGAAATAAGCAACATCGTTCAGAAGATGATCGATAATATGATTGAAAATTCAATACGAAAATAAAATAAAAATAAAAAGATTTGTACATGAAAATTAAAAAAAAAATCAATTGTTCATTTATTAATACAGGTTTTTATTTGCTGGAATATTTTTCATTAATGTATTATGGTCGTCGACAGTTGGGATTTGATGATGCTTGTTGATCCAAAAATTCAATATAGCTGGTGATGTTTCTCGTATTTCTACCACATAAACTTGCCTGCAGAGAACCATCAAATCGTTGTGCCCATATCTGCCAGTTTTGTCCTGTTTCAATTGATAATCCACATGCGGCTGAATTGTCATTAGTGAATATTGTTACTTTTTTAGAATTACAATTCACACCTTTGAAGATTTCTATTATCTTGAAAGTGACCTTCTTTGATGGTAATGCCCCTGAATTGGGTTCAATATTAATAGCTTTACCGTTGAAAACAGCATCTGCAGCAGCAAAACTTTCCGCAACTGGCGGTGGCTGCAAGCAGCTACAAGCAGTAGCTGATTCGAATAGAAACAATGACAACAGTAAAACAAGAATCAAATTGATTTGTGAAGGCATATCTAGAAAATAATGAAAAAATGTAACAATACAATATACATTTCATGTTTTGCATTAAAAAACATCTATTAGATTTAAAAAACAGTCTATTATTCTTATGTAAGTTTATCTTTCACACAGGATAAAATGAAGAGGTAAGAATTAGGATCAAAGATTTCGTTGAAGTTCATGGATTTACACTCATAATTACTACAAAAAACTAAAAATCTATGACAAAGAAACGAACAATGATTAGATTCCAATAAAGTCTCATGAATTGCTGAATGTCTGACGAAATCTCTCTATTATATAGATGTGAGTATACCTGAATGCATGCAACTATTTTATTCATCACTTATCCATACTAAATCAATATAAAGAACACCTACTATATATTGCAAGAATAAATATGAAATGAAAAAAGAAATATGTGCGCCATACTAATTCGAATATAATAATAGAATACAATCATATCTACAGTATATTCAAGTAAAAATATTGACAGTGATAGTAAAGGTTTGCGATATGAAATGAAGTAACGTACATGACGCATACCTTTATATATACTCACATCTTACTACGCATGGTTAATTATAGATACAAAGGAAAAAAAGTTTTTCTTTCTTAAATCGTTCTCGAAAGCTCCTTTTCTTTCATTTTCTTTAATCGAATATAATCCCACATGTTGTCAAGTAAATGACGTACTATTTGCGCAAGAAAAAAAAACAAGTACAGAATATATTATTAAGCTTAATTACCAACAAACAACTATAGAATATTAAAAATAGCAGCATTTTAATAATGTTATATTTATTCAACTATATATAGAATTGCAACTACGTATTTTGCTCTTTATTAATGGCTCATTTACGCATTCGTTAGATTCTAAAAGATGAAGGTCTATATAAAATCACTAAATAGTATTATTATACTTTGTGACGTATACACTTCATAATATATTCAAAAAGTTAGACTATGAATTGAGGAGAAGAAAGGCATCAACCATGGCTACATAATCATTATGAAGCATTAAATTCACAAGAGCATCCTACGTTGATCAAAAAATATGCACAATAATAGAAACTAAAGATAAACTTCACTCAAATCATCATTGTATTTCGCTTATTTGACGGCTAATAAAACTCGACCATAAAACAATCGATAGAGTTCGGTTTATTCTACATAACTACTTGCATCGTTTTTAAACAAGATTTTAATTGATTATAACTTCATTTTTTGTCAATACTTCCTTTCATTGATCATATAACTCGTATCAAACATATAGTCTCTACCGTAAGATCTTTTTGTATTATTTTCCTAGAGTACTATGAACGAAAGTTATTCGTTTATAAATGAATTCTTAGACTATTTATTTTTCTTTTATAAGCAATAATCCGTCATCATTAACATGCAATATTAGAAATGGAATAAAACGAAAGAATTACAAAAACAAATATATGAATTATATATACTTATGTTAATACTGTCAACACATGACAGTAAAGCGGTAGTTATTTTTACTTTTTTTAAAATTCTATTTGTACTGGAAGTTAACGCATTTGCTGTTCGAATACATATATAAATAAGAGAAATGCTTCTCGAACAATTGACTATCTTTGAAAATCAATGATTGTCTGTTAGATACTTATCACTTCATATATTTGTTTTAGTGGTATAAAAATTTGCACGTTTCGTCTCCGCAAGTATTGCATCTGCAAGTTCCGTTTAGAAAAAATCGATATATGCTAATATATTTAATCCTATAGATTGTATGAATATATATCAAGTTACGATCATCTATACTTACTGATGTGTATTGGTTGTTCTTTAATATTTTAGACAATCAATATATCATTTGGTGAGTTAATACATAGATCATAAGTTTGTTAATATTTCTCAAGAAAGAACATATCGCTCTCAGAAAGATATTGTGTTCCATCGTTGGAAAAAATTTCGTATAATGTAAAGTACATATGCAGTTATTTTATGTTTGTTGCAGGAATTTCTACATGAAAAAGATTAAAAGATCAGGAAGAAATTTTATTTATGGCAAAAATTATGTTTCATTTTTTTTCTATGATTATATATTTTCTTTCTTTAGTGACGACAGTGGAAACGAGTTGGTTAGTCTATAAGAAAAAGTTAAATGAGCTTATCTATGAAATATATCAATTTTCCAATCAAAATTAATATTTCAACATTATTTGACATATATTATTATACTGTATATCTATCGAATTAAAACACTACGATTATTAAATTACATTAAATATAATATTTTCAAATGAGATTTTGCTTAATTAACTTGATAATATCTTATCCTATGTTCCACGATTACATGGTTTGTCATGCGACAATTTGTATGGATCGGAAAATAGTCGAACATATAGAATTTTGATGACTTTTAAATTGTTTGACAGGTGTTTCTCTCAAACATTTATATGCTAAATTTACGTGTCTTTGATTTCCGACATAAATATTCTTTATCACGTTAGAATATTGTTCGTCAATCATATTTATCTTGATAGTTCAAATGCGATAAAATATTTTCTGACTTACTTTTGTCGAACAGTTGATTTAAATACCCTAGACAATGTATTGAGCTAAGAGCACCCGAAAAGTATCCAGCGATTAGTATTTTCCAGGAACTTTCAGGTACTGCAGTATTTTAAAGTACTCAAGCGGGTATCCTGCTGGAAAACTTGTAGTAAATGGATATTTATTGAGGATTTATTAACTGTATTAAGATTTTCGTGTACTCTTGGTCAATTGCTGTTCCTGGCCCTCATTCTAAGGATTGCGTACTGCTAGTATTTATAATATATAAATTTTGTCGATTAACGAAATATTCTATTGTATTTACAAAATACTGAATAATAAAATATTAAAAATCAGAATGAAAGGCTTTATATTTATTGTTCAATAATTAATCTTATTGTATTAATATAAGTTCATTTGTATGATACACTAACGAATCCATATATGAATAAAATATTTGAATATTAAATCTCTACCAATTTCAACTGTTGATGGTAAATAATGACGCAATTTTTCAATAATTGGATCGTTTTCCACATATCTTTCTTGAGTCCAACTATCTTTTTCACATTGAATTTTAAGTGCACGAAGATTATTCAGATTGTTAATGAAAAGTAATATATCCATTTCATTTTTAATCTTTAATAAAAGAATTTCACATCGATTTATAAGTGATGAATGACTTAGTTCATCACATTGTTCACTAGTTAAATAATCACATTGACTTAATAGATTAAGTCGACGAATTGATGTATTATTTAATGTAAACATAAAATCATGTAATGTCAATGAATAAAGTTGAGTTGTTTGATCAAGTATTAATTGTACAATTGAAAGAGGAACATATCGTGAGATTTCAAGTGATTTTAATTTATTTAATTTTGTAATAGATAACCAAAATTGTTCATCAACAGAGTCCGGTATGGAAAGATGATGAATATTAGGAAAATGAATTTGTGGATGAAACGAATTACTTGGTTGAAATGATTCATTATAAGATAAATTTTTCACCTGTTCATAAGACCAATTATTATCGGTATCTGGACATGTTGATTTACATATAGTATTATCAGTAAATGATAAACCAGAAAAAGCATATGGAATAGTATAAAAATTAATATAACCTGACCACATATCAAGAGTTAAATGGCAGCGAATATACCATTTATGATCTTCTAACCAAAATCGACTTTTGAATGAATCAATCAACTGTCCAGTTTCTTGTTCACAGTTTGTTATAGAACATGAATAGTTAAATTTGAACTGAAGTATCTTCAGTTGTGGTAAATGATCATTAATTATTCGTTCCCATTGATGTCCATTAAGATGTATAGTTGATGAGCTTACTTTTAAATGACATAAATTAATTGTCTTATTCAAAAGATTCATCATCATACGTTCACTTTTTTCAATATACAATTCAAGAGAAGTTAGAGATGGAATAATAGGTAATATTTGTCGATTATCAGTATCTCGTGTATGTATTGAAATATGTTCAAGATTTTTTGTACATTCAAAAAGTTTAGTTAATTCAGCTAAGGAGCAACTAATACTTTCAATAGTTAAATGTTTTAAAGATAAAGATGAAGTTTTTATTGGTGCTAAATATAAATCATGTCCAAATGTAATATCAAAATAACAATGAGTAAGTTTTGGTAAATTCCAAATTTGATTTAATATTATTTCACAACTAGGTTGAACATCTTCAGTAAAACATTTAATCAATTTTATATTGGTTAAATTTGAAAGATGAGACAGATCATTTATTAATATCTTCAATGTTTCACTTGATCGAATTTCATATAATGATAGAGATTTTAAATTGATGAATTGATTTAGAGTAAGATTATTAGCAAGAAATATTTTTGATTGATATGGTGTTCCATCATCATCTGATAGAGAAAATTGTGTTATTGCACTAGCGATAGATGACAGATATCGTTGACATAAGAAATCAAAATTTTCTTTTGATATTGATCGAAAATTAAGACCATATTCATTCAAATAAATAAGCAGGGCTGAATGAAATCGAGAATTTAGATGAAAAAAAGTACGTAAAATATCAGCAGTTGTCAGAAATTTGAATATATTTAACAATAATTCGTTAGGCAATGATTCAAAAGACATTGATAATTGATCATACAACTCATGTATCGAAATTAAATGCTAAATCATTTTAAAAAAATCAATTCAAGGCAAGAAATAAATATTAGACTAATCAACAAAGAAAAAAAAACAACTATTAGAGAGCGAAAGAACCTATTAGGAAGCAATTTTAAATAAAAGTACAATATTATTTTATCCTGCCTTATTGTATAGATGGCAGGTGTTACCAATAATTGTAAATACATTTACTATGAAGAAATTTTTATCACATATGTACTAGTTATTCATACGTGTACAAACTGTGAAAGTATATGAAAATAATTCGAAAAATATAAAATTGTAATCAGAAAAGAGCATTCTTTTTTGTTTTTAAAAGCAACAACGTATTTCTCTTTTCTTTAACTTGTCTGCCTCGTACCGTCATATTGCGAAAGAATCACTTTTTTCTCTGTTATTACACAATTTTTATTTTCATTTGTGTCATGCATACAAGAAGATGACAATATATTATTTACAACCAGACTATTCAATGTAATGGCTCAGAAGAATGTCACTGCTTCGTTCCATATCAAAACTTTGCTTGAACCAAATGATATTTCTATCCTTCCTCAACATCGTTTAAAAATATCGCAAACTAATTTAATTCCTGCTATTTGTTTCTATAATGGTTCTTTTGCTCCGATTCATGCAGGCCATATCAATGTACTACAAGAAGCAAAACAGTATATTGATAGTCTTGCTACACATAAATTGCTAGCTGCTTATATTTCACCTTCACATTCTGGTTATATAGCAAGAAAATTATGTTCAGAAGAGTTCATTGGTACTGGACATCGTCTTGCTATGATTCATCTTGCACTGGAAAATCTCGATTGGGTAATGGTAGATTTGTACGAGACATTTCAGCCAATTAGTTCTCCACTTAGCTCTGTTATGGAAGCTTTTTCGATGCGTGTTCGCTCACAACTTCCGGATGGAGCAAAAATTGATATTTTTTGGTTAAAAGGAGAAGATTCTCTATTTTATCGTCCTTCAGAAAAGCTGTTTCGACTCGGATTTCAATCACTATATATTTTGAATCGTGGATGGAGTGAGAATATAATTGACAAAGACATATCTAGCCAAGATATTTATGAGAAACGATGGCAACAACTAAAAACATCGTCCTCCTTTCCAGAACGGTATGTTTAATTATTGTAAAGTTGTGTCATTATTATATCTCTGTATTTGATAGATTACATCTGATTAAAGTAGCTAAATTAGATCTCTCCTCTACTGCCATTCGGACGTGTTCACGTAACTCCTTAGTAACACGTCAACAGCTTCAGTTATGTACCCAACTCGATAGTATCGCTACGTACATCTTTGAACATCATCTCTGGTGCATACGTAATGATTCATTGCCCGTAGAAATATCATGCATACCGATATTTTCTGGACAAAACGATGATCTAACTCCTGAGTTGCTGTCACAAATGCTCTCTAGTTCGTTAAATAACTCAGTTAATGTGACTTCTTTTCTAACGAAACGAATCGGTCAAGGTAAAGGTTGGGGTGGTCCTGTATACCGTCTTTATAACATTCAATATTCATCTACTTCTAATAACAATCTGCCAGAATCAATGGTACTAAAACTATCGACTGGTATTTGGAATGGACGTATTGCCTCGATTGAACCAGATTTTTATTTGAATCTTGCGCCACGTATCTCTCACATTGAAATTCCGCGAATCTATTATGCTGCTCGATATTCTAATGCTTCTGAAAAGACTCTATTACTTCTTGAAGATCTCTCTTTGAACTATGAAATGTTGAGTAAGAATCAATGGCTTAATGATTCAAATTTATTTTCTCTAATAGCTACAATCGCAGCCTTACATGCAGAATTTTTCGAACATCCACTTTTGCTCAGCAAGGCCTTCACATGGTTACCGCCATTGAACTCAACACTTACATACTACCAAACAAAGTACACAAATAAAATAACCGACAAGAATTATACAAAGTTACTTCAAGCCAAATTATCGTCTAAAGCGTACGCATACATGAATGCACTTTGTAAACATATTCCGCATCTCTTTCAAACACTCAGTAGTGAACGATATAGTCTATCACATGGAGATTTTTGTATCAACAACGTATTTGTAAGACGTGATCAACCACATCGTTTACTACTTTTGGATTGGCAAACTTGTTGCCGTGCTAATGGCTTGATCGATATCGTATATTTCCTACGCCTACTTGGCAGCAAGCGAGCTCGTTCACTTGAGCCACAAATTCTCAAGCTGTATCATCAAGTACTAAGAAAGTATGGAATAACACACTACAATGCATCGGATATTTGCAACGACTACTATTCACTTGCTCTTCCTTTTATGTTTGTCTTTTTCGTTTGCCGGGATGTTCCAAGAAGGAGCAAACTGGAAGAAATGTCAGACATGTTGGAGGATATTATGGCGCATAGTAGAAGAACCAAACGAAAGACATGTGATTGTGACTTTGAGATATTAACACAAGCAGAAAGCGATAGTTCAGAGAATTAACATTGAAAATTTAACTAATTATAAATGTCTTTTCTGTACATGTGTTTGTAGCAACCTAAATGATTCAATAAAGAATCATTTATAACGCTTAAGCTTAGTGTCAGTGACGATTTGACAATTTGTTCTATAAAATTTTAATACTGTGATTAAATATTGAACGTAACCAATAAACAAACCAATATCATATATGCTGAATTAGCGTAAAAAAAACTATATAACAAACTTATGACAACCTTCCTCACAATTACCAATTCATTCGTTTAATTGCTTTCATATCATCACAAATTTTATTTACATAAAATTCCTTTCTTCACTTCATTTCGAAGTATTTTTAATACGTTTTTGATCATAATTTAAATACTATTAAAAATATAATGTTAGAATTTCTTTAATAATCAATATTAACGCTAATAATGAAGAATAAATATACAGAAAATTAGCAATAAAATAAATTAAATATGAATTTTTTCATAGATTTTTTTGAGTATATTACATACTGACCTTCCAAATCGATAAATGTATTAAAATATTTATTTTAATAGATTATACTTCAAATGAAATTGAATAACTCTTATAAAAAAAAAGAGTATATTTCAGTGATATTTTTACTGCTTTACTTTATTATTATTCGTTATCAAAATACGTGTACCTTGAACTGTCGTATATATTATATATAGAATAAAGAAAAAAAAAACGTTAAATAACATTGTTATCAATAGATATATAATAATATTGTTCTCCTACTTATACAAATATGAATATCATATCGTCGGCAAATTTACACGTGGCAATAAATACATCGATATAAAATTTATTTATAGTATATATTTACACGGTTGGAAGTAATATTATTTCTAACCGTGTATATATTTTTTTTTCTTTATATTTATGTGACCTTTTAACCTAGTGTCAATTTTTGTTTCTATATCTCTATTCTTTCTTTCTTATATAAACGAATAAATAAGAATGACCTACATTATAAAAATATGTACGATGACTTTGCTCTCGCGAATTTTATATTCTTATCTAGTGAAATTTTTGTTTTTTTCTTTTTTTATTATCATTGTTACATATAAACTTTTTGTTAGAGTAAAATATTTACTATATCTTTTTCTTTTAGAATTTTTTTATTAAATAGAAATAATAATGTTCCAATCTTTTTTAAAATCAAGAATAACATATACTTTATTAATTAATCGAACAATTCCATTTACTCAAACAAAAACATTTACTTATAAAACACGTGTTCAACGTCATTTTAATGATGGAATAAATTTAAAACAACAAACTATTGAAATTAATTCAAATGAACGTATTCGTCGATGTGCATTTTATAAAGATATTGATCTTTATTCATTTTATAAAACAACCTGTCCGAATGTACGAACACTTGGTGATACCTTAAATGAAGGTTGTATCGTTTCAAATGATGGACCATGTGTAGGCACTCTTCAATCATCAAATGATAAAGAATTATTACAATGGCTTTCATATTCAAAAGTAATAGAACAAAGTCAATATATTGGTTCATATTTATGGAAACAAACTAAACTTATACCAAAACAATCGAAAGTAGCTATACTTTCATCAAATAGACCGGAATATTTATTTGTTGAACAAGGATGTTATATGTATGGATTTATTGTTATTAGTTTATATACGACTTATGAACCTGAAACTATTTTAAATGTTCTTAAAAGAACTCAAACTGAAGTACTTGTTATTGATAATATTGAACGTATTAAATCATTTGAAAATGATTTATTAAATAATAAACAAATAAAAGAAATAATAGTTTTGGATGATACTAAGTCTGGTGAAAATAGTAAAATTCATTCACTTTCATCAATATTCAAAACAATGAAATCTACAGATATATGTGAACGACCAGAACTTGATCCAAATGATATTGCAACATTTATTTTGACAAGTGGAACAACAGGTACGAGAGAATAGTTAAAGTATCATTACAAATTCTTGTTTTTTTTCCGTATTTTAGGAGAGCCAAAAATTGCCATGCTCTCACATGAAAATCTATTAGCAACAGCAAAAGGTCATCTTATTCGTTTAGATCAAGCTAATATTGTAAAACCTGTAACTGATCGTCATTGTTCATTTTTACCAATGGCTCATATATATGAACGATTTATGCTTTTACAAGGTTTATTACGTGGTACACAAATAGTATTTTGTCCAGCACCTGAAAAACTTCCAAATTATTTATCTATGGTAAAACCAACACAAATATCTACTGTACCAAGAGTTTTAAATAGAGTTTATGATGCAGTTATGACAGAAGTAAATAAAAGTAAAGTAAAACAATTTCTTGTTCAACAAGCATTACGTGAACAACCATCATTTTTAACCCATATTGCTTTTCGTAAAGTTAAAAAATTATTTGGTGGTGAAGTTAAAGCAATGGTAACAGGTTCAGCACCAATAACACCTGATGTAATGCATTTTTTTCGTATTGCATTAAATATTCCAGTTCTTGAAGGATATGGTCAAACTGAATCAGCAGGTGGTGGAACATTTACTCATCCAATTGATTTTTCATATGGTGCTATTGGTTCACCTATACCAACAGTTGAAATGAAATTAGTTGATGTACCTGGAACAAATTATCGAAGTGAAATGAATCAAGGAGAAGTTTGTATTCGTGGACCAACTGTTTTTAAAGGTAAATTAAATTTAATACTTGATATTATACATATATCGTAATTTATATTAAGGTTATTATGAAGATGAAGTAAAAACACGTGAAACAATTGATGAAGATGGTTGGTTACATACAGGTGATGTTGGAGAATGGACAAGTAATGGAGCATTACGTATTATTGATCGTACAAAACATATATTTAAATTAAGTCAAGGAAAATATATTGCACCTGAACGTCTTGAAGATGTATATATTCGTTCTCGATGGGTCGCACAAATTTTTGTTGATGGTATTAGTACTGAAGCAACTATTGTAGCTATTGTTGTACCTGATGAAGAATATGTGCGAAAACATTTTAAATCATTACCTGTTGGAACATCATTTGTTGATCTATGTAAAGATGAAAAATTAAAAAGTATTATTTTATCTGATTTAAATCGATTAGCTGAAAAATATAAACTTCAAAAATATGAAAACATAAGTAATATTCATCTTCATCCAGAATTATTCTCTCAAAATAATGGACTTCTTACAGTAACATTAAAAACACGACGAACAAATGCTAGACAATACTTTCAAACAATTATTCAATCATTATATGATATTGATTAGACGATAATTATTAATACTCTTTCTAAGAATTGATTTTTTCTCAATCATCTGTAAATTATTTTGTTTATCATTGTTAATTTTTTTTCTTCTTATCTGTTCATTAAAAATATTCAATATATAAATTATTAAAATACATCACTATTAGGAATCGTTCTTTTAATTATTTAGTTTCGAAATGAGCATTGAAAGGTAAAAGTGATAACATTTGGATAAGAACTATTTTTATTGAATGCTAGATTGTTACAGTAGATCACAATGGGTACGGGATAAAAAGTGAAGCACTTTTACATTTCATTTTACCATTATTTAGAGAAATACGTATACATTTTATCCTATCGTATTTCTTTATAAAATGACGAGTTTTTCATGCTGCATCTTGTGCTTGCATATCCTTTATGTCATTCTGACTAAAATAATTTTCGATTATTATTATTTTATTTGTAAAATATAAAATTTTCACTAACATTTCGTACCATTCAATTTATGTTTATTTGATTTACATATAATAAATATATGATAATGAGTAGAAAATAAAGACCACATTCGTGTTGGATAACTTGTATTTGATGATGATGATGATAAATCATTAATACCTGTAACAAACCAATCTGACCATTGTCCAGTTGTTGACCATAATAATTTATATGCTATTATATCACCACATTTAATTATCCAATCTACATTCATATCTAAACCTGATTCACTCCATAAAGAATTATCATCAGGAGAATTAACAACTTCATAACATGTAGATTGAGTTGTTTTATTTGTGGATTGTTGACCATTGATGATATTAATTGAAAATATAGCAATAATTAATATTGAAAATTGAATAAACATTTTTGAAATATGAATTATATTTTTATTTTCTACTTAGTATATATATGTAGACAAAAATTCCAAAGGTTAGAAAACTAATGTCCTTTAACACACTTCCTTTATATTTTTGGAATGATAAGAACGCCATCGCAATTCTTCGAAACAAAAGAATAGCCCTCTGATGAGAATGATCGCATATGTTATACAAAATTATATATGTACTTGTCGCCATTCCCAATATTTCCATCTGTTACAGTACAACCAACGATAATAATAATGATGATTATATTATATTTTATATTTCAATGTGTATTTACAATAGTATATACTGCTCCTACAGTTGATACTAAAAATGTAACAAATCAAGAAAAAGTTCTTATTTTTACAAAAACAATTCCATATTATCATCAATCTATTCCATCAGGTATTGCAGCTATTCAAAAATTAGGTAAAGAAAATGATTTTGATGTTGATATTACTAATGATTCATCATTATTTAAATGGTCAAATTTAAAACAATATTCAACTGTAATATTTCTTAGTACAACAGGTGATGTTTTAAATGATAAAGAAAAATCTGCTTTTATTCGATATATTCAATCAAATAAAGGTTTTGTTGGTATACATTCAGCAACAGATACAGAATATGGATGGACATGGTATAATCAATTAGTTGGTGCACATTTTATGAGTCATCCAATTGAACAAAATGCAACATTAAATATTCTTGATAGAAAATTTATTGCTACTAAACATTTACCAGAACAATGGAAACGATATGATGAATGGTATAGTTTTAAAGGTACACATTGGAATGATGTACATGTATTAATAACAATTGATGAAACAAGTTATATTGGTGGTGAACATGGAAATTTTCATCCAATGAGTTGGTATCATCGTTTTGATGGTGGAAGATCATTTTATACACAATTATCTCATAGAGATGAATCATATCAAGATCCATTATTTACACAACATTTATTAGGAGGTATTCAATATGCTATGTGTGGAAAAACCTCTTAATTTATTTGTTTTTGTTTTTTTTTTTAAATAATAATAAATATTATTCAAATTATATAACAAAAATTCTTTTGATATCTTGGGGCAGTCAAAAAGTCTAATAGAATTTTGATAAAAAAAAAGTTGTATTTTTGTCTTTAAAAATGCGCAAAATTCTACTCGAGCAAGTTTCGATGTTACGAAAATAGGATCTTCGTTTTTGCTCATATTGTTAGCTAGTATTACACTTTCCATAGCACATGCATTATCAAGATTATTATCGTTCCTTTTAACTGTTGTTCATTCTTACGTTCTCGTTATGTATGATATATATGATCTTGTACATTCTCTTCTTTCATTCTGTGTTCTCTTATCATATGTGATTGACGTTTTTAACATATTCACTCTCTTTGTGATTCGCGGCGTTATTTCTCCTATTTCACTCATATAAGGTGTCGTTCATTTCAAAATAAACATGCTTTTCACCGAATAGATGTCAAGAAACATAGAGGAAAAGATGCTCTATTTCTTTATTAAAAAAATGTGCCATTACCACTACTTTTTGACTGTCTTAAGTAAATAATTTATTATTCTAGTCTATCTATTTTGTCAAGCATTGTTTTGTCTATATATCGATGTAAATAGTTGATTAGTTTTGCTGAATATAAAAATGATGGATTTGAAAATTGTTTCAGAATTTTTGCAATATTTTTTATGATACTTTATTTCATATCATATGTGTTTGACCACATCCTATTGAAAGCAGATGTGTAATGTTCCTAGATATTTTTCATAGAATAAAGAAAATGTCGTGAGAACATTAGTTTTTTTTTTCTCACGCTTATCAATCTTCGTTGAAAAGAAAGGACTAATATAATAAGGGAAGTGACGACTGTTACGAGGACGATTGATAGTATAAATACAGGCATACATTTATTCAAATTATTTATTAATTTCTTATTACAATATATATTTCAAGTAAAAATGTATTTTATTAATATGGTTTTATTTGTCTTATTATTTAATAATATGGTCAATTCAGTACCATCAAAATTATTTGATATTAAATATCCATTAACTCGAGATGAAGCATTTCATAAATTAACAAATAGATCTGATTTTATTTTTGATTTTTATGATCCAAGACCAGAGGATATAATTGAAGGTGCAGATGCTGGAAGAACAGTTCGTGCAAAAGTAATATATACATAAAGAAAAAGAATGTAATTATTCATATTTTATTTTTAGGGTAGTAATTTTCCCATGTTAATTAATAATGGTCTTTCAATGTCATTATCAGTAATATATCCATGTGGTGTTGTTCTACCTCATATTCATCCTCGAGCATCACAAATTTATTATATACTTAAAGGTGAATTTGAATTAGGTTTTATTGAAGAGAATGGTGCAAGTTTTATAGGACATATTATAAAAGAAGGTCAAGGTACAATATTTCCTCAAGGTTCAATACATTATTTTATTAATACACAATGTGAAAATTCTTCTCTTGTTGCTGTGGCTAGTAATGAAGATCCTGGACGTATTGATATTGCAACAAATTTTTTTAAAGTATTACCAAAAAATATTGTTAATGCTGCTATAGGTGGTCAAAAATTAAATATTAAAGAGAAGAAAATTCCTACTGTTGATCCGGCTCAAGGTACAGATGAATGTAGAAAACGATGTAATTTATAGTAAACTATACATTTTTCTAATAGTTTTTTTTCGTTTCATATGTAATCGCGTTATGGATTACTAAATAAATTATAACAACAAAGCTTAAAATAATTAAATTTGCTAAAGAAATGTTAAATACAATTGAGAATTTCTATTGAATGCTATTTTGATCCTTTGATTCTCAATGGCTTTTTTGCAAAAATTAAATTTCGTTTTTTCTCTTTCTCGTAGAGAAGAGTCTTAGAAACATAAATTGTTTGCTTGCTTGATTGCTTGTATGTCCGCACAAGGTCAAAAAAACATTGTATTAGTATTTTCTGTAAAACTTGACCGAAGGGTAATCGGGGTCGAGGAATTCGAATCTGATGTTAGTTTTTTAAAATTTTATAAATGAATAGCTTGACGGTAATTTAGAAACACGATTTCTACGAGAAAGAGCTGAGCGAGTCTTCAGACGAGCATTACTTGTCTTCTAATAATGGAAAATATGAAACATATTCGAGTCAAATGAAAGTTCTTATCATCAAACTAACAAAGTAAAAATATGTTCTACTGTTAGCTTATCTAAAAGAAGATATTAAAATTTTAAAGTATGTTAGTTTGACCAAAGATTGAATGTACATTGGAAAAAATATCAACAGAAAGAACTATACTATAGTTTTTATCCGATAAATAAATTCGTACGGAAACAAAAATAGAATGTAATTTTCTGAATTATTACTATTTATTTAAAAAAAATTTTTCACAAAAGAAAAAATCGATGTTAATCTTTGTGCACTATTAGTTTTTATTGGAAAACATCCAAGATCTTCCCATTCTACAGGTTCTAAATTAATAATTCCATATTTAACTGCAGTATTATTTTGTAATGTAAGATTATTTTGATCATTATAATATAATGGTGTTATTTCATCTAAAAAACCTTCTAAACCAGATGGAGCTAATAGAATTTGTATTCGAACTGGTTTTGTACGTTTATCAATATTATGTACACGAATAGCTTGAGGAATATTTCGTGGAACATAAACATAATCACCAGTTGATCCACAAAATTGTTTTCCATCAACAAAAAATTGTACATTACCATCAATAACATGAAATAATTCATCTTCTCGTGTATGAATATGTTTACCAGGACCATCATCTAAATATTCCGCTTCAAATAATGTAAATAATCCACCTGTATCTTTACCACGAAATTTATATTTAAAAAATGAATTAGGAAATGGAAGTGTAGGAGTAAATTCATTTGAATTAGGTCGTACAGCTAACCATTCATTTCCATTTACACCTTGTTTCAAAATAAAACTATTTAATATAGTTATAATAAGAATAAAATTAATGATTTTATATGCAGAATTCATTATAATCTCAAATTAAATATTTTACTATTGAGACACTCACTTATATATCACTTTAATATATATTGTCCCCGATAAAATTTCGTAAGAATTGTTTGACATTCCACAAGAAAAAAAAAGAGGAAGTACAGAACCTAAAATAACATCTGACATTATTTCTGATATAGATTTTCTTCAAAACATATGACAATCTGAATCAATTATGGAATATATTCCAGATGGTACTTTTTCGAAGAAAGTTTACCACTCATTTAGGTAACATTAGCAAAAAATTCTCATCTTATTTTTCATAGAAGATTGGCGTGTTTTTTCTTTTAGTACAAAAAAAAGGGAAGTAAAGAATAGAAATGTATTCTGAACTTTAGTTAAGGTCATTGTCTGACGACATTATAGGACAATATATATATATATATATAAGAAGAATATATCTGGTTATATGTTAACAATATCATAATAATTAATTATGAGTATTAATTCGGAAAAATTTATACGATTTCTTAGTGATCCAAGTCTTTATAGTTATGGTACTCTTACTGATACAATTGATAATAAACATTTTCAAATACCAATAAAATCTAATCTTGGATCTATAAAAAAACTTACTCATCAACATTCATCAAAAGCTGAACAAAAAATTGATGATTCTGAACAGGAAGCACAACGTATCAGTGAAATATTTCAAAAACCACAATTTACTAGTGTTATATCAGTACAAAAAGATGAAATTAATACACAAGATGTTATTATTTCATCTATACCTCCACATACAATTATTGAAACAGGTTTAACTTTTCATCGTGATATAAAACCTGGTAGTCAACGATTTCGTTGGAATTTAATATTTAATTTTCTTGTTTGGTTAATTATACCATTACCATTTTGGATTCCATTTATTTCAAATAATATTGCATATTTTATAATACCATCTATTCAAGCTATATTTGTTTTCATGTGGATAAGTAAATATAATATTCTTCTTCATTTTTTTTTCTATTTCAATTTAAATTATAATTGTTGTTTTTTTTTTAAATAGTTATTGCAATATTAGCTATGAAAAATGCATTAATTTTGTATATAAATCGTTATCGAGATTTTACAAAAGGTTTTGATAAATCTGATATAATGCGTATTCGTCATATTGTTGCAATTAGTTGTTATAAAGAACCAGTAGAATTAATCACTCGAAGTGTTCAAACAATTGCTGATCAAACAGAAGTTAATCGAATAACAATGGTTATTTCATTTGAAGAACGTACACCAAATAAAGAAGAAAAATGTGAATATTTAGAAAAAAAATTTTCTAATTGTGGTTTTGAAAGAATTATATTTACTATTCATCCATATGGTATACCTAATGAAATACCAGGAAAATGTTCAAATTCAAATTATGGTCTTCGAATGGCTGTACAACAAATGTCAATTAATGATAATGATACAGATAATATATTAGTAACAACATGTGATGCTGATTCAAAATTTCCACCACAATATATAGCTGCATTAACTTATAAATATTTAAAAGAAAAACAACCAGCATTAAGTAGAATATATCAATCACCAATATTTTATAATTGGAAATTAGATAGTTTATCATTTATTAGTCGTGTTACAGGTTTATTAAGAAGTCTTTTAATGTTAGGTGCATTAATACCATTTAATATAAATACAATGAGTATATTTTCATTTTCATTAAGTTTAGCAAAAAAAGGTAATTATATTCATCCAGCATATCAAATGGATGATATTATTTGTCTTATTCGTTGGATGGGTGTAACAAGACAACGATTAAAAATATCATTAATACCTGTACCTGTATTAAGTGGACCAACAAATGGAGAAACAATTGAAAAAGAAATTATTGAATGGATAAGACAAGCACGTCGTTGGACAATAGGAGCTGCTGAAGTATTTCATTATTTTATTGTTAAAGCAAAACGAATGCCAACATTTGCTGCAAGTTTTTGGTGTATTCATTTTATTATTTATTATGGAATATTATTATGTACAAGTGGTTTATATGGTCTTACATCAATGTTATCAATGTTTATTCTTGTTAAAAATGTTCCAATAATTATTAATTATATTATGTATGGTATGTTAGGTATACAAATGTTAACATTTTTAGTTGCATTTATTATTGATGGATTTATTCCAAAATTATTAAATGTTGAAGAACATATTTGTTTAATAAGAAATTTATTTCATTTTATAACAACACCATTTGTTCTATTAGCTTATTCATTTATAGAATTTTATGCATTACATGAAGTTGTTATATTTGGAAAGAAAGTATGTAAACATGGTGCATCGGCAAAAACAGCTCTTTAATAAAAGAAAAAAATATATATGAAATATATTCATTTTATTAAGTTATGTTTATGTAAATTCAATATAATTGTTAATATTTAATTTATACTGTTCCTTTTTTTTCATACAGTTTTAAATAAAAAGACATCATTAAAGAATCTTGATGAATGCATGATTTGTACTATTAAATACTATTTTTCTTTTAAGTAATTGAAGTAATATATTTATTTGTAAGAATAATTGAATTTGAAGAAATGATAAAATATTGATTTTATTTTGAAAAAAAATGTGTAAAACAATGAATTGAAGAGAACACAATCTGTATTACATACCATCAACAAGCGACATCTCAAAATGATTCTATAATAGACAAATAGCATAGATGAACGATATAAACATTCTTTCTTCTTTCAAAATTCTTTGTCTTTTCTTCAATATTATAAACAAATGCTTTTCTTTTGTGTATCTCTAAAAGTTCACTACTCTCAATACTCTTCAACATATATGGGAAAATAGTTCTGATTAGAATTAAATCGTAAGTAAAAGAAAAAAAGATTATTTCACTTGAATAGTCAGAAGTTGTAAGAGAATACTTGCTTGAAATTCAGATGGTTTTGATCTACCATAATAACATCACAGATTATGAGACAGCCTACAACATGGTATGGCACATAGGTCTTATAGTAAAACTGTACCAAGTGTATTGATAGTATCACCTATAGATAACGATATAAACTTCTGAATTATGCCGTTTTGTTGATAAATGTTCCCATTAACAACAGTAGATTTATGTATCCAAAAGATTTAGAGATTCCTTATTAAACTTATAAATGGCTGAAGAGGAATAATTACATTCCATCGAAAACGTTGAGAATCTGCTTTTTTTTGCTTATAGATTCCCACTTTTTACACGACTTTTTCTATATTACTAGCTACATTTTAATAAATATTCAAATGAAAATTCAGAGTGGGAGTAAGAGTATTCATTGAAGTCATATGTAACACTCTATTTATGAAAAACATGATGTATTATCAAAGAATAGCTCTGAATAAGAAATAATGATCAACAATCGTTTCTTCCAACTGAAAATAGGTAAGAAGATCGATGAAAATGATGAATCGTAGTCAAAAACCCGATAGATAAATTTTATAGAGACAAATTCAAAACAAAGGAGTAACTGCGATGACTTTCTTACTGTTTCTATGATATATCAAACCATCCAACATATACACGATTTATTTGACTGTCTTTTCATTCTGTTCTTTTTCTTTCTCCTTTGTTATTATTTTTCTTTTCTTTTTCTTTCTGTGGTTGTTTTTCTTTTTATTCTAGTTAATTTTTTTTATCAATATATGCGCCATTGGAGGTAATAGATAAAGTATAGTCAAAAAAAAAATTCAATCGGTCAAGTATATTTTGTTCTATTTGAAAGTACTTCGAACTATTTTTCTACTTTAACATGATTGTCAAGTCAAAGTACACTTTTTATTTGTTTATGGCTGTTCTCTAAAAGTGTGTACTTTGTACTCTTGCATACTAACAAATAAGATAGGTGAACCACTACATTATGACATCTTCTATTTTCTTTTCTTTACGGTTATCAATATGATAATTTTGAAAATGAGATTATTAACTGATTCATTTATTATTCTTAAATGATGTTTTATATTGTCTTTTAGATTCAATTATGCTACAAATATGTTCAAAGTCAAGAGCAACACATACTATATTAGTTCTACGATCAATTTCATTAAATTATGCAAAAACATTAACTTATAAAACACGTATTCAACGTCATTATAATGATGGATTAGATTTAAAACAACAATCTATTGAAATTGATCCTATTGAACGTATTCGTCGATGTTCACTTCATAAAGATGATGATATTTGGACATTTTATAAAACAATGTGTCCAAATGTACGAACACTCGGTGATGCTTTAAATGAAGGTTGTATCGTGTCAAATGATGGACCATGTGTAGGTATTCTTCAATCATCAAATGATAAAGAATTATTACAATGGCTTTCTTATTCAAAAGTAATAGAACAAAGTCAATTTATTGGTTCATATTTATGGAAACAAACTAAACTTATATCAAAACAATCGAAAGTAGCTATACTTTCATCAAATAGACCTGAATATTTATTTGTTGAACAAGGATGTTATATGTATGGATTTATTGTTATTAGTTTATATACAACATATGAACCTGAAACTATTTTAAATGTTCTTAAAAGAACTGAAACTGAAGTACTTGTTATTGATAATATTGAACGTATTAAATCATTTGAAAATGATTTATTAAATAATAAACAAATAAAAGAAATAATCGTTTTGGATGATATTAAGTCTGATGAAAATAGTAAAATTCATTCACTTTCATCAATATTCAAAACAATGAAATCTACAGATATATGTGAACGACCAGAACTTGATCCAAATGATATTGCTACATATATTTTCACAAGTGGAACAACAGGTACGAGAGAATAATTAAAATATCAATATATTTTTTAGATACCATTGAATTTGTGAAGATGGACATCTTTAAAATCTGAATAGTTACGTGGTTTTTTAAACACACTTAGAGTATGATGTATAGTATAGTTATTTATTACCGTGAAATTTTTCTAAAGTTGAATACAAATAAAATTCATGCATTTCTTTTTTTTTTAATCTTAGGAGAACCAAAACTTGCTATGATATCACATGAAAATTTGTTGTCATCAACAAAAGGTAATCTTATTCGTTTATTTGCAGCTAATATTAAAAAACCGGTTACTGATCGTCATTGTTCATTTTTACCAATGGCTCATATATTCGAAAGATTCGTAATCTTACAAATTTTACTCAAAGGTACACAAGTCGTATTTTGTCCAGCACCTGAAAAACTCGTTGAATATTTTTCCAAAGTAAAACCAACACAAGCATCTATTGTACCTCGTATTTTTAATAAAATCTATGATACAATTATGACTGATGTTAACAAAAGCAAAATGAAAAAATTTCTTGTTCAACAAGCATTACGTGAACAACCACCATTTTTATCACGTTTTGTTTTTCGTAAAATTAGAAATTTATTTGGTGGCGAACTAAAAGGAATGATCACTGGATCAGCACCATTGAAGCCAGATGTAATGCATTTTTTTCGTATTGCACTCGATGTACCTATAATACAAGGATACGGACAAACTGAATCAGCTGCTGCTGGCTCTACTACACATCCAGTTGATATGTCATATAGTGCAGTTGGTTCACCTGGACCAAATGCTGAGATTAAATTAGTCGATGTACCAGGTACAAATTATCGAAGTGAAATGAATCAAGGAGAGATTTGTATTCGTGGACCAACTATTTTTAAAGGTAAGTTGAACTTAATATTTGATATTATATACATATATCGTAATTTATATTAAGGTTATTATGAAGATGAAGTAAAAACACGTGAAACAATTGATGAAGATGGTTGGTTACATACAGGTGATGTTGGAGAATGGACAAGTAATGGAGCATTACGTATTATTGATCGTACAAAACATATATTTAAATTAAGTCAAGGAAAATATATTGCACCTGAACGTCTTGAAGATGTATATGTTCGTTCTCAATGGGTTGCACAAATTTTTGTTGATGGTATTAGTACTGAAGCAACTGTTGTAGCTATTGTAGTACCTGATGAAGAATATGTACGAAAACATTTTAAATCATTACCTGTTGGAACACCATTTATTGATCTATGTAAAGATGAAAAATTAAAAAGTATTATTTTATCTGATTTAAATCGATTAGCTGAAAAATATAAACTTCAAAAATATGAAAACATAAGTAATATTCATCTTTATCATGAACTATTTTCACAAAAAAATGGATTACTTACAATAACATTTAAAACACGACGAATGAATGCTCGCAAGCAATTTCAGCAAATTATTAACTCATTGTATAAAATTGATTCGCCTGTGAAAATAAATGTTTAATATATTAACTGTAATTTTCTGCATATTTTTTCTTTTCATTCGAATCAATATTACTTTTGCCGAATGTATGACGAGGAAACATGTTTGAGTATCTCGAATATTAACATTTTAGCTGCTTTCGTCTTGGATTTGGAATAATGCGGAAAATCCATCATTTTTTCTTCATATCTATCTTGTCTCTTTGGTAACTAAAATGTTGATATTCGAGATATTCAACATGGTCACTACTCCATATGTATAATACTTGAAACTTGAATTCAAGTTTTCAAGTATTTCAAGTATTCGCCTTTGAGGATGGAACTCTTGAGGGGCAGAGGGTGAAGATGAGGAAAATAGTTGAATTCCTTGATTATTTGAAATAGTTTAATACTTGAATTCAAATTTCAAGTTTGACACTACTGTAGAATATGTGGTATCTTTAATCTCAGCAATTCAATAGTAAAAATTTCGTATAATATTTCTGAAATTTTCATATCTATTTGATAATTAACGGTTCTAATATCACAATGTATTTTGAAAATCGATCCATAACTGGGTTTTTCTTATTTTCACTAACGGAAACTTAAGCTGACAACGTGGTTTTAACTGAATTTTTGCAATCACCGAGTGATACAAGAAGATCGAGATCCATAGCCACGATCTGCAAATATTAAATCTTTTTAAATTAATTACTAATCATTCTAAATCATATATTGATAAAAAAAAGAAACTATTTAACACATTCACCTTTTGATAAACGTACTTATTGGTCTTTTTTAGTATATACTATAACTTCTTTTGCTTTTTTATTTACAATATTACATAGGCAATCCTTTTCATGCCAAACAAAGTAACTACTCAAATTTGTTTTTCTCTCTCTTATGTGATGTGTAGTAGAAACGAGATAAGCAAAATGCAGTTTCGATTATGTTTCTTTTCTATTGTTTTTTGCAGCATTACCTTTGACTCTTCTCTCTTGAAAGTATAAAAACAAATGAAACTTCATGACGAATTATATTATAGTGTGAATCACTTGTATCAACAATTAAGATAACCAAATGCGACAGTAGCGAAAAGAATGAAAACTTTCTTTTCTGTTTGTGATAAATATTTTTGTCTTGATTGTTTCAATGAAAAGCATTACGCTATGTAATAAAGGATACAAATACTGAACAAAACGGAGTCGATGAAGGAATATATGGTATCCATTACATAGGAAAAAACAAGAAAAAGAAATTGTTTTTTATTATTTTTCTTATAAAATATGCCATGAGCCACTGCAAATATGTCTAATAGTTTTTCAATGATGATAACACATGGGTATATTTTCAGTATTAATTCTTAAAATGTTGAAGTCAGGAATATACAAAAATCTCTGATATTTTCAAAAAAACACATAAGTATCATGTATTTCTTTGTGTTACATCTAATCAAAAACTTAAAATAATAAACTATTAGTATCATACTGATAAATAGATGAGTGTTCTGAAAATTTTCTATAAAAGAAATAAGAAAATACAGAAATTGACTGCTACTTTTGAAAAGAGGAACATGCATTATATTATAAAAGCCGAGAATATGTATGTAATCTTGAGTTGTCAGGAACCTAGAACATGTATACAGTTCCCGATTCTGAGGAAAAAGAAATCTATTCAAGTTCTTGAATTCATAGGAATGAGGTATCCAGATGGATTCTCAAGAACAGAAAACGAAATTGACAGGCCTACTTTTAAGTGTGTTACAGCAAGAAAACATCTTTTTCTTATTCACATATTCAGACCGATAGATGTTACATATCACATTGCGAATATGGTCTATATGCTTTTTGCCAAAAAAAACTTCATCGAAAGTATTTTCTTATCCACAGCGGACACCCCAAAGGTGAGAGTGAAGGCAAAATGAGTCGATCTTATCATTCTTAACAAATCTATATAAAATTAAGGATTTCGCAACAGTTTACGGCGTCCTGTGAATCTTTTGATGATAAGGTACACAATCGCGAATATCTTCATATTTCAGTAAAACAAAAAAACTATTATTCTCATCCATTGATAATATTTTTCCAACACAAATAATACGCCATACATTAGATAAGAATAGGCATATGACCACCATCTATTTATAAACAACTGATTTTATCATCCTTTACATCAAAAATGATGACAACGAATTTGCCTTCTTTCATAGTCCTTATTTTAAGGTAAGTCTTGACCAATCATTCTATTCTGTGATGATGAACATTTTCCAAATCACTTAGATAAAGCAAAATTAATTTTCGAAATCCTGTAATTTCAACTTGAATTACTTTCTTATTTTAGACGTAGCTTCAGAGTGTATCACAATAGACGACGATGTGGGTGAAAAATAATTCGTGGAAAGATTTCTAAGAAATTTTTATATTATCTCATCTAATTAATTCCTAAAGTTTCGAGAACTTGATAGAATCACTCAATTATGTACACGTAATTTGTCTTTCTGGTACTATGAAATTGCGGGAATGAGTTTTGGTTTGTTGAAGTGATTTGACAAATGTTTCGCATCACTGGATAGGATGTATTCTCTAAGTTTAACATATTTTTTCTTTAATTCATCTGAACTTTAATAAAACTTTACTTTAGTTTGTCAGGTATGATCTTTACATATTTCTTTTTATTAATATTATATAAATAAATGTTTGTGTAGCTCTGGTTACATGTCAAACATGTGATATGTCTCATGGCAGTCCATGTTCATCAAATGATGCATGCGGCTGTCTACGATTTGCAAGCGCTAGCAACTATGGTATCTGTGGATTTAAATGGATGACATGCTCTGAATTAGTGGCGTGTGCAAGTCCGCATAACCTATGTTATGAACGGGATCAAATTTGTCTCATACTTCCACATTGCTCTGATCTTCCTGTGTGCTATCCATTAGCACTGAGTGCTCGAGAAATATGTCCTTTGGTAATGAATACATCCACATCAACGCAATTAACAACATCCTCGAGGATGACAACAGCAAAACAAACAATAACATTCTCGACGATGTCAATAACAACACCACCAACAATATCCTCGACAAGTAAGATGGTGTCATTGACTCTTCTCTATAAATATATTAAAAGTATTGCGATTATCCTATAATAAAAAAGCATTTGTCCTCGTTTTAGCTACCAAGCCACCGCCAAAACCAGAACCAGATATTTGTGCAACTGCTACGTGGAACTACAATGGTGTCACTGTGGCTGGTGGAAGAGGACAAGGATCTGCATCGAATCAGCTCAATCATCCATGGTCATTGTTTGTGGATGATAATTTTGTCATTTATGTTGCAGATTCTCAGAATAACAGAGTAGTTCAGTGGATATCAGGAGCATCTAATGGTAAAGTGGTGACCAGTAGCACAAATAATTATTTTAACCATATAACAAGTGTTCTTATCGCTCAAAATGGAACTATGTTTATCTGTGATGAAAAGAACGAACGAGTATTGATGTCGCGTACACTGCTTGGAGTGACAACAATGACACCATTAATAAACGGTATTTCATGTTGGGACTTGAAATTAGATCGTTTTGGATCATTGTATATCTCTGCACCTAAACTCCGTCTTGTAAGAAAATGGCCAGGTAATATTATTGTTGCCGGTGGAAACACACAAGGAAGTGCTACAAATCAATTTTCAGAAATTCGAAACATTTTCGTCGATCATGATCAATCAGTTTATGTGCCCGATCAGTTCAATCATCGTGTGATGAAATGGCCTGTTGGTTTCAACCAAGGTATTGTCGTCGCTGGTGGTAAAGGACCAGGAAGCGCAATACATCAACTGAATGTACCAACTTCAGTGGCCGTTGATAAAATGGGGACCGTATATGTACTTGAACATTATAATCATCGTGTCACACGTTGGTTTAAAGGTGCAACAGTAGGAAGCGTCATTGCCGGCGGAAATGGAATTGGTAATAAACCAAATCAACTTAACTTTTCTCATTATTTGACATTTGATCGAGAAGGAAATTTATATGTGGCAGATACTTTCAATCATCGTATCCAAATGTATGCCATTGACAAACGTTCTTGTACTTAAAATTAATTTAAAAAAAACATTTAGCGAACTATTTTTTGTTAATCTCTTATATTTAATTTAAAATTTTCATAAAATTTATTCAATAACCGATAGTAAACATAGCTTTGACAATTAATAAAATTATTCATCAACTATTTCTCTAGATAGCAATGATCTGATGAAGAAAAAAATATAATATAAAATTCTTATAAGTATGAATAGACAATTTTGATTTATCGATTAATGCATTTTCCAAAAATATACCTTTTCTTCTCTTGCAAGATTGTTATTAATTTGTGACATTTTTCATAAAAACTTATTGAGCATTAATCTAGTGTATAAAAATTTATTGTTTTAGAATAGTTTTCATTCATCTCTATCAAGATACAATACAGGGTGCCTCAAAAGTCTCGCAGAAAAGTTAATTCAAATATCTCATATATAACTTAAGCGATTTAATTGATATTTTTTAATAATATGCTATTATGTTCTTTAAAGTTTTATTTCACATAATTTAGTTTCGGACAAATGTTCAAAACAATTCTTTTCGTTATCGATTCTTATTTTGAATTCAACCAAATCTTTATATATATTTTATACACATAGATCTTCATTTTATACTTATCGATAAACCATTTAAATAAAAGGAGATTTTGTCTGAAAAAAACTCTTGTAATTGTGGATATTTTGTAATGTGCGGTACAATTGAAACTCGATCTCATGAATCTTCTCTATGAAGTGATAGGACAAATTACACTCTGTATGGATTCTATACAGAGTGTAATGTTTAACGGTATAGACATTTATCTGAAAGTATACAAAACAAAATTTTAAAGTTATTGTAAAAGACATTTGAATTAACTTCTTCGCGAGGCTTTTTGGGAAACTCTGTATATCAAATGTTGTCATAAAAAAAACAAATTTCTGAATCAAACAAAAAAGAATAGTTGTGATTTTATTTCATAAAAGAAAAAAAAATATGGGTATATAATCTAAATGATTTTTTGGTTTATACAAACACTTTTTTTGATAGGACAGGATGTCTAAACGCTCATATATTCAGTTGTTTTTCTTTCTATACGTGCACATGCAAAGAGAATGATAAAACAGAAAAAAGCGTTCTATACGTGGTATATTCTTCTTTACATCTCTCTCCTTCTCTTCTGTTCTTAAATTTGCACTCAATCACGCTATACAGGTGACTGATAATCAGAAAATAGTGTAAAAAGTAGCAGAAAAGAAAGCACAAACATATAGTACAAACTTTTCACCATATAACAAACAAATATACGACGTCGTCAGGTCAAGGAAGTAGCCCAGCTCATACTCCTGAACGTGGTGTTAAAGGTGAAACAAGTGACACTGGTTTAGGTCCAGGTGGTCAACATCATGGAGCATCATCAGGACAAAATTCCAGTTCAGATAATGCACCAGAAAGCGGAACAAAAGGTGGAAGTGGTGCCGGTAATAGCGGTTAGTATTTATTATCTTTTGAAATTTATTTCAGATTATATAAGGAAAACATTAAAATCTATTTTTATTTATACTAAAAAAAAATTAATTTAATCCATTTTTTTCAGGTTCATCAAGTAATAATCAACAAAAACGTTGAATTCTAACATTCGCATATCAAATTCGTAACAAAAACTATATCTCGAAAAGTTCTTTTCTTTCATATGTAATCAAACGTTTCATTTTTCTGTATACACAAAAGTAGAATGAAAAACAACTTATTTCGTCGCAATTTTTCAAAATATAATTTATAGTAAAATTAAAATATAAACAACTATTTTTCATTATCTAGTTCAATTAGTTAGAAATAAGGATAAATTTATTCTGTATAAATTTACAAACTTTTCATATTGAAATGATCAAGAAAATAAGCGGCATTTCTTCTGTTTGGAAACAGAATGGATTCTATTACTTGTGGATAAATATTTCATGTTGTAATTACGAAGAAAAATGTTAAAGACGTTTTTTAGCAAAAATCTACAAATACTTTTTATAGTAGCATTATTTTAAGGAAAAAACAACATTTGATAAAATTTTTCTAACGTATTTTGACTATGTAAATGGCACCGTTCTTTCATAAATTTGTTAGATCTATGAACGACTTTTCCAATACATAAATTCAAAAAAATATCTTTTGTCTCTATTGGAAAAACGAACCTATAACGCTAGTCACAATATTGTTCGATGTTTTGGTTAATCTGTTACAAATATGTACAAAACTATCGAATTTATGTTTCATCTTCACAAATTAAAGATTAGATTCGATACAATTCTATTACTATTAAATTCTAAAATGAATATCACATTAGCCAAGATAATACTTTCTAAGAAATTCACACTTAGAAAATTGATTGAATAACTGAAACATTATTCAATCATCAATATCGTCAAATCATACATTTGAATAAAGGTGTCAGTTTTTAAGTAAAATCGTCTCGATATCTATATCAAAATACATTACATAATTGCATAAGTTTTGTTACAAACGAATTCACGAAAAAATCAACTGGCTTTCGAATTCTTTGATCGTCATCTATTTACTTATTAGACGATAAAATGGAAGATTAATCGGTATTTATGTCTAATTCGTATAATCACAATACAAAGTACTACTATTTCGTTCATAGTCTCAAGACAAGTTCTTCTTTTTAACTCCGTATATCTATATATATAAAGAAGAAAGTTTGTTTGTTTTTCATGCATTTGGACACGGTACGAACACATGCAACGAAACTTTTCAGGAATCATTCTCTCGCTCAGGAGAAGGTCAACAGTTACTTTTTTCCTAAAAAAGATCCGTCTTCCATCAGTAACAGGCATGCCTATGTATCCAACCAATGAGATTACAGCATATCGTAGTATCGAAGAACTATGGAATAACACGTACGCAAACAGAAAACATGTACCTTCGAGTTTTGGAGACTGCTAAGCCTAAATCTGGGGTCTATTTGCGTTCAAGTCTTATTGGTTCGCCCGAAACCGTTAGGAATCAATTGCTTGGGAAAACGAATATCCTTGAATGATCAGAGAAAAGCCTTTATGAGTCTAAAGTCTATTAAGCTTGACATTCCATTGGGCCGCCTATGATCCTGTTAGGTGACTGATGTCAAAAACAGGTCGAGTTTCAGGAGAACTGGTTTCTTGGAATTTGACTGAGGCGGGGATTTCGAATAAGTGGTCCGTCAGGCTTAAAAGTCGGTGCGTCAACCATTAACTCATAGATATCGAACCCTCAGATTGCGGAATGGTCTACTGCAAAATCTTTCTTTCTTTGCGACCAATCGAAATTAAGTGATTCCAATAGTACAAAGTATGATTTATTGTTATTATTATCTCGATCAATATAGATTGGATAGGTGATGTTCTAACCAATTAGCCACATCATTGTGCTTTATTTCGAACAAAGTGCATTTTTCTGGCAATACTGTGGATGAATCGATTTCCTAAATGGGCTTCCTCTTAATTAGATTTTTCTACATGCTTTCAAGTCCGCATAAGTGTAATACTTGAAACTTGAATTCAAGTATTCAAGTGGGGTTTACCAGTTATAGTACTAATAAAGAACTAAAAATCCGCTATAGTTTCGATTGTATTCCTTTTTCAAAACTAAGGTACTCAAGTACTTTCATTCCATATCACTTTATGAGAGCGTATTTTCACGAAAGACCTCAGAATGTCATCTGTTTCTTTAACTTTCAATCAGGTATATAGTCGAAACTATAGCAGATTATCAGCTCTTTATTAGTACTATCATTGGTAAAAACATCATAAGTTTTGGTCTATGAATAGGAGCTATACAATAAAAAATAAGTTGGGGTATCCGACCAGATTGGTCAACCCCAAGTATTGAAAGGAGAAGAGGGGAGGGGTAGGGTGCAGAACCTCATAAGGTCAGCTGAGAGAACAGAGTCCTTGGGAAGGGAGAGTTAAAACCTCACAAGACCAGCTGAGAGGAGGGGCGAACCCTAGGAAACGGTTAATAGAACCCGACGAAAGTCAGATGGTGTTGAGGGCGGAACGCTTGGGGGAGGGGGTAGTGCAAAATTCAGCAGGGCCAGGTGAAAGTGAAGGTGGAGCCATTAGGAGGGTAACGGTGGAACGTTGGGAAGGGGAAGTACTTGAATACTTGAGTTCAACTTTCAAGTTTGACACTACTGGAACTTCCGGATGAAACCTGCAGAAAAAAAACACCATTTTCAGCAAAAAAACACCAGAAATCGCTGTAACATGGAAGTAGTATTCTGATCAAAACTATGGTCGAACTTTTCTGGTAGTAACAAGCCGGAAATCAATCAGAATATTTTTGGATTGAAATACTGTTTCAATGAAATCATTGAAATTACCTAGAATCGCTCGTTTTCAGGCTGGATAGTTCGACTTGGGATGGTATAAATACGGTGCGGATACACTACGTTTATGTAGCATCGTAAATGACAGCGTATACGGCATGGTATTGCGCCGTATTTTTACCGTTTACGACCATGTTTGTGCCGTTATCGCATCATCTGGGTTTTGTGCCATTGCCTTGTACAAATTTCATTAAAATTTACATATTTCGTTATTTTCTTTTTAATGACATTATGTTAGTTTTGCTGTTCTTTACTTCCAACATTCTGTACATGTTGCAAATATTAACTCAAGTTAAAATTGTGATTAATTCTGTACGACAAAAAATAATGTCAGGAATAAAAATATGTGCTAATACACATTGGTTGGTTTTAAAACTATGATTGTACGCCTACGATCGAAATAAAAAACGACAGAACGAAAAATTCATGATTAAATGCAAACATAACAACAAATATTTCAAGCCATAAATATGTATTGCGCTGTATGTATAATGTTGTGTATGTAATAACGACACTTGCAGACTTTCTTGATGGGAGAAACTCATATAACATCATCCATACTGGGAGCCATCCGAGCATTATCATTAATACAAGGAAACAATAATCTTGAAACATGGTCTCTTGTTTGGCTAGATGAATCAGTCAATGATAGCAAAGAATATCTGGAGACTCAACAGAAGTTGCGCACAGTAATCGATCATTTGAAAACATTTGTAGATACTGACAGTTGCAAGAATTATATTAAATCTGTACCTAACGAAGATCGAATTGTCTTAATTGTCAACAATGAATTGGGTCGACAAGTAGTACCACAAATTCATCATCTTCGACAAGTTCCATCAATATATGTATGCAGCGTCAACCAAACAAAGACCGAACAGTGGACCAAAAACTTTGTAAAAGTAAACTAAACGTTTCATTTCAGATACTGCAAATGAATAATGTACGATGAGAATCGAATAATTCCTACAGTGTGGACCGTAAAAAGCATGTACTTTTTTGATTCTACGCATAAACGAATAATAAGGTTACTCTGAAAACTTTTTCTCATATCAGACTTTGTAAAGCTTTTTTTGCTGATCATTTTGGTAAAAAACGTTTTTGATTTTCATTGAGTAATAACGATGTTATAGCCAAACTACTAAACACCGTAATATAAAGTAGAGAAAAAAGTTTAGTACACTTTTAGTATTTGGCTAATTTTTACGTTATTTTACAATATCTGAAAGATGTTCTATATACCATTCGATGCAGAATTTAATGGGCTACATTTTTGTAACAAGCATTTATACTTTTATTACAGTTAATTATAACTAGTAATTAATTAATAAAATTTGGATTTATTTTTAAATTTTAACTCTTTCATATGAAAGAGCATTATAAACTGAACAAAACTCTATAATTACTATTTTGAAAGCAACAAATTTAGTGAGGTTTTAGTGTGATTTTTAGAGCATGGTAAGTTGTAATTAGATATACTATTCATTATTTTTAATCAATTCAGCCATAAAACAACACATGAAATACGCGAAAACTGACGCATTTTAAAGAGCATCATTTTCTCTTTCAAATGTCATATCACTGCTTTCTGTGTAATATTCTATACAAATGTTATAACGTCTTTCGAAATATTCAATGCAAAATAACACAAAAAATGGGTGGAAAGTGTGGCTTGAATTAGTTCTTACAAGTAAAGACGTTATAACATTTGTATAGAATATTACACAGAAAGCAGCGATATGACATTTGAAAGAAAAAGTGATGCTCTTTAAAATGCGTCAGTTTTCGCGTATTTCATGTGTTGTTTTATAGCTGAATTTATTAAAAATAATGAATAGTATATCTAATTACAACTTACCATACTCCGAAAATCGCACTAAAACCTCACTAAATTTGTTGCTTTCGAAATAGTAAATATCGAGTTTTGTTCAGTTTTTAATGCTCTTTCATATGGAAGAGTTAAAATTTAAAAATAAATCCAAATTTTATTAATTAATTACTAGTTATGATTAACTAATCGTTAACTCACACTTAACTAATAATTAATTGATTAACTATAATAAAAGTATAAATGCTTGTTACAAAAATGTAGCCCATTAAATTCAAACTTTTTTCTCTACTTTATATTACGGTGTTTAGTATTTTGGCTATAACATCGTTATTACTCAATGAAAATCAAAAACATTTTTTACCTAGATGATCAACAAAAAAAGCTCTACAAAGTCTAATATGAGAAAAAATTTTCAGAGTAACCTTATTATTCGTTTATGCGTAGAATCAAAAAATTACATGCTTTTTACGGCCCACACTGTACTATGCTTTAGAAAAGTGTCGGAAAAATAGCACGTTCGACATAACATTTTTTCTAGTTTCAAATATCATTAGAAATACTGGAAACTATGTGGAGAAGATGAGAAATAAGCCAGAACCTTAAATCATCGATATGAAAAGCAAATAGTTGAATCAATTCAAAATTAACTCGATAGTTTCTATGAAGCCAAAACAATGCATTTATTCATCTTTTGTTGTAGATCAACGGTACTTTTAAGAAATTCGATGCACTCGTAGACAAAATTAGATCGGATCACACGAGAACAAGATGTATTATTGATGAGCCACTCGCAGTTGACATTATTAATTCAACCAATAGACAAGAAAAATCAACAAATGAACTTAATGGCAAATTTATTCATTCAGAAGTATCGATTGATATTCTTCTTCGAATGAAAACAGCCTTGACAGATAAGAATGAATTGATTGAGTTATGTAAAGAAAAATATAAAAATAATGAGGCTCAACTGAAAATTGTTCTTGAATTTGAACAAAATTATTCACCTGATCAAGCTCTTCGGTGGTATACAAGAGAATCATTTCTCTATCGATTATTAAATAAAGCACTTCGCGTTCACAATATTGACATGATTTTTCTTTTTCGATTTTTCATTCGTGATATTGAACGACAACTCGAACAATACAAATCTTTAACACCTATTCGTGTTTATCGAGGCCAATTAATGTCAGATGAAGAATTACAAATGTTGAAAAAGTCTATTGGACAATTCATTTCCATGAATTCATTTCTCTCAACAAGTATCAATCGACAAGCAGCTCTTTCTTTTCTCAGTAATCCTAATATTTCAAATGATTTACAACGTGTTCTATTCATAATTGATGCCGATCCCCAACTCGCCGGTGTTAAACCTTTTGCCAACATTACTCCACATAGTTATTTTCCCAAAGAACAGGAAGTACTCATGATGTTAGGATCGATCTTTCAACTTATCGATATTCATCATGATCATCAAATATGGTTTATTCAAGTACGATTGTGTGGTGATAATGATCATGATTTAAAACCTATTGTTGATCATATGAAACATAAATATTGTGGAGAAAATAGACAAACTGATCTTCTCTCTTTCGGATCTGCACTTATTGCTATGGGTAAATTCGATGATGCTGAAAAATATTTTTGTCGTTTACTCAATGAACTTCCTCCTAATGATGATGGAATTGCTCATTGCTATCACAATCGTGGTCAAATCGCTTTAGAAAGAGGTGATTACAATTTAAGTCTTGATTTATACTCCAAATCCCTCGATAGCAAATTACGAACATTAACACTAAATCATCCTGATCTTGCCGAAACCTATAATAGTATTGGAGTCGTTCATGGAAAGATGGGTAATTACATGCTAGCACTCGAATCATACACAAAGGCATTAGCAATTTTCCAAAGTGTGCACAATGAGGATAAATCAAACATAGCTAAATGTTTGAATAATATTGGTAACATCCATAAGATAAAAGAAAGATATTTAGATGCACTTGAATATTATGAAAAGGCATTAATCATTCAAAAGAATCATTTTCCTGGTGATGATCCAGATTTGGGTATATTATATGGCAACATTGGTAGTGTTTGTCAATGTATTGGACAACTTGATCGTGCATTGGAACATTATAAAATATCATTAAAAATGCTCGAAAAAACACTTCCACCACAACATCTCGCAATTGCAACGACATTAAAAAATATAGGTGTTGTTTACGAAGACAAGGGCGAACTACGACAAGCACTTATATATTTTAATAAAGCAGCTGCTATTCGTCGACATACATTACGTTCGACAGATCCCAGTGTTCGTCTAATTGAAGAAGATATACAACGTGTCTCACATCGACTAAAAGTTTATTGATAAATCACAATTTTCGTATTAAAGAAGAAACGATATTGATTTTACTGAGATGCTGCATCGGTAGTATCGGATTTTTTATTTATATGAATAAACTTCACAAAATGTTTTTTTTAAATTTCTTCGATTTCTTTAGACAAGATTAAGATTGCTATATAATCAAGTATAACATCTCCGTTGATGTAAAAGATTGTGTATACAATAGTTATTTCAAGTGAATATCTAGTTAGATTATACTCGTGTAGAATGATATAAAGAGAGCTTTTACAGCGAAGTGTTGATGTTGGACAGAATAATTACAAATGACTATTGATTCTTAATCTTTTTTTTTGACAAACAATATGATTGATTCAATTCTGAGAGAGTTAAAAGTCGTTCGAAGAAAATTTCGAGCTGATCTGCTTAAGTACATATTCTAAATTTATTTCATATCGATAAAAATTTTTTCTTTTTAACCAATACATTTTTCCAATTATTGTATCTAATTTAAAAAAAATGTCACTTCGACTAAATATAAAGTAATAAAAAGTAAATAAATTGATGTCGGCAGAACTAACGCCGTCGATTCCTTTCCTATGGCAAAACATTCTTTACAAATATTTTTTTCTTTTATCGCTTCCTATAGCAACATAAACGAGATTAAATATTACCGTTCTCGAAACATTTAAATTTTTTTATGTAAATATTTTATTTAAAATCTTGTAACATTAAGGGAAGGTAGTGATACTTGTTCTAACATGTGAATAAAACTTTATTTTCATACAAATGGAATTGATATTAATAGCTATGTAATATTTCTATCTCAATCAAATTTCAATAAATCTGTTCTATTACCTTTAAAGGATCTAAATAAGTGCATAAACTATTGACAGACCTTCTTATTTAATCATTTTCTTATGATATTATATTAAAAATCGTCAAATTTATAGCAAACACTAACGGAAGAGTAAAGAAACAGGAAGAGGAAAATATTTGTAGGTAGAAAAACAAATAATTATTCTACTTCTAATTTTCTCTCTTCAAACAAGTTAACAAATAAAAATATTTTATTAAACTTGTTTATCTTCATTGTTAAATAATTTGAAAACGGAAAGTATTTCAATTATACATAATGGTATTGATTAATAATTGGAATTATTGGATTATTTTGGTAACTATTAGACATATATCAGGTAATTTCAATATATGATGATGTTTAATACAAATCGTATGAAAAAATTGACTGATGTCTGACAATTAAGAAATAATCAAACTTTGAAAGTTTTTTTAAAGATAAACATCCATGATAATTCATTCCAGTAAAAATATTAGTTTCCAAAAAACGACATATTCACACATGACAATGAAATAGAATGTAACAGCGAAACAATAACCGCATTATTCGAAGCAGAATTTTCATTGACCAATAAAATTATAAGTTGATTTCTTGATGCTATTAATTAGCCTGTTCATATTTTCGATCGTTTTTATTTCTTGATTTTTTTTCATATTTCTTAGCTATCTCTTACAATCAACCAAAATTGTGTTCAAATGCATCATGGAATCCAAATGGTACAACTTTCGCAAATAATGATACAGTTGGTGTGCAACCATACGATATTTTTGTTAGTACAGATAATACAATCTACGTAGCTAATCGACAATATGGTCAAATAATAATATGGTCTCAAGGAAATGCTACACTTAAAACAACTATCTCAGCTAATATAATAACTCCATCAAGTATTTTTGTCACAATTCTTGGTGATATTTATATCGATAGTGATAATTCAACTGGTCGAGTAGATAAATGGAGATTAAATTCAACAAATGGTATTCCTATAATGTATACATGTAGAAAATGTTATGATCTTTTCATCGATATAAGTAATACACTTTATTGTTCAATGACTGATCTTCATCGAGTTGTATCAATATCATTAAATAATAATTCAAATACAATGACAACTGTTGCTGGTACAGGTGCTGGTGGAAGTACAATGTTTATGCTGAATGCACCTTATGGAATATTTGTTAATACTAATTTTGATTTATATGTAGCAGATTATAGTAATAATCGAATTCAACTCTTTCGACAAGGACAATTAAATGGAACAACAGTAGCGGGAGCTACATCATCATATGTTACAATTACACTCAATCGTCCTACTGGAGTTGTATTAGATGCAGATGGATATCTTTTCATTGTAGACAAAAATAATAACAGAATCGTTGGATCAGGACCAAATGGTTTTCGATGCATTGTTGGATGTACTAATTCCTCAAGTCCAGCATCTCAAAAATTAAAAAATCCACATACTTTTAGTTTCGATAATCTTGGAAATATGTTTGTCGCCGATTGGGGAAATAATCGAATTCAAAAGTTTAATTTAATGAACAATTTATGTGGTAAGTATAATAGATTTATACTGTATAGTAGCAATAACCAAGTAAAGTTTGATTGGCCTGAAAATATTTGAATAGTATGAATATAACTTTAGATACAATAACAACGACGGAAAAAACCATAATATCAACAATAAGTCATGGTAATAATTTATTTATTTTCGTTATTTTATATAATGAATAAATTATTTTATATTTTTAATAGAAAATTCATTAAGTACAATTCATTTAAATATTGTATCAAATACGACATTAGGATCAATTACTGTCGCAACATTTTCTTCAAAAAGTATGTTCATTTACAAACATTCTTATCTTTATCTTCTTTTTTAAAAGCTATTTCATATAATCGACCAAAATTTTGTCCATCAACAACTTGGAATACTGATGGAATAACTTTTGCAACAAATGAAACAATTGGTAAAGAAGCATTTGGTATATTTATTGATACAAATAATACAATTTATATAGTTAACCGGCAAAGTGGTCAAATTCTTATTTGGTTTAATAATAGTATAAATCCAACAAAAATTATATCTGGTAATTGGACAAATGCACGAGGCATTTTTGTTACAGCATCTGGTGATATTTATATTGATAATGGATATATAAATGGTGGAATTGATAAATGGTCATCAAATATAAATTCAAGTATTTCAGCAATGTTTGTTGGTCAAGCATGTATAGGTGTTTTTATTGATTTAAATGATACTTTATATTGTTCAATGAGTTCTTTTCATCAAATTGTTACAAAATCATTGAATAGTAATTCAGATATAAGAATTGTTGCTGGTACAGGTTGTCCTGGATCTGCATTAAATCAATTAAATACTCCTCATGGAATTTTTGTTAATATTAATTTTGATTTATATGTAGCAGATTATAGTAATAATCGAATTCAACTTTTTCAATCAGGACAATTAAATGGAACAACAGTAGTTGGAAGTACATCATTAAATATTACATTTACACTTAAAAGTCCAACTGGAATTACATTAGATGCTGATAATAATATGTTTATTGTTGATAAAGATAATCATCGAATTATAAAATCAGGACCAAATGGTTTTCAATGTATAATTGGATGTACTAATACATCAGGTACAGCAGCGAATCAAATGAATGCACCACAGAGTCTTAGTTTTGATACTTATGGAAATATATTTGTTACTGAATGGACCAATAATCGCGTACAAAAATTTCTTATTATAACAAATTCTTGTGGTAAGCAATAGTCAATGCATTAGACTTCCTCTAGTCATCGAAACAAAGTATTACAAGCTTAATATCATTTAGGTCACATTGAAAATTTTAAAAAAAGAGGAGATAGCTCATATTTTCACGATCTTGACATTTTGAAATAGAATATCAAGATTGACCCTTCTATTAAGAACAAAGTTTTTATAATCAATGTAATTAAGAAGAATATATTTTATGTAGATGAACTTACAACTCAACAATCAAGCTCGTTCAATCCTATAGAATCAACAGCTTTGTCATTATTTACTCTTCCAATAATGGAAACAACTGTATCATATAAAAAAGGTATTTAAAAAGTTTAACTCTTTTAATGATTCTATTAAGCATCTATCTATGATTGATTATTTTTTTTAGTTGAACCATCCTTTGTTGCACCATCATGTGCAAGTCCATATCAAACTGGTCTTAATTGTAATATTTCATCTAGATCATGTGATACAATGAAACCCTGTCAAAATGATGGCACTTGTATTAACACCAATAGTGCTCATTATGGTTATATTTGTATATGTCTATCAGGGTTTAATGGTACTACATGTCAGATTGATAATCGACAATGTCAACCTAATACTTGTTGGAATAATGGTATTTAATTATTATAATTCGATTATTAGAAAATAAAAAAAAAGCAAATTTTTTCTTCATAGGTATATGTAATGAAACATCAAATACAACATTTGAATGTATATGTCAACCTGGATGGACAAATATTCATTGTGAAACAAAAATAGATTATTGTAAAAATATTGTATGTTTAAATAATGGTATATGTCGATCAATATTACTTAATTATACATGTGAATGTCTTGGAACAAGTTATTCTGGTCGACATTGTGAAATAATTGAAAAAGCAACAATTGTTCGTCAAGCAGTTTCAAAATCATTAAGTTATATAGCAATTATTATTATAGTATGTTTTATTATGTTTTTTGTTCTTATGGATGCACTTAAATATATTTTTGGTATTGATCCAATAAATAATTATTCGAAAACAATTAGACGAAAAAAACAAGTAAAAAAAATGCAACATTATCCAATGGTTCAAAGATTTGTTTATGTTCATACACCACTTACAACTACTGTTGAGAAATATTAATTAAGGAAATATTCTTGTTATCAAAAGAAGCCGTTAGTACAATATTTGAGAAATTAAATCGCGAAAGGCAGAGACAGAATTTGATTATAAATCTTACGAATAGATGTCAATATTCCTTTTAGTTCGTGTTTCATAAAAAAATGTGCTTCAATGTAAATGTGACGTAGTTGCATGTTTATTTTTAACAAATAAAACCTAAGTTTTTTCTTTCTCGAAAGAGCTTTTCATATAGTCGGAAAGATTCAAAGACTATTATATATTATCATTCAACATTTTAATGATAATTGTTCTTTCAATTTATCACAGATCACGTCAAGCAGCACTTCAAACATGTTCCTAGGTCAATAAGTGCTAAATTTACTTGATTTGATTACCAATTTCATTTACCTTATTTTTTTTCTCATTCTTTCTGCTGTTTGACGCCCTATACATATTAAGAAATATCAAGGTAATGAGAGAAAATAAAAAAAAACAAGTTCATCCCATCTTTATTTTATCAAATGTATGATAAATTTGCCTTGATAATTTATACACAAATGAATTTGTTGAATCGATTTATCGGATGTTTCTTTTTTCAAAAAATTCATGAACTAGATCATAGAACTCAAAGCGATTATTTCGAATATATAATGAAATAAAACACGATAAATTTGTTGTGTATAGCAAATAAAATATTCGAAAGAATAGGAGAAAAATATACATAGTGAAAGGTAATATGATTTAATATTATGAATCACATATCACAAGAAATAGCTTTTATCGAAACTTTATAATTCATATGAAGACAAAGTCTTATCAAGCTCTATGAGTATTTCTAAAATATTTTTCTCTCTCGATTCTTAAAGCATACTGAGCGATATTTAATATTCTTTACTTGAAAAATATCTCTCTATTTTGGTTGTAAATGATTAATGAAGGTATCGTTTTCAATCATCATTCTCTTTGCCATTTTCATGATATTCTATATACATCACACAAATACATTAATATTTATTCGAGACAAACATGAAACATGCTTTCGTAAGGGTGATTTATTTCATGAATAACATCACCTTCAAATAACGAAAAAGAAAAAAAAAGGAATATAAAAATGGGTATAAAAGAGAGAATAGAATAAAAGCAAACGATCGACGCCTTTCATTTTTTTCTTTATATATAAAGAAAGGTAATACATTCTATACATACATTAAAAACACAAATAATGCCTCACGGTACACTCGAAGTTATTGTTGCTGAAGGACGTCGTCTCAAAGATGAAGATACATTTGGTAAAAATGATGCTTATGTAGAAATTTATTTGGATAAAAAGTACAAACAACGTACTACAACAATTTCAAATTCGAACGATCCAGTATGGAATGAACGATTCACCTTTAATGTTCAAAATGGTGATGATACTATTCATTTTGATGTTTATGATCAGGATGTTGGCGATAAAGATTCTATCGGTAGTTGTAAAGTTAAATTGAAACATGTCTTCGATGATGGAAGATACAATGAATGGGTCAAACTACCGGCAATGTTTGGCTTGAAATCTCATGGTGAACTTCATATTATCATGAATTTTATAGTAAGTTAATTTTTTAAAAATAATATTCTCATTCATATTATTTATTTTGACTGTATTTTAGCCAACATAATCAAGACAATTAATGAAGTGATACATCTATAAAAACAGTTTCTAATTAGTTCTATTCTTATTTATATATTTTAATTTTTAAATCAAGATTAATAAAAATACATAATCTCGCAAAGAAAAAAAGGACAGATGTTTCACATATTTATTGTTCATTATTATTGATTCGCATCGTAATGAACTAAATTCTTTAATTTTAGATTTAATCAATGAGAATAAATCTCGTTTTACTGTAGAGAAAAGATTCAATCATATTTATTTATACTCATCCTTGTAATATTTTCTATTACTAATATAGATCAATAATGTATTAGCTGAATATAAAATAGAAGAAGAAGATAAATAACAGTTAAATTATAAAGGTCTCACTTGAAACAGACTTCCGATTATTATTTAGTTTTCTATTGAAAATAACTCGTAATATCCAATACCTGACCACAATCATTGTCAGTTATTTAGCGTATTTTTCGATCATACAAATAATGAAGTTATCCAAGAGAATACATCAAACAATATCAATACAAAACAAAAACAACAAATATTAATTTCTAATATGTCAATGATTGTATCGCAATTGACTTTTGAATAAATTGATTAGTTCACGTCGAAATAATTGACTTGATAGAGTGAAAAAATAAAAACTTGTGCAAGCACCAGTAATTGATAAAATACCAACTACATTTGTAATCAATGTCATTCTAGCCTGTTGAACTGCATCAAGTACTACGCCAAGTTTTGACGCATCATAGATTGAATAGACTGAAACTGGAGTTGTCATTATCACAAAATAAATACATTGTACAAGCATCATATGAGTTACTTGTCGATCAGTCGCCTTTTGACGTCTGCGTTGCATCATAGTGTCAGTGTGAGATGAATGGTTCAGCGGCATAATATTTTTCACTGATTGCTGAATATGTCGAATAGTGAGTAATCCAAAAATAAGCATAACTATTGAAGGACCTAAGCTAAAAATTAATAAATTCCATATTCCGTTAAAAGCTGGATAATCGCTTTGATTTCCAGAACATTTAAGTTGTACTTGCTTTTTTTCATATTGAATGAGTATATAAATGTAAAAGAGACTGCCAATGATTGTTGCAGATAAAATCATTCGCAAAGCAACTCGAATATTACTCCATGATCGCACAGCAACAACTGGCGAGCTGCATAAAAACCTATTCAAATAAACACTCTGCTAATTATTTTTGTGTGGAAAAAGTCTAATAACTAATTGCTTACCGATCGATCGAAGCAAGAGCAATAAACCAAGATGTTTGAGCTCTAGAATAAAAATAACAAAATATTTCACTCTCTCTTTTAGATATATATCGCAACTACTTTGACCAAAATAAAATAAAAAAAAGTATTTTGCAAGATGCATTTGAGTATGCAAAAGCATCGATATTATATACCAGTTGTAATAAGCGTAATGGGATGTTGAATAAAGTTACTGCTAATCCGCTAATTGTTGCTGCCAAAAAGTAACGTACACATGCATTGGAACGGAGTGTCGGGCGTGTAAATACGTACATATTCAACGAGTGACCAACAATACCAAGACCAAATAATGCATAAAACCAACATTGGTGAAATATACGCATACCATATAAAATAGCATTAACTTCACTGTTAATTGTATTAGCCGAAGACATTTTCTTCAGTAATAATCCAAAATGAAAAATGAATACAATTCTATTTAAATGATAGTAAAAATAGATATTAGAAAGTGTAATTCTTAGCAGAATAAATTCTAGAAAAGTTATTTCATGCGGTAAAACTTTATTTTTGAAATTACATAATGTGTATTTAAACAGATACGTGAATTCTTCGTATCGCATCTAAAGTTATCACAAATACATCGATGATGTCTTTTCTCGTTTATCCTTATACATACTTCCAAAAGATCCTATTCTTTCTTTTTTAATTTAACTTTGTTATTGACACTCGAATAAATGATGAAAAGAGTTTAATTAAAACGAGTTTTTTCATTGGCTAAATATTTTTTTACAATAAAAATTTCTTACGATTGTTACAGAAGATATTAGCCATTTAGTTCTAAGGAAAGAGAAATCATTTTATAGATTAGAATGAAAGTTTTCAATTATATCTGTAACATTCCAGCAATTTTCTTCCGTTGATTGTAAATTATCCGATAGAAGACATAGTGCGTAAAAAGCAAGTGCAAACTATTAAACACGACTTGCACTTCTAACTTTAATATTCTGTTTTTAAAATACTTCTCATTAAGAAGTCGGAACATGTCATTTCTGTCATCTCTTATTTCTTTTGATTCCTATTCGTCTTCTATTTTTGTAGAAAAGTTTAGATAGATCAAGGGAGTACGAATGGCGGTGAAAAGAATTTTACATTCGCTTGGAATTATGAATCATAATGAATATTGTCTGTAAGCCAGAACAAAGGTAAGAACTATCCTGCAAATTTTCTTTTTGACAAAGCAAGTGCTATAATTCCTTCATCATTTGTGATTGATGATATAAACGAACGATGCAATACTCTTCTATGATTTGCAATGCAAACATCAACAAAATATCCAATTAAGAAGAACTATAAATCATGAGTAGAATTCATACAAACAGACGCAAATGATATGATTAAATGCGGTATAGTCAAAAGAATCAAGATATATAGAGAATGCTGTTTTTGTCAATTGACATTGAACATTTGATCGTCTGCGTACTGCGCGAATAATGATAACCAACGCCGATATAATATTTATACTAAAAGGCACAGAAAAATGAAAAAAGATTAAAATAAAATTGAATAGATCCATCGATGTAGGATAGTTAGCAATACACCCTATGCGATGTTCTTCCGAATCATCAATCAGCTGTTGATAAAGTGAGGCCATGAATGGTTGTAATGCCCGTTTCAAAATATAATACGTCTCACTGTTTTTTGAATAACTCAAGAATGCAATGAGCTAAAATCGTGCGGTTTTCACCAATCAATAGAGGACTCGTGGGGGCACAAGTCTATGCTCATTGAAAAATATTTAATCAAAAATCGCGATTATTCTTGATTATTGTCAAATTAATCTGATTTTTTGTGAAAAACGTATCATTTTCGAGGGAAATCCGATTAAAATCAATTATCTGATATTCGATAAGATATGGGTTGAAGTCAAAGTCAATATGAGTGTTTCAGTTGGATTCAAACTACTAGGTAAACAAATAGAATCATATTTTCGTTCGTTTAATTGTATGAAATATTGTAAAATCAGCTGGTGACAAATTTTTACCTATACATTATGTGTTTGACTTTGACTATCCTATCTCCCTTTTTTTGTGTACTCAATTTGATTAGTTAAATGGTAAGATTGGTTTTACCATAGTAAGTTTTAATCAGTTATCATACTGGAAGATCTACTATGGTGCATCGTATGTTCAATATACCTTATCTTTTTGCATGTTTGATAGCGCGTAGACAGTTGCTTTTGATCTTGTTTACGTGACAAAAGAAACTTTTTTAACTTTGTAATAGGCAAAATAATAACATAAACTTTATTCTCTTTCTCGTAGAGAAGAGTCTTACAAACATAAATTGTCTGATTGATTGATTAATTGCGTGTATGTCCGCACAAGGTCAAAAAAAATATTTTATTAATATTTTCTATAAAACTTAACCGAAGGGGTAATCGGGGTCGAGGAACTCGAATCTGATGTTAATTTTTCAAAATATTTTTTTGAGGATCATTTTTTAACACAAAAGATCACTTTTTTTGCGAAAAAAATTTTTTTTCTAATGGTTGACTGTAGGGTAATCAGGGTCGAGGAACTTGAATCTGACTTCGGTTTTTTTAATTTTATAAATGAATCGCATGACGGTAGTTTAGAAACACGATTTCTACGAGAAAGAGCTGAGCGAGTCTTTGGACGAGCGTTACTTGTCTGGATTGTGGAAATCATAAAGGATGAAGGATTTGAGTAAACTACCTATATGATCATTAAAAATATCTAGGAAACATGTGAAATATAACATAAAAAGAAAATTCAGTCGAGGGTTAAGCGAGTTGCCCGCGACGAGTGTTCCTTATTTATGAGGTTTGAACGAAGGCTAATCGAGATGAAGGGATATTTCGACAGTAACCTTCCACAAATCTGACTCTTTCCTACTCTGAAACTTCATTTGCATGTCTATGGTGAACCTATGTGAAACATGCGAGTGTAATACGCTGTCTTTGCTTTTAAAACTTTGTTTTGTATATGAATAGTTTGTCGATAGTTCAGAGAAATGTTTTCTACGAGAATGAGCTGAGCGTTACTTGTTATATTAATTGTTCTTAAGGCTACTATAGGAATAACGCCTATCTTCCTTAATACTCGACTAAGTGTCGGGAAATTTTTGCTGTATACTACTGTCATAGAGTATAATAGAATGCACTACCTAGAAATTGTCTAGATCGACTTTCATTTTTTTCTCGACAATCGTACCAAAAAGTTGCAATTCACTCATATACATCAATGTATTTATTATCTCTTTTGATCTACGTGATAATACTAGGTACTAGAAGGGATTGCCAATACTATCGACTACCCAAGCAGACAAAAATTTGGAAAAACGCGTGTTCACACTACAATCGGGAACCGCGATTGTGAACCAATCACGCTCAAGTAAAACACATCGTTTCTAGCATTTATTACGTGTAATTTCCACTATTTTGAGCGTGAAAGTCATGAAAAAGTGCAGTTTTTTTCAAGTTTAAACGTACTTTTATTTCTAGAAGTTCTTGCAACTTAAAAACAACACGTTTCAATGCTTAGTATTCTTTTTGGATTTGAATTTTTCACCGTTTTCACATTCTGAAAGTGCAATTTACGCGGAAAAACATTCGGGAAACGCGTGAAACAGCCACTTTTTTGGACTTGGGATATAGATGAGGGTACAAAGATGTATCCTCACTTTCGCTGCTTTGTTAGCGCCTACAGATGTCATATCGTGACGCTAGCTTGTGATATATGTGTTTTATTTTTTTCCTGTATTATACATATATTGTGTAGTTGATCATCATGTTCTCAGAATGACCAATTCTATTTTGTCCTTTATTACAAATTTTTATTTTCTTATGTTTTCCTATAAATATCCTTGTTTTTTGTTACTTTTGTCTCTTTGTTATCTCTATTTTTCTTTTCATGATTTTTGTGATCTTATTTCAAAGATAGTCATTTACGGATGTTGAAGCTATAGGTTATATTCCTAAAAAAAGAAACTCACAATCTTCTAGTACCTACTGAATTATTTTATAACTAGTCGAGCCCGTCGGATTCAAAACCAAAATACAGTCTTCGAGATTAAAATCTTTGTATCCGATGGGTCTCTACTACATGTTGAAAATACGATTCTAATAATTTGTTAGTCCCTAGATTAAATAGAGTTCGATGTTTTTTTTTGACCCCGTAACAAACACTCAATATTATTATATAGATTGAACTATTTTGAATTACTTTGTAATTCATTTACGTTATCTAGTAAATTTCCGAATCTGATGTTAACTTTATTTTTTTCTTATGGATGAGCAAGTGGACATATTTCTGCAAGTGTAAGTTCTCGATTAAAAACATAAAGTTCATCAATTGCACCTTGATATGAACCCATTGAAATAACTGAAGTTTGACAACTAATACCAAAACTACTACTAGCTAATGTAATACACATTGTTAATGAACTAGCTGAAAATGTTGTAACAATCGATGAACTATATAAACCACCATTAATATATAATTGTAATCCATTTGTTGAACTATATGTTTGAACAATATGTGTCCATGTATTTATAGGAACAATTGGTCCGATGACAAAAACAACACTACCTTTCCATGTTTGAATAGCAATTGAACCATTTGAAGTAAAACCTATCAATGGAAGACACCAAGAACCTGTACCTGTACTTGATGATGACAGATGAAAAAGAGTACCACTTTGAAATAATGGATTAATCCATAGAGATATTGTATATGGTTGATTTCTTCCTAATGCATAAAAACCACATGATTGAAAATATGATTGTGTTAAATTAAAATATAATGCTTGATTCACACGACCAGTAATCCATGAAAGACCATTATTACCATGAGTATTATATATACCACTCATGGAATTTGGTCCAATGTCAAGAGCATTTCCATCAAATGTAAAATGTGCAACTAAACTCGCATCATTTAAAATTTCACATGATGTTTTAGCTCGATTAGTTATTGTTATCTGATCTAATAAACCATTCCAATAAGTTGTTACTGGACTAACAATAACATATCCTATTGTTACATTTCCACTACTACCTAAAAAAGAATTAATACTAGCTGCTTGTGCATCAAGTATTCCATTTAAATAAATCGATTTTCTATTTAATGATATATCATAAACAAATGCAATATGATACCAAGTATATGTTGTTAAACTTGTTGTTGCCATTAAATCATCAGAAAGAAAACCCATATAAATTTTATTAGAACGAATAACATAATGAAGACATCGTGAATTTGTTGTTATATCACATTCACCTAAAATATTTAAATCACCTGAAGATGATAATGAATATAACATTATCCATGCTTCAACTGTAAATGCACGATTATATAAATTAACATAAGGTGCATTAACATATTGTGTTAAACTTTGTTGAAGATAAATAGCTTGTCCAATATATCCAGTTGTAAATGATGCGCCATTAACAATTTGACCTGTTCGACTATTTCCACTTACATCATTTGCATTTTGTTCAAATGTCCATGAAGCTAATAGAGTGGATGGGGTTACTGTACTTATATTTGTACATACACTTGAACAAGATGTATAATAATTTGAGGGTATCCATGCTGTAGCTGGTTCAGTTGTGCTTGTTGTTGATGTTGAACTACTTGATGTACTTGTTGATGCTTCAAAAATAAAACATTTGCAACTAGTCAATATCTATGCGGACCGCACGGTAGAAGCCATTGGATCCGGATCGAAAATGAAGTCAAATGAGAGGCTCAGCAATGAAAATAAAGTGAAGAGAGAGCGTTCGGGATCAAAATCAAGTCAAGAAACAGGTCCGGAAGCAAAATGAAATCAAGAGATCACATCCGGGAGTAAAATGATGTCAACTGAGAGGCTCCGAGTTCAAAATAAAGTGAAAAGAGAACGCTCGGGACCAAGATGAAGTCAAGCGAGAGGCTCTGGGATCAAAATGAAGTGAAGAGAGAACGTCCGGGACCAAACTGTAGCCAAAAGTGAGGATCCGGGATTAAAATGGAGTCAAGAGAGAGCGCCCGAGACCAAGATGAAGTCAAGAAAAGGGTCCAGAATCAAAATGTTGTCAATAGAGAGTATCCGCGATGAGAATATAACCAAGAGGGAAGGTCCGAGACGAAACTGTAGTTAAGAAAGAGGCTTCGGGATTGAAAATCTTTGTACCCGGCGATTTTCTACTGTACGGTGAAAATGATATTGTAAGACATCTATTTAAAGTGATAAGTAAAAATTTATATGAATGCTAAATAAAAAAAAGTGTGTGTTTTTTTCCTGATAGATTTTTAGTAATCAAATTCCTCTGTATTCACTTAATACAAATATTATAAATTTTACTTAACACTTAACTAAATACTATATTGTAATAATTTGTTAATCCCTAGTGTAGACAGAACTCGTTGTTTTTTTTCGACCCGGTAACAAACACTCAAGATTAACGAACTTTCTGATGTTGTTGTAGTCGTTGAAGTTATTGTTGTTGTTGTTGCTGAAAAGAGAAAAAAATGATTTTGTGCGAGAAAAATAAAAGTTCTACTTGTTGTAGTTGTTGTCGTAGTTTGAATTCCATAGAGAAAACTAATTGGAAGAGCAATGGCAAGAGCACATACTACAAAGAGCATAAGAAGGAATAGAATAGTACATATTCGAACTCCACATATTTGACGTCCACTTCTATATATACAAATGTCTCTTTCGCATTACAATATCAAGATGAAATTACTTGGCAAGTAATATTAATTTTGAAGTTTTATCTGATTGAGATATTGGTAAATTATCTTCGATTGTTGGTTGAGGAGTCCATGCAGGACGAACTATTGATTCTCGTTTAAGTTGATATTCAATTTCTGGTAATGTTACAGTACGAGATATTTCATTTCGCTCTCCATTCCATGTTGATGATTGTTGTTCATTTATTGTACTACGATGATTTTGAAATCTTTGATCATCTGATGGACTTTTCGTTGGAATATCCTCCTATATAAATATAAAAATTGTATTTCTAAATAAACTCTCTGTATAATTACAATATTTTCATTTGTTTGTTGTTCATCTGTTGTCCATAGATAAGATGAACGAATATTGAAAAGAAGTTCTTCATTTCTCCGAACAATCATGATTTGAAAAAAAGAATGACATACGAAGGAAATGCTTTTTTTTATGTAGGCACGTATGGATATATACTTTTTTACGATTTCAAAGGGCTTCTTTTTTTAATTAAATTTTCTATTTTTACTGAAGTACATTGATTTAAAATTCTAATTAGAAAAAAAAATCAACCGAGACAATGCAATTCTTATTATAAAATCTGGATATATATAAAAGCTTGTTAACCAATCATCTTTATTGATTCATCACACATGAAATCGGTTATCGAATAAAATTCAATGAAGAATTTGTTTTAATTTAGTATTGAAAATGAATTATTTAAAACATAATTAATTGTTTATAAAAATCTACGTGAAGAAACAAAATAAAATATTGAAAGAAATTAATTTATGTCAATCAAAATTCAGAATTTGAAAGATATTTTATTTCGGATTCTAACGGTTCTCCATCGGGAAAAATTCTAATTTTAATTTCTAACGGTTTTCCGTCTAGAGATGAGATTTTTCATAAAGAAATTTATTGATCTAGTTCAATATAATAAATCACGTGGAAATGTTTATTTCTAAAGTAGATGTTCTTTTACGACATATCGCAAAACACTCATTTGATCATCATTCCATGGAACAATATATTTCATAGCTTGTTGTCTCAGAATAAGATTATCCGTTCGTCGAATATTTTGACATAATTCTCGATCGATATTTGATTGATTAAAAATTTCATTTTTTAATAAATCAAAAATAAATAACATTCGTTTTTTTTCTTCAATAAACCATTGAATTAATTCGAATATTTCTAAAATATCTTCTAAATCTTCTTTGTTTTGTGCGGTTTTAAGAATTAATAAACTAAGAGAATAGGACAAGTAACGCTCGTGCGGGCACTCGCTCAGCTCTTTCTCGTAGAAAACGTTTCTCAGAACTATCGAAGAACTATTTATATCTAATAAAATTTCTATAATCGAGATAGTAAATCTCGTGATCGATGAATGAAGAATAGTCTTCAACTTCCTATCAAGAACGACATTTCATCAGTCTTTGTGTTAGACTGACTAAGAATTAAGATCAGTCAATTACGCAACTTTTCACACGTAAAAGAAGTTAACACCAGATTCGACAATATCTTGTCCGGATTCGCCATATGAGTTTTGCTATATTTCTCGATGGTTGTGCTGGATGTAGAATTTAATTCTGCATCTGATGCAACCATTCCCAGCTTGATTGGTGAAGAATAAGATTAACGAAATGCGTATCAATAGCTGGTTCGATGAGAAGTGTTTCAATTGGACTGGGTTCTCTTAACGGTTGACTCTGTGAACTATTGAATTAGAGTTTTTTTGTATGAGAAAAATATTTTCGAATAGTTGCATCGTTGATCTTTGTTGATTGGTGTTTAGTGTTAAAATTGTTGCGTTTCGTACTGTTAACTTTTTCCCTTTAGTATTAATTATTGATTTAGGTAAAGTGATGTTTTCCGAGGAACCTTTTGTAGTACGTCTATGACCAAGAACAATAGAAATTTCGTCATCATCATCTGATTTTGTTCGTTTTGATTCATAATTTGTTTTATCTAAAGGGGATAAATTTAGTTTGATTTTGTTTCATAAACTGATTGACGATAACTAATTTGTAGTAGTCATAAGGGACGATGATTACGCACTTCATAAACGATCGTATACGATCTTGCTTGTTTCACCTGGGTACATTCTTCTATACGATAAGCAAAAATTAAATGACACAATTAAATACGACGAATATGGTTATCAGTTTGTTTTGATTGATATCTAAATAAGATAGTTTTTGACATGTTTTATAATAGATAGAAATAAAGATTATTTATTGCATTTCTTTGTGTGAATGTCTGATGGAATAATCGCAATTCGACACTCTTTATTGATTGATTCACTATAAATAGACAATAAAGCTTATATATACCTCTATCACTGGTAAAAAAATCAGTTCGTTTGTCTGAGCCGTAAGGGAGTTATTCAATTTTCTCTATTGGTGCGTGACTTTTGGACCACCCTGTATATCATAAACCATCACATGGACCATATTATTTACCATATAATAGTGTACACCCAATGCATATTAAGAACAATTCGATATTGCTCTACATTTGAAGCATATGTGCAAGAAAGGGAATCATTATGTATGGGCTTTTTATTATATACGTGTTCTTATATATATGCAGAGCCCTGATGAGTGTTGAAAATTTAAATAAATGATACGAAACGCGTCGGCAAAAATTTAACTCTGCATTATTTCAATTCATTTATATTTCTGTCAAGAACACAAACTATTTTTATATTCATTTTGAACTCATCTATCGACTTGATCAAGTACTGAAAAGTACAAATTAAGATTAGCAAATTGAATCCTTTTTTCTTCAACGGAGAAAGTTCAATTTATTTCGACTGGCCTCACCCTCTCTCTTATTGCTTGCTAAGATCTGTAGGGGTGGAGGGGGTACAGTGTGTAACTTTCTCGTAGCAGACGGACATACAAAATTTTAGAATTATTGGGATAAATTCATTGGATAAATGTTTTCAAAAAAAAGTAAATACCAAGTTTTGTAGCGCATGAAAAGATCTTCCGGATAGTATATCAATCGACACTTTTGGTCACTGTAGTTCTTATGAAATTAAAATGAAAACAAAAAAAATGATGTCCGCCTGGTTGCCCACGGTGGGAGGGGAGTACAAGAGAACAGAAAAAAAGAAGCGTTCGATGTTTATGTACTAATGATTTATGTTTCTTTATTCATTGAAGTTATAAGCAAAAAAAGAAGTTCTATGTTTTGACTCAAAGATTAATGAGTCAATTGATGAAAATGCGAATAGTAAATGAAACGCGTGAGTCACATCAAATACTATTATGTTAATAACGCTAGACCCAGGCATACTCCGGTACGATACAATACCGATGCTGTACCCATTATTGAGAAAGCAGTAGCCAAATGAGGATTCCTTTTTTTCAATAGTTCATTTTCGTACAGTGTCGGAAACCACATCAATGCCACACCATCGATTAAGAAAGCTGTAGCCGACATAATTACCACTGATGTTAGCCGATGTTTTGAACTAATACCGAGAAGTCCTTCAGGAAAAAGTATCATGACGTAGGCGATCGGTATTGTTAGGGCATAGATAGAAATTCGTCGCAGATTGGTACCATATAAAATATGTGCTGCGTAGCGAATCTTTAGAACAGCTCCAAACCAATAGATGGCGCCGAGACATATAAGACAACATATTTGTGTTTGAGTCAGACCTTGTACGAACATCTTGTAGTGACAATATTAGTAGACCGTAACGAACTAATATTTGTTTGTATCTAAAACATTTAAATCCATTCATAAAATTGAGTATGAAAAAACTATTTGAAGAAAAACTGCTTTTGACAGCACATCAGGTCATTGTGAGAGGATGGGAATCCTTCAGATGGCTAACTCTAATGATCGGAAGAAGAAGACTGACACATCACGTCTTTGAATACTCCTTGGTACCTATGACGACCAAAGAGATAACGTCACGCGTACTAAGCGTTACATTTAAAGTGTATCACAGCACGCACGAAGCGTACGGGCGTTTTGTAACGATTCTTTCTCTTGGATTGAGTTTCAACCGAGAATCTGCGTGCTATTCATATATCAGTTCTAAGTGAACTGTAGGAGGTGATTTATCTGATACTTCAGATTTATTTACACTATTTTGAACTTATATTTAAACAAAACAATCCAGGACGATGCTAACGGTGCTCGAGACGGTCAACATTTATTTTACTGATCGATTAAATGATAGCCTTAAAAATGAAAAAAGAGTCTATGTGCTGATAAAAAATTAGTGCTCACTCATTTTCTTTTAATTTTTTAGTGCATCATTTTAATGTTCTCTATCAAACTGTAAAAGGAGATGTCCCTCAATATAACTGAAACTGATAGAAAGTAATCGACGAAAACTAATGGTTTTATACTTACCTTTTCTTTTTTCTTGTTGGTTGATAAGAGGGAGTCAATGCTAAAAACGAGATATATCACACTTTATACGTATGCCGAACGGATGTTAGAGATGATACACATGACGTACGTGTGATATCACACGTACCAGTCGTCCAAAACTTCATGTCACATGTAATAAAATACATGGAGATAATGAAACAACCGGAGTTCGAAGTAAAAACACAAAGAAAAGATGTTGCAAGGGAATGGTGCAATTACTGTCTGATGAAATAGAGGATGTCATCGGAACATGACGCACCAGAATGGATAAAGAAAATGATGAAATGAAATGAGGGCAATGTGCGATGAACCTTGGTCACCCTATATAAGTGGCTTAGATAAATGTTGAACTAGAAACACACATTTTCGTAGAACGCCCTGTGTATAGGTGAGGTCAGTTCAATAAAACTATATACAGTTATGTTAGGCATGAACTGTAGCTAAGATATGGTGACTTTTTCAGATATGATATCTTTCTGAGAAGTCATCTGGACATATTTGAATAGTGATGTCAATATGTGTGTAAATTTTGAACAAAAATTTCGAAAATGGCTCGAGCTAATGTCTTGTTTTCAACACGAGACGACTCATTCAAAGCACTAACAAAATAGAAAACGAATCTTTAAATATAAATAATTGTCTTATACTTATTTTAGAGTAAGACATTTCAAAGAGGACTCTATATATTGTTTTGATGACTTCACACTAGTATTAGTCTTGGAATTCTAGAATAAAAATATGAGACAATTCGTAGGACACTTTTGCTATAAATGAGTGGAACGACAAACTGGAGGAATAGCTTACCGCCGCTCTCGGTATCGACATTTATTGACATATATCACATCTCCGAGTTTCACTACATCATATATAACATACGTTTCAATAGGAGAGAGATAGAAACAGAAAATGTTAAGCATATTAAAAAATAACAGAGAAAGAACAAGAACGAAAGAAAAGGAAGGCAAAGAAAGGGCAACTGATAATGTCATTGAGAGAGCAATATCTATATTTATACAATGGGAGGTGTCGCGGATACTATCGCGTCAATAAAAAAACATCGGATATCAGATATGGTTATATTTTTAATCGAGTGTTGTTCAAAAACAACAGAGAGAAAAACAAAGCTGACACACTTTTGTCATCGTTTTTGTTTATATACTCAAATATCAATGATTAATGTGCACAATGAGTAGACCAGTTTCCACATGTGACTGAAGAATATTATTCACTTACAGTACATAAATACATGCTCGATCGTTTGTTATTTGAAGGGTCTCAACCATTTGTTTTTCTCCAATTTGCTGCGTAAAAGAGAGCTCGGCGATAATGAGAGAACGAAAATAGCTTTTTTGCGTTCTTCGTAAATCAATATGACGATGCGAGAAAAAGGCGGAGAGTGAAAGTGTACCACGATAAAAGGGAACCGAAACAAGAAATGAAAAACGAAGCGAGAATATGTGCATAAGAAAATATTTTTTAGATTTTGTTCGAACTGCAACGTGATAAAATAACAATCGTGCATTAAATGGTAGATTTTTATCTCCTAAAAGTCGGTTATTAGATATGCAAATAAGTCGTTTCATGTTCGCTACATTCCAATGTATTCACGGCATTCTATTGAATGACGGACTCATACGATTTAGGCTATATGAATGTATTTTCTCGAAATATCCACAGAAATATTAAGATACACATATTCTTATTTATCATAAATGATTGTCTAATACTTATTTTAGAGTAAGACATTTAAAGAAAAGTCTGTACATTTTGTTTTACTGACTTCATACTAGCGTTGGTCTTGTTAGATGGTTCTTTTCTTATTTCTTCGTCGTCTCTCTTTATTATGTAAACAACACGCGTTTATATATGATAGAGAGAAAATGAGAGAAAGATAGTGGATGGATATACCCACTACCTAACAGGTCTCGGAATTCAAGAATAAAAATATGAGACAAGTTGTAGGTTGCATTTGAACGTCAATTTCTCCAAACAAATAGTGGTCAACAACTCTATGAGATGAATGAAATGATTAATTGTATCAATTTACTTGCATCATCAAACAAACAAATGGCTTCGTCACATTCGTTATTTAGAATTGTGTCTTCGTATAAAGTTATGAATCATGTCCCAAATATTCTTTAGAAAATGTCCTTTAGAAATTGTCGTCCATCTGAAAATGTCCTGTATTCTTGATTTGAAAGATTTCATATAAAACATGTCGAAAACCTAGATGATGCTATAATTCCAATATACAATGGAAGCGATCAAGTTTTGTGAATAGAGGCTCTAGTTATCTATCGATGAAATAGTTGGAATAAAAAATTCCACTTGTAACGCAACGATTCAGTAATTGTATATCTAATAAATTTATAAATACTAAAAAATACTTTTAAATGGAGTCGAACGATTTTGTCATAGTTGATGCGACGTCAACATCATCGTCATCAACATTTTCATCTTCATGTTCATCGGATTCATCTTCAACCACAGTTAAACTGACGATTAATAAAACCATGTCGAATAAACGAAAACCTATGTTAACAGTTCATGGTCATTATTTTCAAATGAAAAACTACAATAAAGCCAAAACAATGAAGTTTTGACGATGTGAAAATCGAAGTTGTGGTGTACTTTCACATACGAATTTGAATGATAAATTTGTACACTTTGCTGGTAGTGTAACTGAGCATTTTCATTCACCGAACCCAGCCAAATTAGTAACTTGAGAGAAGAAATGCGAAAACGAGCTCAAAATGAGTTATTACCGTTACAAGAAATTGCTGAACAAGAAGTTAGAAAAGGTTTACTAACAGGTGAAACTCTTGCAGTTTTACTGAATATTCTTAATCTAGGTATAGTACTACCATTTTCTACAATATTACCATATTTCTATGTTTATTTCAGATCATAATCTAGTACGTGCTCGTCGATCAATAATGCCTTCAATTTCAAGTTCATGTGTGTTGCTATTCCCGATGAATACAAAAAAGATTATCTCAATATTGATCGATTACTGTTGCACGATAGTCACGATATTCAATTCAAAATCAACAAATCATTTTATGGCCCACTCGAGGAAAAAGTCCTAGTTTAGTCACTAAATATTCAATTTAATTTATTATTCAATAGCGAGAAGCTTTACATGGATGGCACGTTTGCTACTGCTCCACCTTATTTCGACTAAGTATGTATAATTCATGCTATCCATCATGAATCATGTAAACTATTTTTTTTCAGTCAAATAATCTGAGCCATCTGATACTAATAAAATATTTTTCGTTAAAATAGGCGTTTCGGTAGTATATGCTGCACTTCCTGATCGTAAAACACCTACATATATGTATTTATTTTATATTTTATTTACCGAAGCAAGAAACCGTAATAAAATATTCGATCCTTCTTTGATAATGACTGATTTTGAACCTGGAATTGCTAAAGCAATCTCGCTCGAGGTATGATTATCTTCGAATTTACCAAGTCTTTATACTAAAATACTGTATATCTTTCATTATAGTTCCCCGAAAAAACTGTCCAAAAAGGATGTTTTTATCCATTTCTGCAAGGCAGTTTATCGTAATGTTCAATCTAATGATTTGTCATCAACTTATTTGGAGAATATTATGATTCGTAGCGTAATTCGACGGAGAATGGCTTTAGCATTAGTTCCTGCAGAACATGTCCCATCATGATTTGCTCATCTTGGTGAAGAACTCGATCCAGAAGAATGTACTGAACTCGTTAATTTATTTGAATATTTTAATAGTCAGTGGATGATACAAATATCAATGCGAAATGTTTTTGATATTTCGGATCGAACAAATAATTATAGTGAAGGTATGTGAATTGAAGTTATCAGTTGCAAATTGTCACCGAGTTGTCATTTGTGTTAGGATACAATCATAGATTTAAAAGAAGGTTGCAAAAGCCACATCCCAACATATGAATATTCATCAACTCAATTCGAAGCGAGGTTCAAACTGTTCATGATTTAATTCGTCAAATAAATTCTGGAATGCTACTTCGTGAGAAAAAGACTCAACCAAAAATTGTCCAACAACGAATTACAGAATTATACAAGCGGTTAACCGATGAAAAAATCACAGTGGAATCATCATTACAAGAACTCTCTTTTTATGTTGTACATTGGAAATAGCATCTAAAGTCGTTCATTAGAATAAAAAATGATCCAATTAACGTTATAATTAGTTAAGATCTTCGCTTGCCTCTTCCTCTCTCTGTCTCGTGAGAGAAGTGCGTATATATATATATATATATGTTCAAACATGGAAAAATCCAACACAACAATGATCGAAGGGAAAGGTCTCAACTACGTATAGGGAAAATACCATACATGTAGAAAGAAAAGAAAAAAACATGATAACATCCATATATGAGAATAGAAAGACAAACATGAAATCATCCACATATCCTAACATAATTTATCATTGTTTTTTGTGTCTTGAAACGACATTTTTCAAAGGACCATATAACGAAGGACATTTTTTCGAAAGGCTATATAAAAAAGGACCTTTTTTAAGGGAGATTATGTCAAGGACATTTTCTAAAGGCCGTTTGGGATGGTTACCAAAGTTACTACGCCATCGTCGTACTCTATCAAAACAAGAAAATGTTCATGTTCATCCACAAATCATCATTGACACTACGTCAAAAGTTTAACATTGTCTTCTAGACTTCTATCTCCTTTGTCATAGGTATCTATCAACAAATAACTCTCTTCTTTAAGGGCCGAATTATATTCGACCAAATCAAAGTTATCTCCATTCGAAAGAACGTCGCGAGAAAAGAGCGAGACGGCAGCATGATAATATTATGAAGATTGTAGCACCATATCTTGTTCGTATACATCATATACCACACACATCACCTATAATCAAACAGTTTTCTCGACACCTTCAAACAGGTTTGCATCAAAAATATATGGTTCCAGAATCTTATTTAGATGCATATCGTACTCGAAAAGAACTCAATCTAGTTAAACCCATTCGATATCGATCGGAGAGGGAAAACTTGTTCTTCGTGTGACAGATAAGAGTGGCATTTTTCATATTAGCCATGTAAAAGATTATGAACAGAAAGCGGAAGCTTATCGACAAAAAACGGGTGTTTATATGAAACTAGAAACAAACCCCTTATCAATGGTATATGATAAAGACGTTCATTTACTGAATGATCTTCGTTCAAAGAAACACATCAAAGCATGGCAACGAGACGAGATGAAAGCTAAACGAGAAGACATTGAACTAGCTTATCTCTATTTCCTTCCGAAACCACATAAGGCAAACTTCAAGTTTAATCCTACGTCTAACTTTGTTTTATTCTTCTAGGAAGGAACTCCATTGAGACCAATCGTCTCATCAATGAAGATACCAACAACTAGAATTTCGAAATTTTTCGATCAATTGATTCGACCACTATTCGATTATCATGTCCATGAAACAACCATCATCGATGGTGTTGATTTGATTCGTCGTCTCGAAACATATGCTGCAAATGGCTATTTAAAATCAACTACATTGTTTTGTACATTTTATATTACAGATCTATACACAATGTTACCACAAGAATAATCATTGAATATTCTCATGGAATTTCTTAGCTACTATGGCTATCATAAAGTGAGAGGGATCCCATTGGGTGCTATTCGAAAATTGGCACGTATTGTACTCGAAGAAAATGTATTTATATATGAGAAAAAGTTCTACTAACAGATTGTTGGTGGTGTCATGGGATCAGCATTTACATTAACATTAGCGAATATATTCATGTGGAAATGGGAAAGTGGACTTGTTCGTCAACAGACACTATCGAATGAAATCTATGTGAGGTAAGTTCTTGGTTTTGAAGTACTGTCTACCCATGTAAAAATATTTCAGAATTTAACGGCAACGTGTGACGTGAAAATTCGTTAAAAATTTAACCACTTCACGAAAAAAGATGTTACCTTTTTGACCCTAAAAACGCCAAAAATAACGATGTTTAACGCGTTTTATATGATTTAATGCCGTAAAACGCGTTAAACAAGGACTTTTGAACGCTTTTTCACGATCATAAATAAATGAATGTTTAGAACAAAATTATTACATATCTAACGCTTTTTAACGCGTTTTATAGGATTTAACGCCAAAATAAGCATTAAAGAAACGCTTTCTAATGCGTTTTCACGGCTCAAAATAATATATATTTTCCTTCAATCCCTGTGGCGTTTTACGCGATAACTTCCATGAACCGCGTGAAACTTCGTTCAATGAATCAGCTGATACATATAAAATTCGGAATATTTTTCAGAACGCTATTTAGAATATACATGTTTGGCATTCAGTAGCCTAAGATCCCATCATCTACATGATCAATTACAATTTGAAACAAAATTGGATCAGTTCTTTGAATAAAATTCATATATTTGATACTTGATTCTGAATGATTTCATCTCTAAACTACGGTCAATCTAAACAAATAAAAAGGTTCTTATTAAATTAAATTTAAACATTTGCTTTTTACCTGATCGAATGACCTTTCAATTGAGTCCGACCTAAACGAAAAGAAGAACAAAATTTGTTAAATTGAAACATTGAATTTTTACCTGCTCAATTAATCTTTTTATTTGAACTAAACCTAAATGAAAAAAAGGAAATTTATTAAATCAAATATTTGGTTTTTACCTAATTAGTTTATCTTCCAATTGAGTTCGATCTGAATAAAAAAATAAAGTTTGTTAAATTGAAATATTGAGTCTTTACCTGATCAGTTAATTTATTTGTTTGGACTAAACCTCAATAAAAAAAAAGAAAATTTATTAAATCTCATCAAGTAGGTATTATCTGATCAGTTGATTTTTATTTGTACTTAACCTAAATAAAAAAAAAAGAAATTTATTATAATCAAACGCTTAGTTTTTACCTGGTTGATTCATCTTTGAGTTGAGTCCGATCTAAATAAAAAAAAGAAAGTTTATTAAATTAAATATTTGGTTATACCTAATCATTTGATCTTTCAATTAAGTTCAACTTAAATGAAAAAACAAAATTTATTAGATTCAAGCATTTAGTTTTTATCTGATCGGTTGATCTTTCGTTGTAACTGAACCGAAAGAACGAAAAGGAACTTCGTAATAATTGTGCTTTCTGTTTTCACTGCGGTTGCAATAAAAATTTACACGTTGGTGAAGTTAGCGGCAGATTCGAGTTTTTCCAGCGAGCATTCGTATATTAACCTGTATCGAAGCAGCTCATCAGTGTGTCTTGTACAACTCGCCGAATTCTATCCAATGGTGAAATCAGATTTTTCATAGCCAAAAGTATGACCGAGAAAATCTCAATACTGTTTTTTTTCAATAAAATTGTGGCAAGATATTCGAATAAAAGCTGTCTATATACATTTCCTTCATTGTGGCAACCCTGAAAATATTTGTGTTTTGTGCAGCTCGTTGAGCCCCATCCAATGGTATACTCAAGTCTTCCACAGCTCAAGCTATGATTTTTGGCAGAGCGTTGGCGAAAAATATCTGAAAATTATAGTTTGAGCTGTGGAAGACTTGAGTATACCATTGGATAGAGCTCATCGCGCTGCACAAAACACAAATATTTTCAGGGTTGCCACAATGAAGGAAATGTATATAGACAGCTTTTATTCGAATATCTTGCCACAATTTCATTGAAAAAAAAACAGTATTGAGATTTTCTCGGTCATTCTTTTGGCTATTAAAAATCTGATTTCACCATTGGATAGAATTCGGCGAGTTGTACAAGACACACTGATGAGCTGCTTCGATACAGGTTAATATACGAATGCTCGCTGGAAAAACTCGAATCTGCCGCTAACTTCACCAACGTAAATTTACATGAATAACTTTTATATTAGAAGGACACGAAACTATCAAATACTAAAAGATATTACCTTTATGTGCAAATGAAACTTACACTTTAGAATAGAGTATTTAGCATACTTTTCTATGATATATCATTTCGGCTATGAAAATAGCATAGAAGTAACTGTAATTTAATAGAAAGTTGTATGGCTATTTTGCGTGAATAATATACTTAAAAACGGAGTTATACTCAAAAACTTGAGCTAATTAAATCGATAATGAATATTTCTAACCGGCAAATATACTTGCCATATACGGATCTTTTTTGATACGGTCTATTGTTATACGAATAAAAATGTACTAACACAAAGGAAAGAGAGAAAGGAGAGCAAAAAACCTATTAGTTTTATATGTCCCATATACAGCTAATAAAGAAACCAATAATAACATTTAACTATACATATATTTTTTATTTGTTTAAAATTTATCAATTGTCTGTGTTCACGTTTATGTTTGTTTTTTAGAATGATAACGTCGATATTCTCTTTCTCTTGGAGAAGAGTCTTGCAATCATGAATTGTTTGCTTGATTGCTTGCATGTCCGCATAGAGTCAGAAGAACATAAAGGTTGATTGAAGGGTAATCCAAGATAATTTTTGCTCAGGATTTCGACCAATAAGAATTTTTGACATTGCGGTTCCAATCAATAGGATTTCAGTGGAGAGGGCAATTCGGCCAATCAGATTTCTTTGGCCTATAATTCGGTCTAGGAAGGTTGTTTTTGATCGGGATTTCGACCAATAAGGTTTTTTGACATTGAGGTTTCAACGAATTCTAAGAAAAAATTTTGAGCAATGAAGTCACATTTAGAATTTCCATTATTCTCTTTCTCGTAGAGAAGAGTCTTACAAATATAAATTGTCTGCTTCTTGCTTGCTTGCTTGCTTATATGCCAGCAGATGGTCAAAAAGACATTAGTGTTGGCCGAAAGGTAATGGGGAGACTAGGAATTAAAATCTAAGGTCAGTTTTTTTTAAAATTTTTGAAGCTCAATTTTTAAACAAACGACCAGTTTTTACTAAAAAGCATTTGGTTTTATGAAGTTTGATCAAAGCCAGTTGAGGACAAGGGACTTGAAATTGACTTTCTATAAATGAATAGTATGATGAGAGTTTAGAAGCACGATTGCTACGAGAAAGAGCTGAGTGAGTCTTTAGATGAGCGTTACTTGTGAACTAGGTTAGGAAAACGAAAAAAAGTGTTCATAATCGAGACTTTCAAAAAAGCACTACTTTCCCTGTAAAGTTTCTGACATTATTACTTTGTTATTGCGAAAGTTTTAAATGGAAGACGAGGACCAGGTGATTATAAATGATTAAGTGCCTTTAATTAAATTTAATCGGTTATATATAATATAAAACTCATCTCTTTCTATGATGCATAACTTTAAAAAACCAACCGAAATCGATTTTAATCGATTAAATTCTTTTAAATCAGATTTAATCGATTATACTCAATAAAACGGTATGTGTAAGAAGGAAAATTTATATACAAACCCAAAATATTATATAAGACGTAGTTTTAAAAAAATCAAGACCAACTGATTTTAATCAATTATATGCCAAGTGATGAGAAGTCTGATTTTGCGATAAAATCCTTTCCTTTAAAAAAATTTTCTTATTTTTTTGGATATTGGTACGAGGTATACGAAATATTCAATACATAATGATAATGGTTCTTTCTGGTATGTTTTAATATTTTTAATATGAGATCGAATGTTCTTTGCTTTTTATATTTTAGACTTTAAAATAACATATGCAAAGTTTCAACGTATTATGGTTATGATTCTATTTGGTATGTCTTTATATTTGCAGTATGAGATCAGATATTCTTTGTTTCTTTTATTTAAGATACTGGAACATTAAAAACTGGTAGACGTAAGCCTTACACGGGTGAATAAATGCCTCGACTAGTTTCATGTATCATAGTGCGACTTAATGTAATTTCAATAATGTTATTCTTCGGATTTTATCGAATTGATTGGCAAAGGATCTCGCCGAACCCAAATTAAACTCTTCTACTCCATGGAACAAAGGTAAGGTAATAATTTTCTAAATGTCTGTATATCAATATACAGGCATTTAGAAAATCATTACCTTATCTTTGTTCCATGGATTTTAATCAAAACCATATTGATTAAAATAACAATTAAAATCTGATTAGTTTAGAATTTATTATCAAATTTCACTTGATGATAATCTGATTATTATGAAATTTTACGTGATGATAATCAAATTAATATCAAGTGACATTTGATGATAAATTTCGAACCAATCGGACTTTAATCGATTATAATTTTGATTTTGGTACAGAAAAATCGGATTTATGATTTTGATTATGCTCATAGGATTATGAAAATTTAATCAATTTTAATCGCTATTTTTAATGGAAAATGATTTGAAAGATAATTATGAAATCTTTGATCAACAATTGGCTATCGCATGGATTAATGCATTTGATGAAGATCCAAATCAAGTGAGGAAAAAAATACAAATTAATAGTTGAAATGATTTTGTTTAGATCACATTGTTTGGTCAAAGCGCTAGTGATCAATCAGCTGCTTTACATTACTTCATTAGTGAAATGCAATCATTTTTTCGTGCCGTGATTGTTCAAAGTGCATCTATTTCGATTCTATTTTGATTCGAAAGATATTTTGCGTTTCTTTTTTATTTGTTAGTGTTAAAAAAATATTTAGAAGTTATTCAGAATATGTGACACCTGATGTTCTTCTTGCTGACCAATTTCTTTGTCAATAACAATATATTGGATGGTTTCGAAATGCTACTTATGAAGAAATCATCGCTGCCCAAATTGTTGTCAATAACATGTTAACATCCTTTGATCAGTAGTGTAGAACTCATTAATTCAATTCGAGTATTAAAACTTTACTCGAGTAAAATTTTTAATATTCGAGTAGAGTCTTCGAGTTCTACATGTATGAATGATAAATACACCGGAACCTTATATGTATTTTCAAAATCCTCTTCAAATTAAAATCGATTATTTAAAAGATAATTGTAATTTTTTGATTAACTTTAGTATTTTTTTTTTATGAAAAATAAAAAATGTCAAAAATCTAAACTCGAACAACGACTTTGCCAATATTTTCACCGGTATAAAGCATTTCATAAGCTCGAGGTAAATTTTCAAATCCATCAACAAAAGTTTCTTGAAATTTAATTGTTCCTTGATCTAACCAAACAGGCATATCTTTGAAAAATTCTTCTTCATTTCGATGAATAAAATCACTAACTACAAAACCTAAAATTGATAAACCACGATAAACTGTTTTCGCTAAATAATTTGGATAAATATTTGCTTGAGCTGGATCCTCTTCACTTTTATTATAAGTACTAATTTGACCACAAATTATAATTTTACCATGTCGTTTAATAATATCAAAGATAGCGTCGGTAACAAATCCACCTGTATTATCAAAATATTGAGTAATTCCTTCTGGTGCTAATTCTTTCAATCGATCAATCATTTTCTCTTTGGTATTATATTCTTTATAATCAATAGCTGCATCAAATCCTAATTCATTAACAAGATAATCACATTTTTTCTTTCCACCAGCAACTCCAATGACTTTTTGAGCACCTCGAATTTTCTTAGCTATTTGTCCAGCAATGGTTCCAACCGCTCCTGCAGCTCCACTTACTACTAAAACATCAGATGGTTGAGTATTGGCAACTGATAATATTCCATAGTAGGCGGTTTGTGATGGCATTCCCATTACTCCAATTGCATTACTTAAACCAATTCGATCATAAATGGTATTTTTTTCTGTTGATTTTTGCACAATTCGAAATCGTGCTTCTGTACCATTGGCAAGAATATATCTTCTCCATGGCAATCTTCCCGTAACAATTGTATCAACTGGAAAATTAGGATTTTTACTTTCAATTACACGACCTACTAAACCTGATATTTGTACGGAACCAACAGAATTAGTATCACCTCCGAGTGCTGATTTTTTTAAACCACTACTTAAATAAGGATCAACAGAAACAAATAAAGTTTTGATTATAAATTCATTATCATTATTAATCGTTGGCATTGGACATGATTGTAATTTCCAAGTGGATTGAAGCTCATTTTGATCTGAAGGACGGTTGGAGAAAACAAATTCTTCATTCTGTAATTCACTACTCATTTTTACGTGTATAGATTTAACAAGAAAAAAAATATATTCTTTCTACCACCATCAGTATAAAATTTCTTTCTTTTTTATATACAGCGTTTATCTTTTTCACCTATAGCATTGATAGCATTTGCAAGAGAGATTATTTGAGTCAATATTAGATAAAGAAGAGAAAAAATAAAAAACGTGTGTTGAAGGCCACATGATATGGATTTTAGTTTGTTTCAAAGGTTTGGTAGATAAAAACAAAAAAAACAATTGAAACTGAGCATATTTGAATTTTAGCTTCAAACATGAAACAAATATTTCTAAAAGTCTTATGTAATTTCTCTTGAGTACAATAATTCAAACTCTAGCAATGTAAATCTGTGTTCAGATGACTCTAGCCTTCTCTGATGAATAGACGTTCCTTTTTATCTGGTACCAGGGTTGCCAGATCAAAAACTTGAAAATCAGAAATTAATAAGAAAGTATCATTTTTGTGCCAACTAATGGCTATTTGATTAAAATGTTGACCAAGGACTAGAGATCAGTTTGTCCAATCCCATTTCTAATACGATTTTACTGAATAGCTTTGACCAAATACATTCTATGCTCTACCGAGACTTTTGTTCATTATTTGATACTTTCTTTTAGAAATTATTTTACGGTGAAGAAAGAGAATACAACGAAAATATTATTTACTTAATCCAAAAAAGCTAACAAATGACACTTAGGATGGACTCTTCTAGTGAGATCAAATCTCATTTAATTTTACTAGCAGAACTGCGATGTGAGGAAACTCTAGATTCAAAAAAAAAGAAAAAATTACTAAAATCAGAAAAATTAGGAAAAGGATCAAATTTCAGCAACTTTCCTGACTTTTCAGAAGATCAGGCAACCCTGTCTGGTACTGAAGAAAAGTGTAGCAGATATTTTTAGACTTATGAGACAATTCCTAAGATATTATTGACTGATAGTAAATAGTTGTACATTTCTCTAACGTTTTACCGGAGACAAACTTCACAATTCATGAGAGGGAAAGAGAAAAGGAAAATGATTCAAGCAATAGTCATGGTTCTTAACCATTGTTAATTGGACGGTTAACTACACTGTAAAAACGTACCGTCTTGTGGAAAACTAGCTCAAAAAATCTTTCGACGTTGGGATACTCTTTTGGGTCGTGGGTCGGTTTCGCACAATACGGAGATTTTTTCTAATGTATCGATTTAGGACACTCTCTTTTTCTATGGCGATGTCTTCTATTGGCAATTGTTCAGAAATCAAAAGGTAAATGCCAAGAGAAAACAACAATCTAGTCTATTATCCTAGCTCTCGTTCATAGAACAACACGAAAGTAAAAACTATCGATGCCATTGTTAGCTCTTGCTCATTTTATTTTCTGCGTTGTTAGGCTGCATCATGTGTGGTTTTGCCATCATTTTTAATAACGTTATGTTATATTATTTCATTCCAATTTTTTCTAGATTCTTGTTCCATCTCGGTCTGTTATTTTTTTTTGTCGGTGAATTGTATATACATTAGAAAAGCACTTATATGCATCAATCGTGCGGACGAAAATACTGTTCCTCACTTCTTTTCTGCATCAAGTTTCTCTCTGTGTTTATAGAATGTTTTATTAAGGATGGGAGCGTATAAGAACACGAATCAGTCACGACGTTACAATAATGATAGAAAGAACGAGATGAGAAATATACTATATGTAAGATCAGTTAAAAAGTGCTTGCGAAAACATTCTTTTATTGAGATCTTTAAAAAAAATTTTAAATGAAAAATACAGTAATGTCATTTTCACAGAAACTTAACCCAGTAAAAAATATACGTGCCATAGTCACGATTATTTTTGATTTTAGACAAGTTTCCTCAATTTTTTCTGAAAAAAATCGTGTTTTTCGAGAATAATCATATTAAAATTGATTTAAATTCAGTAATCGGTTAAAAATATAATCATTTTTGATTCTCATCCGATTTATATTCATAATCGATCATAATTTTAAGAATCAGTTAAAATCTTGACATTGAAAAATGTAGTGGATTGATTTTCAATCGATTAAAACTTTTTTTTTTGATCAAAATCAGATTTATATTAATAATCGATTATAATCTCTATGTCTGCAAATGTGATTAAGGGATCACCATTTACATATACTTGGTTATGCGCACTCAATCACAGTATTGTTTGGAATCTGAATCAATGATATGAGCCCATGTAAATTAAAACTATCTGATGAAATATGAGCGAAGATGATAATTATGAACTTCGGTTAATTGTGTAGATCGTTACAAAAAACACTGATTTGAAATGTTCATTAGATGATGTGTTTACTAATTTCCAATAATTCATATAATGGAGGATGAGAGGAACTCTTTAGATTAAAAAATCATTGATTAAAATGTCGTGTATTGCAGTTAAAAAAAAGCTGTTAGCGCAATCCCTGGCAGGATTAAAAATGTGAAACAGTATCTCAGTGGAAAATATTCTACCTAAAATTCGGATTATTTTTGAGTGTCCGGACAAGATCCCGATTTTTTCAGAAAAATCTGATTGAAAGTGATTTTCATGTTTTCACATCGAAAAAATCTTTTCCTGATTATTGAAATCTGTTATTCAGCCTACAATCAAGTCTTCATTAAATTTCTAATTGGGAAAGTCCATTTGTTCGATTTCAATCCTGACTCAATCAATCTTGATGATTTTACTGAATTTTAATCAAATTTGTGATTAGAGACAATCGATTTCTTTGATTTCGCTCTGAACTTAATCGCATATAATGATTTGAATACATTTCAATCGGATTTATAATCAAAGATTATCAATTTCAGCGGAAATAGACAAAGATCAATTAAGTTTTTAATGAATTGCTCAAATTTTCTGAGAAAAAAATCGATTTTAATCGATTTCTAATGAAATTGCGCCATCTCATTTTAAAACAATTTACATAGGAGCTCCAACGTTAATATACGTATGTGACTTTAGCGCAGTAGTAACTTTATAGTTTGTTGACACTGAAAATTGGGAAAATCATAGCACTTTTGAGGGTTTCGCGGTCGTATCCCGAGAAAAACGCTTTTTTCCGATATGTCTGGTTAAAATTCATTACATTGGAATAATTGATTAAAATCGATTGGCTAGTAATAATTGATTAAAATGAATTATCTCACAGGGATCGATAATGATTGATTAAAAGGTAAGCACTACACTACAATTGGTTAAAGAGATGAATCACAGATTAAAATCGATAAAAATAAAATTTTTTGACGGATTTTAATTGATTGTTAATCGATTATAATCAAAATTTTTAATCCGGTTATAATTGAGTAGCGATTGATTTTAATTATGATTATAATTCTTTGATTAAAATTGATTAAAAATTTTTGATTTTCACTGATTTCAATCGGAGTTTTGTTTCAAAATAATCAGATTTTTGTCATTTTCATCAATTTTAATCGTTATTTCTTTCACTGGGTTGCGCCTGTACAACATATTGGTTCGTCTCATTGATATGCTGTCCATTCAGCAAAAAAACATACAAGCGAACGATTTTTTCAGCAAAAAAATGCGCGAAATATACAAGAGCGAAGGACTCTCACTCTGACATCCTTTCGTTGATTTCTTTTTCGCTAGAAGCTTATCACTGAAAAGCCTTTCACTAATTTGCACCGATACTGAATCTCTGAATCCGTGAAAATTATATTTTATATAGAGTAGGATAAATACGTTAGAAGTAATAGGAACAATATTCAGTTACCATTTATCAAAGCATTAAAATGTATGTTTTTCGACTTGCAATTAATGTAGCTTAAAATACCATCTGTGTGTTAGATATAAAAAAGAGACACCTTTATGATACTATTTCATTTCAACACAAAGTATGATCAGTAGTGTAATTTGTTATTTTGTTTTCGTTCTTCTCACGTAAGTGCCATTGATTTTTATTTTTTATTCTTATAACATTTATTAATTTTCTATTTTAGCGTTATAGGTTTGATTTTTATTTCGTTTTATACGTCTTGCTATTAATGTATTATGTTACTAGTTCGTGTGAATTCCCAAATATGTAATGAAATTCCTCAATATGGTCGATGCTCGTCAGTTGGCGTATGTGCTTGTTTCCATCTAGCAGGTGCTAATGACACTGGCATTTGTGCCTTTGAAGCAGTGTCTTGTTCTGAACTAAATGCATGTGATCGTACAACCAACCTTTGTCATGAACCTGAACATATATGTGTTCTTCATCCTAAATGTCATAACCTCCCTGTTTGTTATCCAGTACCAAGTTACAATAATAAACTCTGTCCATCAATAACAAGTAAGAGAACAAATAATGACCTTTACATTCAATTGCACCTCAGATATTTTTGCTAACAGATGTTTTCTTCATCGTTCACACACTACTTACATATGCAAATTAGTGTTGGTGTACAAACGGTGAAGAAGAACCAGCAATCTGTCGACAAAATAGATAAAACAAGGAGCAAATAAAATGAAATAAGTTGTATTTAGTGCAGAAAAGGTCTCTTCTAATCTTATTGGTAATATATAATAGTCTCCAAATGTAGAGTTCGTTGAAGTTCTACCGAATAATGTATGAGGGCGCAATGACCATTCGTTCCAAACACTCAATTTGAACTTTTCCCATGAGAAAACAGTTTTGAAACGAAAAATTCGTTTTCAAGACGAAGCAATGGCATGGTGTTACTTTAGAACTCCATTTAGGCTTCATTTAAAACTGTAATTCTCTGAGTTCTATATTCCATCCTACCCCACACCAATATTATCGGCTTTGTTTATATAAATGTTTTATGTTGATGAATAGTGACGAACTCCACAATTACAACCACAACTGCAAACACTGCTCAACAGTGGGGTAAGCTTTACATTAATGTATCTGAACTTCGTTAAATGTTAATTGTAAATCGATTATGTGTAGCTATTTTGCATCTACCTGGTGAACTAAAATGATTGCAACATCGAGTATTTTGCAAATAACTCAGCATGGATGAATCCTATAACGTTGAATTTTTTTTTGAAAGATGCGCTGTGAAATTCTCTACAATAATAGCAGGAAGAAGTTCCTTTGAAACAAACGAATGATTTCGTTATAAGACTAAAACTGAATCGGTATGAAATGGTGAAATGTCCCGTTAGTTAAGGTATTCCAAAAGTAGTGGCAGTAGCACCTTTTTTACTTCGAGAAAGCTCAAAAAAAATTTCGTTTTTTATAAAAAGATAGAGCGTGTTCTGTTCTATGTTTCTATACTATTTGATCAGTATTCATCTAATATCATACTAATAGAATTTTGATAAAAACTATTTTTGTGGACAACTAACTGGCTAGTTTAGATCATAACGTTTAGAGTATTTTGTATTCCATTTTATCATCGTTTAACAGGTTATATTAAAAATCCAAAATACACCACACGATGCAGCGTGAAAAGCTCTACAGTTTATACAGGACTACTTATTTTATAGCTACATTTTTTTATCTTTAAAATGGGGACACACTAACGTAAGCGACCAAATTTCGACGTTGTGAAAATAGGTCTTCTTTTTTACTGAGAGTTGTATTCGGTTTTATCTATGTCATCTTTTTATAGGTGTTCTTTCTAAATTGTAGAGCTTTTCATGCTGCATCGTGTGGTGTATTTTGGATTTTTAATATAACTTCGTAAACGATGATAAAATGGAATACAAAATACTCTAAACGTTATGATCTAAACTAACCAACTACTTGCCAACAAAAAATAGTTTTTATCAAAATTCTATTAGTATGATATTAGATGAATACTGATCAAATAGTATAGAAACATAGAACAGAACACGCTCTATCTTTTTATAAAAAACGAAATTTTTTTTGAGCTTTCTCGAAGTAAAAAAGGTGCTACTGCCACTACTTTTGGAATACCTTAACTAACGGGACATTTCACCATTTCATACCGATTCAGTTTTAGTCTTATAACGAAATCATTCGTTTGTTTCAAAGGAACTTCTTCCTGCTATTATTGTAGAGAATTTCACAGCGCATCTTTCAAAAAAAAATTCAACGTTATAGGATTCATCCATGCTGAGTTATTTGCAAAATACTCGATGTTGCAATCATTTTAGTTCACCTTGTAATTTTTTCATCAAAAAGAAGGCGATGTAGAAATTTATTTTGAATCATAATATGTAATATAATAAATAAAGATGTTATTTTTGATTATTGATGTTTAGTTTATGCCGTATAGTTTCATCGATAATTTTCTCTTTTCTTTTTTTCCCTGAAACATCAAGGATTGTTACCCATGTGGTCAAAATCAAGGATCTTATCGCAATATGCTACAGTGGTCGCAAAAGCTCCGCTACCAGATGAAAAGTATCAAAACCTTGACTATTTGGACTCATATTTTCATCATAAATAGAATTCGGTGAACTCTAATCGTAGGCACCAGTCTAAGTTTTCAGTCTGGTGTCAAATAATTCGACGTACATTTAAAAATTTCAGCCAAAACTTCTCATAGGCTTAGCAGTTTGTGATAAAATTTTCATCATAGCCCAAGCTACAGTGGAGATAGAGTCATCAAAAGAGCTCGTCATGATATAGCTTGACAATCAATGGAATCTTGATATTATGGGATGGGCTTTTTATTGCATAAACTATACTTAAGAAACTGCATCTAGCATTAAAAAAAACATAAATAAATTGTAGTATCATGAGCCTACCAACAAAAGTTTTCTCAGATTATATCCTCTGTTCATAAACTTTACAACGTGGTGATACAGAACAATTAGGTTTCTAATTCCCTTACATAGCAACTGATCAAGGTCGGGATGGTGTCTATGATCAAGGTACACTAACAAGGGAAGGTCCCCAAGTGTTGGTCCGATATTGAGGCTGAAGTTGCGTGAATCAGTTAAATTAGATGCCCATACATCAACTATGAAACAATTATCAGTTGAGATTAATTCAATAAAAAATTATAGTTACACACTTTTTCTAAAATATCATATTAATTTCTTGAAATATCCTCTTATGATATGTATAGCAAAGATGTGTATAAAGTGAAGTTCTTTCCTACTAGTATTGTATTCTAAAAATTGCTTGCTGTTATTCTCAACAGATCTCATTAGATATGATAGCATCTTTATCGAAGATATCATATGTGAACAAATGCAAATACCAGCAAAAACAACTGGTAATATTTAACTATTCGATTGTTAGCTTTTTCCGACAATGAATATTTCAATCACCTTTCCGTTGAACGATCATAGACATTAAAACTAATGCTTTTGCTTATCGCGCTAGGAGATTTATCGTTCATACATACGTGGAGTGTTTTCATACTATAATACTAGTAGGAAAGAACTTCATTTTATATACATCTTTGCTATATCTATCAACTAGTTTTGACTATAACTTTTATTGAATCACCCAAGCGGACAAACTTTTGAAAAAGCGCGTTTAAGCGGACAAAATTAGGTTTTTTGGCTCACAATTGAAAAGTGCGAGTATGAATAAAAACCGCCCAGTTCTTGCCAACTTTAAGCCAATCTCTGTGCGTTTAAACGCATTCTTTCAAAAGTTTCTCTGCTTTGGCAATCTCAGCCTCGGGTCAACACTTGGGAATCTTTTCTTGTAAGTTCTATTTATAATGAAAATATGAGCAAATGATTAAAATTTTGATACTTTTCATCTGATAGCGGGAGTTTTTTTGTGACTACTGAATTCCATATTATGATTCAAAATAAGTTTCTCTCTACATTGTCTATTTGATTCTAATTAATACTAGTTCATTAGACAACAAAAAAAAATACTAAGGAGAAATGATTTTCTGCCGAACTCGAGAAGGAAAAGGATGAATTTTTCGCTAACATCCAATTCTGGTTATTTCCTTCTCTGTTGTTCGTTCCTCATTGATCATTCCTCTTCTTGTTCAGTAAAGAATTTGAGTGAAGATAAATTTATAGAGAATCCATTCATATGAATGAAGGAATAGATGAATAGCCAAATAGAATAGAACAATATTTCTGAATTTTGACAGTCGTCGTCGATCTTCTTTCTCAAATTTCAAGGATTTCAGTCAGTGTATCCATGTAGTTTGAATTCATAAAATTCAGCTGCATCATGTCTAACTCCTATTTATCCACTCTTCTAGACAAAATCGCCCTTTCTTTTAAATTTTATTGCCATTTATTGTAACACTTATTTTTCTCTTTTTTAAGTACCATTACGAGCACCTGCTACTGACATTGATCCGAATGCAATATGGGATCAGAATGGTCTCACTGTAGCTGGAGGAAATGAAAAAGGCAATGAATTAAATCAACTTTATGGCCCAGAAGGCTTGTATGTCGATGATAATCAAACAATTTATGTCGCTGATTACAAGAATCAACGTATTGTTGTATGGGAATCTGGTGCAACGAGTGGCCAAGTAGCTGCTGGTGGAAATGGAAAAGGATCTGAAGCTAATCAGTTATACTACCCAATGGATGTGGTTGTTGACAAAGAGAGAGATAGTCTCATCATCAGCGATTGGGGAAATAACAGAGTAGTTCGATGGGTTCGTCAAAATGGTACTAGGCAAGAAACAATCAGCTCGCACATGGATTGCTACGGTATGACAATGGACGACAGTGGATCTCTCTATGTCGTTGACTATGGAAGACATGAAGTGAGACGATATCGAAGAGGAGAATCTCAAGGAACAGTCGTTGCAGGGGGCAATGGAAATGGAACTCGTCTTGATCAACTCAATGGCCCCACATACGTATTTGTCGATCGAGATCATTCAGTATACGTGTCTGATACTTACAATCATCGTACGATGAAATGGGAAGAAGGTGCAAAACAAGGCATTGTCGTAGCCGGTGGTCAAGGACAAGGAAGTAATCTTGCACAATTGTACTATCCTCGAGGAGTTGTTGTCGATCTATCGGGCGCTGTCTATGTGGCTGATACTTGGAATCATCGAATAATGCGTTGGCCAAAAGGAGCCACACAAGGAAGTATAATTGCTGGTGGAAATGGTCACGGAAAACAGTCAAATCAATTATATTATCCCTTTGGTTTATCATTCGATCGATATGGCAATCTCTATGTTGTCGATCAGTGGAATCATCGAGTACAAAAATTTAATATCCAATAGACAAAAACTGAATTAAGTTTATTTGTGTATGCTTGAAAATGATTTGCATTGAATAAAGGATATTCCCAATTAATCTATTATTTAGATATTCGTGCTCACAACCAGAAACTATTCAGATGGTGCCGTGGCAAGCGTAAAGCTCATGCACCCACGGGACAGACTCATATCATTCATACCCTCATCCACAAGTCTCACCCTAATCTTTCTCAACTTTCAACCTGAGAAAAAAAAATAATTACTTACTCACTACGTTTGATATTGGTAGACGATGTTGCTGATGAAGATGACGCAATAATATTAATGACTAATTGAAAAAAGAAAACAAAATAATATTGAATGATGAAAAGAAAGAGATAACTTACCTCCACTTATTTTTTTTCTTCATTGCTCAATGCCTAAAATTAAAAAACAAAATATATAAAAATTACATCATAGGAGGATTATACTTCAAAAATTTCGATTAGTTTTTTCTCATTGGAGAGTGATTAAAAAGAAGATGATATTAATTAAGGTATGATCAAGGCATACACACATACAGTGAACGTCATAAGTCTCGCCCCACCTTTTTGTTTTGGGTCGAGTGTTTAAAACACGCAACCTTAATTTAATTTGATTATATATTCTTGTAGCGGAGATCGAGTACTATCTGTATACATCTATTTCATACGAAAAACTCTTCAATATAAAGTATAATAGACAAAATAAAATTCAGTCCTACGAAAAAAATGACACAAAAAAAGACAAAGCGATAATTAAAATGTTTGGAAGACTTTTTGTTCGCAATGGGAGTTTGTTTATACAACTTTTGTAGAGCTTTTGACGCTGCATCTTCTGAAAGAAAAATCAAGGTGTTATCACTTGCTCGAGTCGAGCTATATGCAAAATATGAAAGTCTTTCGATCATTTTTATTGGATGAATAGTAGCACTATTATATACTGCTTTTCATTTTCAATGCGAAACGAATCATCAGTACAGATGAATAGAGCTTTGTTTCTACAATTTTTGCAGTATTTTTTACGACACATATTCTGAGAAAAGCACTAAAGGTTCATCATTTGTTTGTGCAGAGATACATGTAAAACAATTTATGCTACTAACATTTTGGAGCATAGTATTTAATGTCATAAAATTTTAAATATTTTTATTGAAATGATCAACAAAAAAACTCTAGAAAGTATGATAAAATAAAACGTTTTCTCAATATATCACTTATGTTGTACTGGACTGCATAAAAAGTAACAATATCATGTTTGTCTTTTTTTGTGTAATTTTTTTCGTAGAACTGAATTTTATTTTGCCTATGATACTTTATATTGAAGAGTTTTTCGTATGAAATAGATGTATACAGATAGTACTCGATCTTCGCTACAAGAATATATAATCAAATTAAATTAAGGTTGCGTGTTTTAAACGCTCGACCCGAAACAAAAAAGTGAGGCGAGACTTATGACGTCCGTTGTATTTAGTTTTTCCAATCTTTTGTTATTTTAGATATCAATGATCATTCTCCAAAATTGCAATAATCAATTTTCATTTAGCAAAAACATCTAAACCAATTCTTAAACTAAATGAAATATTAGATCATGAAATACAATCAAATTATATGTTAAAATCTTAATTATCTATGATGGAGAACAACCATAATTTTTTAAATAAAGGTTGCTGTTTAGTGTTAATGGCAATATTCTGATATTTAATCAAAGAATTTATCAAAAATCACTTGCAGAAATTCAACCAATTGGTTTGATTACTTTATCTATAATTCATCATCCATATTTTCTATCAATGAATAAAAGCCTTATTTCCTTCATTTCTATTTTTTTTAACTGAAGTAAATGGAATTAGGCTGAACAATCGTTTGATTAATTTACCGAAATGTATATTAAAAGGTACAAATAAGATTCTCGTTTGAGAGAAAATGTTTTATGACATAAGAGAAATATGGCTGTAAAATCCAATTGAGAATACATTGATTTACAAAGGTCATTTTGAATCAGAACGTTTTTTGCATGACAAAGACTAGTAATCATCGATCAATTGAGGTGCATACAGTTTATTATTTCAAAAGTTTTCAATTTTGTTTTTAAATTTAAAAACTTTTTAATATTGAAATTCTTTTATTTCTAGATTAATAAAATTCTACTTTTTTATTGTTTTAATTCCTTGTGTTTCTAGACTAAATAATTTTTATTTTTTCGATTTCATACTTTTTAGTTCTTTTGTTTTGTATTTTTTTGTACGTATTAATTTTAATTCTTTATTTGTGCAATAAATAATTTCTAATATTTTTGTACTTCTGTATTTCTTTTTTGACTTTGTACGTTACATGAAAATAATAAAAACAAATTCATCAAAAAAAAATGAATTATCTTTCGACAAGTCGTTAGAAAATTGGATACAGCTAGCATCTAGATTTTAGAATGAAAATCGACCAATAAGAAAACCTGTCACACACCGTACGTGCGCTCCGTACGCGTGATGATTCCATTAGCATGACGCTCTCCACACGTTACGTCACCTCTATGTTCGTCACGCGTACCACGATGTTTTTATCGACATGGGAAATGTGGTGATTTTGGTATTCTATCATTATCACCTTTCATTTTATTTCGTATAAAAATTGAAAATTGTAATGATAATCCATCGGATTTTATTCTTCTAGTATCATTCAATCGATCATTTTTAATTCCTTATAAAGCAACTGAAAGATCGTTTATTATCACATATATTCTCATATTTATTTATCGTTTCACCACCATTAGATATCGGCTTAACTGATAACAGTACATTAATTTTTCATTCAATATTTTTATTAATAGGATTATTTACAATGAATGTAACGGTTTATAATAGTGGAAAGGACGGGGGTGGATATGCAAACAAAATCGACCCTATTTAAAAAATATAAGAAGTTAAAAGGGAATAAATTCTAAAATTTAACAAAATAGGATTTTTCACAAAGACGCTATTTTTTTTAATAAATCCACCATATATATTCTTAGGAGTATATGAGCCATAGTCTATAGAACAACTTAAGGACATATAATAGCAAAAAATCAATAGAAGAAATTACCATTAGGTATCACTCGATGCAGCAGAAAACGGGTAACAAAACTATATAGAAATATATATATACATATAAGAAGGAGAGAAAAAGGAAAAAATTTAACAAAGAGAACGAAAGAAATAATCCAAGTGTGAGAATCATATATAACAATAGAAAAGAAAAAGAACGACAAAGATAGTGGAGGATAGGATATATTCCACTACCTAACAGACAAACATACCTATTAAATCCATGCATAGATACCAAGAGTTGATTGGCTTGTACACTATTTTCTCTATTATTCGACTAGACTCCGGCGTCATTTTTTCTACATAAATAACTCTTAACATATACTACAAAACTGGAATAACATGAGCCTTTTAAATACTTGCCAATAATTTTTTTCTAATACTAGATTAGTATTTATATGAATAAAATATAGCATCTCAGTGAGTTTTTCATTCTGATCTCCGCTATTTAAGTAGATCCACCGTAATTTTTTCTGCATAGATACTCCTTACTGTATGCTACATAACTGGAAGAACATGAGTCCTCTAAATACTTGCTAACTATTTTTTCCTAAAACTACACTAGTATTTATATGGTTACTATATAGAATACCAAGGGTTTTTCGGAGTCTATGGACTTTTTCATTTCAAACTGAATTTCAAAACTGAAAGATCACATCAATTTCTGCCAATCAAGCTGCTTCTCATCTGGTATCACCTAGTCCGCCCTAATCTCCCATAGTCCCGCAATATTCTCCCAAAGTCCCACCAGAGACTCTAATGAGGCGGGTATTTGGAGGGACTAACCCGTCCAAACCGCAAAAGTCGCATCTAATCTCCTCACCCTCACTCGGTCCCCTCACCCTCACTCGGTCCCCTCACCCTCACTCGGTCCCCTCACCCTCACACGATCCCCTCACCCTCACCCTCAAGATCTCGAGGAGCATATATAGTAAAAGAGAAAAAGATTTTCCACTTTATTCGAGTAGTCGACGAAAAAGTGAATCAAGAGTAAAACCAAATGTTTGCATGGTAAATTCATAACGTCCTTGATAACAAACGAGATAAAGACATGAAATTATTAGAATCTTTTTGGCCTTCTTGAATACATCTTCCTTCAGACAAACAATGATCACGTTGAGTACTATGTTGGAAACAATCAATATAGTAATGACTCGGTTCACATATACAAAGATAGTCTTCCTGACAAGAAATAAAAATATTGAGTATCATTTTGACATATTTCATGATATTTGAAAATGGCTGGAATGAATGAATTGGTATCTAAAACAAAAAATAATCGTTGATTAAAATGAGACATAAATTGTAAAATATTGAAAATATCTATCTATCATCTTCATAAGTCTGAAAAAGTCTATAATAAAGGGCGCATTAACATTAACATGATTACAACAAATCATCGATGACAATACAAGTTTGACTCGTTGATATTGAATGACATATTTAAAAGAAACATCGAGATTGTATAGTTGAACTACGCTCACTCGAGCAGAAACTACATTCATCATATTCAAATCAATAACAAAAGATGCTGTCTCATATTGACAATGATTTCCATGGAATTACTTTGTACAGTTACATACATAGACTATTTTTTCACTTAGATCATACGTAGGAAGACACATACCATTCTTCAAACAAGCATTCGAATTACAATCTTCATATTTCAAATGACAGCTTGATCCAAAACGATTCAGTAGAAAAATGTAATGAAGACTAATTATTTTTGTTCATTTGTTGTCCATAATCAATCCGTTGACTTACTACATTAATTCGGCAAAATGTCTTGAATGTAATTATGAATCCACTTTCTAAAAAACATTGGATCTTTTCTCTATTTTCTGAAGATAACCGTTTGAAAAATAAAACAAAGAATTAACTAATGCTCTAAGTATTCATATCATTATTATTCGCAAAAACACAAAAAAAAATCTCATTATTTTCTTTTCTTCTCTTTATGTTTATATGTGATCACAGATGCGGAACGCAATAAAGATGGGTATATGAAGAAATCAAAGAACAAAATCATAAGAGAACGGGAATTCAAGTTTTTGTTCGCTTGTAAATATATGTAAAAAAACTTTCTGTTTTTTAACTATGTGATTTAATATGTCCATATGCGTGAAGAACCGATAATAATAAATAGCTGATCCAAAGAAGAAATAAGAAGATCGAACATAAATACTTTGGTATCTTTGGTCCACCTAAAAGGAAAAGTAAATAAGAAAAAAATAAATAAATTTATATTATACCAAGTTCTGCTTTGCCAAAAATATTTAAATATCGACGAAGAATAAGTATAAACATACAAAAAACACAACAAATCGAAAAGACAAGTACACTAAATGATAAATCACCTGCTTTAACTATAAATGGAAGATTCTAAATAATAATAAATAAATAAATAAATATCTTTTTTTCCCTAAATTATCTTTACTTTTGATTCCCAATAAATCGTTGCAATAAGCCAAGGAAGTCCAAGACCAAGAAATACATTAACACTATTTGATCCTGTTACATTTTCAATTGCATCATCAGCTGTTTTAGATTTTTTTGCAGCAATCATTGATGCAAATGTATCTGGTAATGATGTACCAACTGCAACCAATGTTATAGCTGTTATACTATCTTTTAAACCTACTAAGCAACCAAATATAGCAGCAATATCAGCAACTACAGCTGTTAGAATAGCAATGAGTATAAGTGAAACAAAAAATGTTAACCAACCACCGGCTATTGTCGTTGGTGGTACAAAAGAAAAAAGTACCTACTTAAAAATAAATAATAATTTAATTAAAAAGAAAAAAAAGTTACCTTCCAAAAAAATGAAAGTGCATGACCAATATAATGACCAACTGTAGCTGTTTCTAAATCACCTCCATTTACATTCATAGCGTTATGAAACTGTTCACCCCAAGATATTTTTGTTACACTTAATTTATCCATATTAACTCGAACAAGTGATGCCAATTTATTTGCCATTATTTTATAATCTAAATAAAAAAAACGTATTTCATTCATTAAATTATAAAAATAAACTTTTACCATCATCACTAATTATTGTAACAACAGTTCGTGTATGTTTGCCTAATTGTGCACCACCAGTTGGATTATATAATTCAACAACAAAATTGTCATCTTCTTCTGTTTCAAGATTATCAATAATTGGTATAGAAATTATTTTTGATATTTCACCATGTTCAAATATAACTTCATTTTGAACAGCTAAATTATTTATAATAATATATTTTGTGAAAATGTTTTCTATTCGTAAATATCAAATTAAATTACTTACATTCATCATCTTTCGTTTTATAATGTACGCTGACGTGTCCATCAGCACCATTGATACGTAATAATTTTAATTCTACTTTACCAACACTTGCTTTAAATAATGCAATTGGTTCTTCAAATTCAATCACACCCGGTTCTACATAAAAAAAAAAAGAAAGGTAGAAAAATTTCATTTTTTATATCTTTTATATTGTCTACCAGGATCATTAATAATTGTTACAAGTGCAACTATTTTTGAACCTAATTTTGCATGTGTTTCTTCATCTTCAGGTAATGATAATTTAACAAAAAATGTTTCATCTGATTCCCATTGATTGTCATCAATAATATGAACAATGATTTGTTTTTCTTGTTGTCCACGTTCCATTTTAAATTCTTCAGATAATTTAATATAATCTTCACCTGCTGTCGCTGTACCATCAATTGTATCAAGTCTTAAGATAAATTCATTTTTTTATTGAATTTATCAATGACAAACACATGAAATATGAAATAGTTTTTCATTTTTCGATGAAAGAAGCGTGTAAAGAAAAAGAACTTATAGGAGGCAAATATAAAGCAAAAAAAAGCACATTTTGTATAATCATGTATGTAAGCACATCATGCAAATTTTTCTTGTTTTTTAATCTTATTGAAAGAATCCTAAAATTTACTCTAATACAGACAAGGAAAAAGAAAGATAAATGTGTGGACTATGATCGGGACCTACACTAGAAATGGATAACAGAATTAGTATAATCGTATCTGATAACTTCAATAGTTACACCCTGTAGACGTTCAAACATAGCATAACTGGATGAAGCAAACTCAAATATAGCCACCTGTGAATCATCAATTACATCTATCTTTGAAAAACGTTTCCTTTCGGCCACTAGATGGTTGGTCAGCGGAAAATCCTGGATAAAATGAGTGTGGTTTGATAGTCTGTTGGTAAGTCTGAACGAATCAGAACTGATTCCGTAATGCGCAACATCACGGAATAAGATGACTGCTCTGTAGTGTAAAAGATTAGTAGTTAGTAGGATATACATAAATATATATAATTTCTTATGCAACACAGCGTTGCATATCATAGCATATGCATGCACAAATGGCTAAACGAATGAGCGATAGAAATAGATACCTGAATCGAACATCGACATCAATCAGATTCCTTCGTCTGACTTTGACAACAACTTGTTGTTCACGTTCAAGTACAGCATATGTTGTTGTAGAAAATTCAATCAATGCTTTATGTTCATTATCATCAATATAATTGTCGTTTTCACTTGTTCTTGTTCCTACTGACAATCGATGATCAACTGTTGGATCACGTTTATTTACTTCTGTATAAATCTGTTTGGATATTTATACATAATAGAAAATTATCTCATTCAATAAAATCGAAAAAAAGCTTTTTTTCTTCAATAAAAGTTTTACAAACCTCTCGAAGCTTATTAGGCAAATTAATAAATAATGATTTGCCACCGGTAAGCATTCGAACACCTTCAATTCGATATTCCATACGTGATCGATGCTTAGTTTCACTGAGTTTAGCTGCATATATTTGTGATTTATCTTCTAATGATAAATTTCTTGTTTGACTAAGAACCTATAAGACAAATCAAATAAACTTTTAATTAATATTTTTTCGTCTCAATTTAATTAAAATACGTACGCGTAAAAATTGAATAAGTTCATTTTTACGAGAACCAAGTGGACTGCCTGTTGTGTCACGTCCTAGTGATTCTAAAAAAAAGTAAAAAATAATATATATCATGCATGTAATCAGTCTACTAAAAAAAATTTACGACTCACTTGATATAAGTGTTTGTTCCTCTTCTTCCATGTCAATTCTTTTTGAAGCAAAGAACCATTTCTCAGTCTAATAAAACATCAAGTTCATATAGTTTCATTTTTGCTTTATTTATCTAAACGTTTATTTACTAAAAAAGCTAAAATGACAACCCATGGAAACATAAGAAATGTGAGAACAGCTTCCCAAAGTTCAACAACATCTTTCGATATTAACGATAATACAATAAACATCCATATATATGCAAAGAAACCAAAAAGAAACGTTACCTTATTTAATTAAAATATTATTTTATATATACATTTTAAATAAAACACAAAAAATAGAACTACTTACCATAAAAACTCTATACACTTTTATTCGTTTTGCGTCTGGTGAATCTATAGCCAATATACACAAAGCACAAGTAATTAAAAGATTATAAGCAGCTGAACCAACAACTATAATAAATAAAAATGTTTACATTGTTTAACATATTTGAAAGTGATTTATGATGGTTTTTCTCTGATGTTATCTCTTTATTCTTTTGATTTTTCAAAAGATTTCCAATCTCATTACATAGGAAATGATAATTGACTAACAAAGAACGAATTATAATATCATGACGTTTTTTATTTATCAATTGATCTTAAAAGTCGAAATATCTTCATGACATTTTTTTTCTGTTTTTAAAGACAAATGATCTTATATTAATTCATATTCATATCTTACTTGTACCAGGTCCAAGTTCTTCTGCTTCAAAACGATTAGCAATTATTTCTATAACTGGTAAAAGAATTTGTGGTGCACTAAAATTAGCAACTGCATCATTCCATACACGAACTTCAATGGTTAAAAATTTATCTTTGTCTTCTGGATCAGGAAAATGTATTTTCCGTCTTCTTGATGTTATTGTTTCAAGAGATGACATAAATGTACTGGTAATAATAGCAATACCAAGAAAAAGATAAAGTAAAAATATAAAATAAAATACTGCTCGTAATTGTATTGATATACATGCTTCGATACCTATTTCATTAAAGAAAAGATATACAATTAAAAAGAAAAGAATTGTTTACCAAATGGTAATATAAGTCCACGAGCTGAACATTTGAATTCTTGACAACTAACAGTAGTCACATTAATCAATTCTGTGGACATTTTGTATAATATACCGCGCCAAAGTCACGTTGAGTCCTGGCATCAGATTCGACCTATATTTCCTATAAAGCTTATATTTTTGAAAAATCCTGTATTTTGTCCTACATATAGGTAGTTTTTCCTATCGTTCCTATATTATGTCGAAAAAGTCAGAAATTGTTGAAAGTTAACTTACAATGGGGGACATATTCGGATCAAATGAAAGCTCTCACCGCCAAACTAACAAGGTTAAAATATTAGCGGTCCTTGTCTTGCCTAGTGGAAGATATTTGAAGTTCAACATATATGAAATTTAGGTATAAAAATGAATCAGAGAAGATTTTTTCTACTATTGAAAGTATGAAACACGGTGTTGTTCGGGCCAATTATGGGGTTTGTAGGGATATTCTACCATATAGTCCGAACAATACCGTGTTTAATACTTTCAACAGCAGAAAAAATCTTCTCTGATTCATTTTTATGCCTAAATTTCATATATGTTGAACTTCAAATATTTTCCACTAGGCTAGACAAGAGCCGCTAATATTTTAACCTTGTTAGTTTGGTGGTGAGAGCTTTCATTTGATCCGAATATATCCCATTTTTTTGCTTATCAGTACATACACCTTCATTGTTAGCTCTGTTATAGAGCCTTTAATAATTGTTAGAAGGTTCATATATTTAACACACAGTCAAATATTTTCGAAGGATAAATGTATACTAACATCCTTCACTGTAAATAGATAATATGTTTTCTTTCTCGCTTACTAAATAGAATGATTGAATATTATTTAATACTAAACTAGTCAAAAAACGAGCAAAAAGTTTAAGTTTACAAAATAATCATGTAATCTTTGAAACTTCTTACTGCCGTTTTAGATGCGTATATATAAATGTATACTCTCGCATAGAATATATATGATTTTTATTCATATTTACAGATCATATACACTGGATAACAAAATTTCCGAATATTTTTTATATATTAATAAATTTTCTGGATTATATTGTATTTTTAAAACTCTCTTGTATATAATTCGATACAAAATTTTATGAACTTCATTTTGATAAAAAATAACTTTTTCAAAGTCATTGACATTAATAACTAATAGTTAATAATAGACAGGTAGTTAGCAGTAAAATAAAATTTTTAATTTAGAACAATTATTTTCTTTCTCGGATTTTTATACTTACTATATAAAAGAACATAAAAATTTGAAGATAGTGGTATAAAACACTTATCAAAATGGCGTATTTGAATAAGATTATAGGCAACGCAAAAATTTTATTATAGCTTCCTACCTCAACAACGTAGCAAATTTTCGCCCAGTCACAAATTAAAAGTTTGAATGCTAGTGTATTTTATGGCAACGACTTTCTACTTTGAAATGACATACAGTTATCTACTATAAAATCAGACCAGCGTTTTTAGTTTTTATTGGTACTTGGAGTAATATTTTATAGGTAGTTTTCTGTAATTAACTATCTCACCCATTTTATACTACTATATTGATCAAAACTTTTAATTTATGACAGAAAGAAAAATTACTACGTTGTTGAGGGTAGGAAGCAATAGTAAAACTTTTGCTTTGCCTATAATCTTATTCAAATAAGCCATTTTGATAAGAGTTTTATACCATTATCGTCAACTTTTTATGCTCTTTCATATGGTAAGTATAAAAATCTGAGAACGAAAAAGAATTGTTCGAAGTTAATAATTTTATTTCATTGGCAGCTGCCTACCTATTGCATTACAATCAATGATTTTGGAAACGCTTTTTTCTATGAAAACGTGGTTCATAAAAATTTTGTACTGAATTGTATATAAGAGAGTTTCAAAGCTATAGCATAATCCAGAACATTTATTAACATATAAAAAATACTCGAAAACTTTGTGAATTAGAGTAAAATGATTATATACAAAAACTTTCAATTAGCTGTACCAATGAGCTTATCTTTATATCGATTTAGTAGTTCTTTTCGAGAAGCACAAAAATTATCGATTCGATATCTCAATAAATCTGAAATAATTCATAAAATGAAAAGCACTCGGAACTTTTGTCTGCTATTTTATGTTAACTCTATTATTAAAAAAAAGATCTCGAACAGTAGAGTCATCAAGACCAAACTTTTGAGTAGAACCAATATATAAAAAAGAAGCCCTATATTCTCCTTATTTCCTAAAGAAAATTCTATATTTTAGAGAAGTCGAATTCTATAGGAATTCCTATATTTTAAAAAACCGTAATCTGAGACCAAATTGAGTTGTTATTTTTCTTTAATCTTTTCTCTTTTTAAAATCTATGTATGAGCCATTTCACATAAGTTATGACCCAGGTGAAATCATGTTGTCAATCGTCTACCTTTATTACTATTATTAATAGACAGATAAATGTGTATAAATGTCATTTCTTTTTATAAACCAACAAAGTTAAAATGATTTAAATTACATATAGTTCTGCTCAGTACGATACAAGTGTAATCAAGTATTAGAAATATAGACTAACATTCCTAAACTCTACTGATTAGACGTCATGAATGGGTAACAATCGCTCGTAGTCATTGTTTTATTTGGAGACCGAAATGATTTAGTATTGACCTTCGAAGAGTTTTTAAAGGCGTCTCACGTGATAGAAACTAGATAACTTAGTCCGCTAATGTGTCTTTGTAATTATTTCAATTTCTTATCGATCATTTAAATCAAACTTACGATGTATTTGTAGTATCTGAAATACAAAAATAAAATACATCAAATTAAAATTTACCTCTTACTTACTTACTTACTTACTTACTACATAAAATGAATGTGTGAAAAGATACATGCAGAAACACTATTTTTGTTTACTCAAAAAGTGAGTACACTCTAGAATCAGTCTGTATGTCCGGCCGTTTACACGATAACTCTCCACAGCTACATCCGATTGTAATGAAATTTTGTGCACAGAATTGTCTCATCAATATCTCGTTCGAGAGAAAAAGATGGAAAAGATCCGTCAAGAAATGGCTGAGTTATCGAAGAAGTTTTTGTTATTGACTAGACCAACTCTGAGGAAGGTACAGGCATTTTTTCAAAAAAAAAATTTTCTCAGAGTTATTCACAACATATATAAATCGACGCAGTTTTTAACGCTGATTCTGAATATGATATTAGTTTTGAATAAAATTGTAGTTTTTTAAGTGAAAGTTGCCTAAACAGGTCCCAAAATGCACAAAGTCTGTATCCTGATGTCAATATGCTTAAATATGTCTCAGGTGACTAGCGATTCTGGGGTGTTCTAGATGCATGGGTTTGGCACTACCAAAAAGAATTATCAAATGGAAAAAATCTGAACTCGATAGCTGTTTATATTGGTGGATTATTATGAAAATACTGATGTCTCTGTCTATCATATATCTATCATAGATCGATGAGGTTATCTATGACCATAATCTCGCTAGATACAAGCTCAAATCCATTCTGAAATAACACTTTCCACCCAGTTTTCTAAGCTGAGCACGAATCTGAACTCGATTTCTAAAGATATTATATCACTGTGGGAGTTGAGTCAATGATCGCTAGATAAGGTCGACTACAGTGTCATCCATGCTAGCTTGGCTCCCTAGGTTTTTTACTCTTATAGTTTAGCGAGAAACGATGTGTCTTGATGAGATCTATGCCTTGTAGAAAAATAAGCTTAGGATATCGTGCACCAGATGAGAAAAATCTAAATACCATCTCCCGGAGTGTAAGATTTCTTCGAATTTTGTCAGTTTTTGACTTTCATCACTTCTTTTATCTTATAACTTTCTCACTTGAGTAGAATGAATTTGTACACTAAACTGTTTTCTGTCCAATGGAGATTTTGCGGAGCTCAAATGATCAATCCGTTGACGAGATATATAGAAATGGATGATAATATTGCATAATACCAAACTTCAATTTCATACAAAAATAGTTCTACTTCAAGTTTCCTTAGTAGGATACTAGTTGGATATGGATGAAATAGATTTAATATATTGACAAATACTTAATTTGCATGTATCGCAAACAGGTAATCAGGATAATTATGAGAATTTTCGGAGTTAACTCAGAATTAAGCACGTAACTATTTGTATATCAGGATGATTCAATAAAATGACTATGAACGAAGGATAAGTTGTGGATTATACGTTGGGCCGATAGGATAGAGAAAAAGGTGTGAAGTTTCTTTTCGTTTATAACGTCATTGGTGCATCATGACGATAACAACGATGACATCACGTTTGTACGTATGCCAAATGACAATAGAAAAGTAGGTGTCTCATGTTTTTTCGTCCTCAATATCGTCATTGTTCGATTTCAAAATGTATATATAAACATGAGAACTCGAACATAATCCCATGCTATCTTCACTTCTTTCATATATTCAAATATTAATACTTTTATTTGGTATTTATTCCATTGAAAAGAACAACATGCTTTGGCTTCTAATACCAGTCAGTTTGGGAATCATTTCCTATATAATTTACAGAAAAAATAAGGCATTAACAAAAGTATCTTCAGATATTCCTCAATATGATCATGCAATTATCATTGGTGGTAGTATTGGTGGAATGGCAACTGCTGCTTACTTGACAAAATATTTCTCTCGAATCACAATTATTGAATCAGATGATGTATTAAATGATAAATTAATGAAATCTACACCTGAAGAATTACTAAATTATCGTTGTCATCTTCAAAGTCCAACATCAATAGGACGATCAGGTGTTCCTCAAATCTATCAAACACATCTAATGGCAACTGAAGGACAAATTATCTTACGTGAATTATTTCCTCAATTAGAAAATAAATTAATTAATGAGCACAATACTCGTCTGTATTCATTAAAAAATGCATTAAGATTCGTTATTAAAGATATATTATTAAATCAAAACTTAACAGAAGATATCGAATGGTTAGGTATTGATCGTTTTACATTGGAAATAGGAATGAGAAAAGAATTATGTTTACAATATGGACATAAAATTCAATGGATATGTAATTCAAAAGTTACACA
>JAJEKB010021378.1:836697-854445 GCA_022393335.1 Macrotrachela quadricornifera
CAATATGGACATAAAATTCAATGGATATGTAATTCAAAAGTTACACAACTCATTGTTGATCAAACATTAAATATTGTCAAAGGTGTTAAATATCGCTCGAAGCTAAATATTGATACATCAACAGTAGATCTGTATGGTGATTTTATTATTGATTGTAGTGGTCGAAATTCATCATCAATGAAATGGTTGAAAGATGATTTAAATTTAATTATTCCAACTGAACAAATACATTTTGGTTGTGGTTATTTAACATTTACTGGCGAAAGATTCAAAACAGGGAATTCATTATTGGATTCAGTATCTATGATTGCTCATGGAGCTAATGTTCCTCATAATAATATAGGTTGCTATATAAGTCCAATACGTTCACTTAAAACTACGGATGAAAATTCTCTAGGAACATTATCATCAATTTCAATATCTACCAATAATTCAGAATATCCACCAAGTGATTCATATGAAAGTCTATTAGAATGGATTAAAGAAAAGCTTCCCCTAGTATATTTTACAATATTAAAATCAATGAAAGTCTGTAGTCCATTGATTTCATATAATCGTGCATTTGATCATCGAAAATATGTTGAATTATTAGGAAAAAAATGGCCTAGGAATTTTATATTATTAGGAGATGCAATGTGCACATTTAATCCTCAATTTGGTCAAGGTATGACACATGCATGTAGACAAGCAAGAGAATTAGGAAATATATTTGCAGCAAAATGTTATAAATTAAAAGATATTTCTCATATTTATAATTCTCGTGCTTCAGCAATTAGTAACGAATGTTGGTTTGCATCGACTGCAAGCGATTGGAAAATAGCTACATTAAAAGTGATTAAGACTGATGAAAATGGTGAAACTAAAACATATCAACGAGATAGTAGTTTTGATGCAAGAGAAAAACACCAGTTACATATTCCTTTATCAATGAAGTTTATGGAATGGTATAATTTTTGGTTTTTGAAATGTGCATCAAAATCTGGACAATTGACAACAGAATTTATGCATGTTGTAGGTCAACATAAAACTCCATTGTTGTTGTTTAAACCATCAACAGTGTTAGCAGTTTGTCATGCGGCATTATCAGACTATTTTGGTATATCTGAATAAAAATCTTCTTAACCAGAACTTGAACATTCTTTTTTTTGTATTATAAATTTTTATTTTCTTTATATAAACGATATATCTACTATTTTGTCTGTAGTAAATTAAATACCAATTTTTTGCTGTACAACGTGTTAAAGTAGTGCAATCAATTCGTTTTCTTTTTCCATTATTTCTCTTTCTTATTCTCCGATTTTCCTCTTCAATGGAATCAAATAACCGCCTTTTTCATGTTCGACAAACTGGATTACTTTTTATGTGTTATTATGGTTTGATAATAGGACAATCGAAACTATGATGCAATGCGAGGAGTATAAATTTTACAAAATGGTGCGAAGTGATTCCTATCAAAATTTGTGTTGTTTAACTAGGAGTTTTATTATTTTAAAGTGAGTAGCGCCTTCATCATTTGCTGAATGTCATTATCACAAATATTCTTGTATATTCATCACAACGATATGTATTTTTATTTTGATTAAAGCATAAGATATATCTATGAGAAACTACAGTAGAAAAAAGTCAAACTCATGATGTACAATGTTTAATATATAATCAATTAAATTTCTTGAAGAAGTCGTTTGTTGTTCGTTTCAATAATTCGTTTTAGTTGAAAACCAGATTTAAAGATGAATTCCTTCAATAGATATAATAGAAAAAATAATTTGTCCTATCAAATAAATAAAAACATACTTTGATAAGATACAATATAATGCATGCACTTAAAATCATTGTAAATATCGACGTATAGTCAAAATTTCTCGTTAAACATGACCATCCAAATTGATATAAGAGAATGAGAATGCAAACGCTAATAATAATCGCAGATATTGCATGCAACCATGTAAGCTACAAATTAAATAAAGAATAAAAGTCAATATCTCTTACATTATAAAATACATTTGATCATATGTTTCTGTGGGGCTTTATCTTTTCTCGATTATCTGAAAATGATTGAGCGCATAATTTAAAAAAAAACGACTTACCAAAATGATTTCATTAAAAATAAGAAGATATTTATGAATTCGTTGAATACGAGGATCTACAATTTTTTCTAATTCATTTGATGGAGATATTGAAGAACAATCTAATGAAACTGTTGTGTCAATTTTTGAATCGTATTGCATTTTTCTTATTGAATGAATAATGAATAGATAAATGTATATTTATCTTTCTTCTTTTCTTTGAAAAAATTTTAACACAAAGAAACAATGAAAATGTATGCAATTGGTTAAAACAATTTAACCTCCTCAAAGAAAAAATTATTTTTCCATGATTTAATGCGAATAAGTTCAAATGTCAAATATTTAAAAAAAAAAAGTCAATTAAATCCATATAAGAATACGATCGACTCGATTCGGATTATTAGTAATTAAATACATTGAAGGTAAACGATGTTTTAACCATTCAATTAAGTCATCATTAGTTTCCATTTTATCTTCACATTCGATTTGTAATGATCGAAGATTTTTCATATTGTTAATAAGATAAATAATACATTCACGATCAGTAACTACAATAGAAAGAACTTCACATTGAATACCTAATGGTGAACGAGATAATTGAATACATTCTTCTTCATTGAAACTATAATTATAATTCCGAAAATCAAGTTGATAGATTGATTTATTTGTACATTGAAATATTAAAGTTGAAAGAGGTAATCCTTCATCTTGATGTATATCAAGATAATGAAGATTAGGTGCTAGATTAAGTAAATTTTGTAATTGAGAAGGAAAATTCTCGATATATGATATTACTGTAAGTGAATTTAGTCGATTCAAACTTGGAATAATAGACCAAAATTGATTATTAACAGGAAGTTCTATACAAAGATTTTCAATATTAATCAAACGAATATGATATGGTATTAATTGATCAAAAAATGTCTCATCGGAAATATTATTAATGTTATTATAAAAATCTTGATAATCATCATTTGGATATGTTGATTTAAATAAATGAGGTAATTTATCTTCGGAATAAGAAAATTTTTTTGATAGAGAATAAGCATGTATAGAATTATTTTGTATAAAACATCGAACAAACCATTGATGTTCTTTAATCCAAAATGGAGTTTGAAATGATTGAATTAATTTTTCCGCATATTCTTCTATATATTCAGATGAACCAGAAATTTCTTCTTCCATCTTTAATCGAAATACTTTAAGTTTAGGTAAATAATTACGAATGAGTTGTTCCAGCTGATTGCCATATAGTAAGCCATACCGTAGAATGATATCTAAACGATATAAATTAGGCATACTTTCAAAAATTTCTATATTAATCGTGTGAGTCATAGCATATGTATGAAGTTTTAAATGAGTTAATGTTGAAAGAGTATATGGTTTATAATCATTTGGTTTAAATAAGTTAAGATGCACATTAAGACATTCAAGATAAGGTGTATATTCAAATAATTGATTGATTTTTTTCATAGCAAATTCATATCCTTCTATAGATATCGATTTTAATGATGTAGAAATTTTGATTGGTTTTGGAAAAATTGTTTGTTGTCTTAAACCAATATTAAATTTCCAATAAATGAGTGTTGATAAACTCCAAATATTGTTAATAATTAATTGAAAATCAAGTTGATTATCTTCAAAAAAATATGATTTAAGTGTTAAATGTGTAAGATTAGGAAGATGATAACATTGTTCTAAAATTTTTATTAATATATCTTGTGTACGAAAATCAGTAATTGAAAGTGATCGTATGTAAAGAAATTGATTGAATGATGGTACGTATGAAAGAAATAGATTGATTTGTGTTGGAGTTTCATCAGAATCCGAAAGGGAAAGAGTAATAATTCGATTAGTAATAAATGGTAAATATTGTTGACATATCATATCAAAATTACGTTTTGATACAGAATCAAAATTAAATCGATAATTTTGAAATTGATGATAAAGAAGAATGTTTATTCGAGAATTAAGACCAAAAAATGCACGAAGAAGATCAATACCATCAAAATAATCAAATAAATCAAGTAAAATTTCATTTGGTAATAATTCTAATTTCATCTTGCTGTTTTTTACTTTACTTACAAATAAATAACAAGATACGAAATGAAATATACACGTGAAGAAAAAAACAAGATTACACAAGAACAACAAGAATTATGAAAGATATTTCATGCTGTTTTTTCTATGACACATGATTGTACTTACATAATAGAAGACGAATATGGCGTAATTCTTATTTTCTTCTGTTTAAATCTTTAAAAATCTTTTTTTCCAATTTTAATCTACGATTTTAAAACTTGTTGATTCATTTGTATACTTTTATATACATTAGTATTTTATTAGTATCTAAATCAATTCACTATTGATTGCATCAATCTTTTAAAATTTACTCGACTAAAAACTCTTGTTTTAAATAGTAATACATATACAGTGGCTATCAAAATTATTCGACAAACAGAAAGACAATATTTTTGCTGCTTATAGACCATCGTCTTCCAGCATCGAATTTGCTCGTGTATATGAGGGATCACAGCATTCTATTAAAAATGAACTGTAAATATGCAGTATCTCGGCACCAATAAACTATCAGCCTGAACTCTTTTTAGGATATTCATAGCTCATTAGATGCTATATGATGCACGCAGTTTCGACTCAAAAGCGATTGAACAGTCTGTTGCCTTCCCTCGTAAGTCGGACAGTAGTTCTATTTAACTTCCGGAACGAATACAACAAGAAAGTATCGATAAAAATGAATCATTCATAATAGCACAATTCGCTCTTTCAAATGGTGTTCTATGAAAAAACTTTCGTATTAGAAATACTTTTTTAACACACTTGAATTTCATTTGTTCTCTTACAAATAAACGTTATTATTGTTGATCTGTATTAAAGGTTAATTATCCATTTAATATGTGATAATAGTACATTCAATGTATACTTATAATTCATTGAGATCTTTTACCATCTATATGACTCAATTATATTAATGTTAATATTCAAAAGGGGCCAAGAGGCCTTCATATGCACCTTCATCCTTTACAATGATAAAAACGTTACGCTTTTCTTCATCTTTTATTCATATTATAAGTATGATTGTATTGTTGCATTAAAAAACACTATTGGATTAGTATAATTTAGTAAAAGAAAGTCACGCATACATACATATTAACAAAATCGACGACGGTTTCGCTTCAAAGCAACGTTATTTTTTTCTTTCTTTCGTCTTTCTTTTTCAATGTAAACGACAGGATACAGCAAAATGTATGTCCTTGAAAAAGATGTATTGTATCATTGGATTAATTGCAAAATATTACATAATGCTTGTGTGTAAATTAGTCAAAAATAAAAAAAAAAGACATTACTCTTTACAAGTGCAAATAATAAGAAAACTTCAGAACATAACAAAGATAATATCGTTGAAATCAATAATGATAATGCAAATATATATATATGTACAGGTAATTCAACATTCTTGATAACCGTATCTTTTTTTTTTCTTTTTCGTTTATACCTGCACACGTTTTTCTGTTCATCTTCATCAACTCCTTTTTATTTCTTTCAATCTTTTTTTGGGTTTTCATTCATGTTGTTTCTTCTGATTGTGATGATTATGATAATTAACTGATAGAGCATTTTTAATGAAAATAAAATGCTCATTTCTAGTCTGAATATATTTAGATCATTGATAAGTTATTGAATACGAAACATGGGACGTTGGACGAACACACTACAAGAAATGATTGCTGATATTCATCAAGCTACTTTACCAAAATTTTCAATTAGTTTTGATCGTGCTCCTAGAATAAATTCTCAAGCATTAAATGTCAATCGTACTCGTAAGATCAATATTCAATGATTTATATTTTTTTTTTGTTTTTATTATGTTAAATTAAACAAATTGATGCATCATTTTTAGGTGTTAATAATATTTCTATGACTGGTATGAAATATTCTGATCCAGAATTTCTACCTATACCTTCAAGTATTACACGAGGAAATGAAGAAACATTATTTGATGGTCTTCAAATTGAAACATATGTAGCACGATGGTAAATTAATTTTTTTGTTTAAATTTTTTAATGATATACTTATTCTTAAGGCAACGTCCTGAACAAATTCGATGGTCTAATGAAGCTCAACAATATTCATTATCTGTATTCAATCAACCACAATCAAAAGATATAATTCAAGGTCGTCTTGGTAATTGTTGGTTTATTTCAGCATTATCATTCATTGCTGAAATACCACAAATATTATATAAAGTTATGATTACAAAACAATATAATCCAAATGGTAAAATCAATCATAATATATTAATTAAAATCTAATAAAAATAAATTTTTTCTAGGACTTTATCAAATTCGTTTATGTAATCGAGGTATATGGCAAATTGTTACTATTGATGATATGTTACCTGTAACAGAAGCAAATACACTTGTTTTTACACGAAGTCTAAAAAAACAATTATTTGCATCATTAATTGAAAAAGCATTAGCAAAAATACATGGAAGTTATAAAGCTCTTGAATTAGGTATGAAAAATTTTCGATCAATTTTCGTTTTACTATGATGATTTATTTCTAGGAAGATGTGTAGAAGGTTTACAAACATTAACAGGTAAACCATGTGAAGTAAGTTAAATAGAAAACTTTTTGTTTTTAATCTTTTAAAATATTTATAATTTAGGTATTTTTATTACATTCACCTGATCCAAAAAAGAAACCAAGTCTTAATCAAATATGGACGAAAACAGTTCAATCACAAGCTAAAGGTTAAATAATCTTAGGAAAATTTTTTCTTAATTTAAATAAATAATAATTTATTTAGGATGTCTTATGACATGTTTAGCTTCGAATCAACAATTTAATGGAGAAGGTTTTTATCAAATGGGTAAAATTAAATATACAAAAATTATCGATTTAATATGGTATACTTGTTATTTTTTTTTTTGGAATAGGTTTAGAACCAGATCATGCCTATAGTATTCTTGATGCACGACAAGTTGGTTCTCAAAGATTTGTTCGTTTACGTAATCCATGGGGTAAAAAAAATTTGAATAGTTCATCTAGTGATAATTGGACGCAATCTAATCAACTTGCTACATCTTCAGAAAATAATGGTGTTTTCTGGATGTGTATGTATTAATTGTTTTGGTTTTTTGGAGAAAATATTTTTTTTTATTCTTTTGATAAATAGCTTTGGAACAAATATCTTCATTTATTAGTGAAATTACTATTTGTAAAATTAGTGGAAATGAACATGAAGTTAGTGTTGTATTTTTTTTAAATAAAGTTTTTTTTTTATTTTTAAATATAGGTTCGTAAAAGTGGTCGATTTAGTGATTTTTCTTCTAAAATAACATCGGCATATAGTCTTTATTGTCCAAATGGAGGTGAATTTGATATTGAATTATTTAATGCTATGGATCAAAAATATAATAGCAATCGTTCAAAAGATTTTGATATTGATCTTTTCTTAATTGTCCTTAGTTCAAATGGTACTTGTTTAGAATATAAACATAGTCTCGATTATTTTCTAACATCAACAATAACAATTCCACCTGGTCGATATATTATATTAGTTGGTTCAATGTCAGTAGTTAATTATTCGACATATACAAAATATAATTTAGTTATACATGGTAATCAATCATTTAGTGTTAATGAACACCCATCATCATGTGAATTAGTTGGTAATGCATTTCATGCAGTTGCTCTTCGAGCTAATAATCGAAAAAATTTTGGTGATGGTATATCGATTTTAACATTTAATGATAATGGGTAAAGATATTTTTTAGCATTTTAATATTTTATATTTTTTATTTAGAGGTTTTGGTTTTGTTTGTGAAAATAAATCAAATCGACCAGTTCGTTTTACTAGTGATTTTCAAGGATCTTTAAATGTTTTATCTTCTCGAAAATCTTTTCATATGACTGATATAATTCCAGCTAGAACAAAACAAGTTTTTGCATTTTTTACACGAAAATTATTTTCGGAAGTTGTAAACATCGGTAAATAAATCTATTTATTTTATATCTCATTTTTTTTCTTGATCTTTTTCTTTTCAGCATATGAAGTAGAATATCAGGTAAGTCTAGATTTTTTTTTCTATAATTCTAATAAATTAATACTATTCAATTAAAACAGCATTTAAATACATTAAATGAAGTTAAACGTATTGGCACCAGAAATAATCCAACTATACCTGCTGCAACTGCTGGTAGGTTTAATCTTTTTTTGTTTTTGATTATATTATATAAAAATATTTTTTCCACGTCTTTAGGTCTTCATATATTGAAACCTCTTCATTAACATTCTGGTGTTTAATTCCATGGATTATTATAATTTTCTAAAAATTCATATCAATAGTTAATTTATTTATTAATAATAATAAAAAATCTTTCGATAATGCTTACGACTTATTAAGTCTATATGCTAAATAAAATAAGTTTTATATTCTATAATATTCTTCAATGAAGATATATCACTTTTATTATAAGTAATTTGTTTTTTAATCGAGATTGATCACTAAAAATTTGAATTCCAATATTTGCTGCTAACGTCATCAACGTGATTTTTATTAAGAGACTAAAATATGATGAATGAGTGAATAAAACAAAGACGTGATATTTTTTCTTTATCCATCATATTTTATTCATGTCTTGTACTATTTATTAAACTGTAGACTGAAGAGAGCACTAATGTAGACACAAGTTTCATGATAAAGATATTGACTTGCATATCTTTTTCTTCTGCTTGAGAAAACATGCTTTAACTAGAGAATTGATATGAGATTCTTATTGTCTAAAATGATCTTTATACGAGTTATCGTAATTTTATTTGTCTTGCCTTGGACTGAACAAGGCATATATGTATTCGATACTCACGATAGTTCATCAGTTGAATATTATGATTGTGTTTCTCCATATGATGTTGTTTATTGTCGTCGTCCATCAGAACTCATCTCTCAACATCGGCCTAGTATAACTTGGAAATGTTATAATGATGGTATACCTCATTCATTCGCTTCATTACAATTAAATAATATCAGTGTAAGTACTGTATTACATAAATGGCAATCAAGCATTGAAATGGCAGAAGAGTATTCATACTATTTGAAGCAGTCGACCAAATCGAATAGTGATAGTGAAAAGTATCTATGCCAATGTACGAATACACAATCGTTTGGAAAGAACTGTGAATATTTATTACCAATGTATGATTTGTTCCAAAGTACAATTGCATGGGAAGAACAAATGAGAATAGATAATTATCCAATGACACGTAAATATGGAGATATATTATGTTATACAACATTGATATGTAATTCAGGTCTTTTATGTCTTGATTGGCGAGAAATTTGTGATGGAATACAACAATGTATGTTTGGTTATGATGAAGAAAATTGTGATAAACTTGAATTTAATGAATGTGAAAATAATGAATATCGATGTATGAATGGAATGTGTATACCAGATGAATATTTTCTTGATGGAGATTATGATTGTATGGATTTAAGTGATGAAAATCGATTATATGATGATTCAACTTGTCCTTATAGAGGAGTCAATATTAAATGTGATGATCGAATATGCAATCCAAATACATGGTCTTGTGGTGATGGACAATGCATTTCCGATCGTCTTTCATTTCAGATAGAAGAATTAGCACATGATGAATGTGAAAATCGGCGTGATCAATATTATATGTGTGAAACACATTTATTCAAACCTCAGTGGACATTACCAAATGGAAGATGTTATCCATCAACTATTGATGAAGACCTAACAATCCCGAATCCAAATGATATTGATGAATGTGAATTTTTTATTAAATGTGTTCTTTCAGAAGGATTACATAAAAATTGTCCATGTGAATATAATCCAAGTTGTACTGATGAACTTCAAAATCCATGTAATGAATCAATAGTTAAATATCCTAATGGTGCAATTATTAATTCATATATATTCTTTTTGTTTAATGCTACTAGCGATCGTGATTGGTATGATAATACACCAGATTTTATTTTAATTAATGGAACTATCAAATGTCGTGGATATATGATTACTCGATATTTAATACTATCATATCCATTACCATTTTCTCTAAATGATATTGAATGGTATTTATGTAATTCTACATTGAATAGTTCAATAGATAGATATATGGGCTATGATGAATTTTGTTATAATGATTCTCAAACTTTTAATAATCGTTCATATCATTTTGTGGATGTATGTAAATATTCAAGAGAATGTATATCAGCATATCGAATAAAAGATGGATTTCAAAACTGTGCAGATAATTTCGATGAAGAACAAGATGAAATTGTTTCTCAAACATGTTCATCAATGAAACAATATCGATTTCGATGTTCTATTGAAGAACCTACTTGTTTGAATGTAAATCGTATTGGTAATCGTGTGTTTGATTGTAAAAATAAACAAGATGAATCAATTGCAAATGTAGAAATTTCACTATCAAATATAGATTGTCAAATTTCATCGATCGATGATTGCACATTTATTCGTCAGTATATTAACATATCATGGAATGTTAACAATAGTGATATTAAAGAATTCAAATCAACAATTTTATTTCGTGCTTATTGTGATACTTTTTGGGATTTGGCTTCAAAAGCAGATGAAAACATTTCTATGTGTCGTGAATGGTGGATATGCCATGAAAAACAATGGCAATGTGGCACTGGACAATGTATTAAAGACAGAAAAGTGTTGAATCAACAGTGGAATTGTAAAGATGCATCTGATGAGCATGGAATATTTATTTCCAAATATATCAATTCATCTCATAATTTAAAAATCAAAAGTCTTTCTAAAATTGAGAAGGAATTTAAGACATACTATAAAAATATACCATTCTCGAAAATCTGTGATATAAGAACGGAATTTCCATGTTTTCAAGTCGGTAAATCCAATCGTTCTATCAATATTACACATGATCAAATTTGTCTTGATCTACAGAAGATTGGTGATGGACATATTGACTGTATTGGTGGTATAGATGAACAGAATACTTTAGAATCTTGTGATTATCCACATATACTTGGAACCCAATTCAAATGTTTGTCAAGTAATATGTGTTTTTCCTATTCTCAAATTTGTGACATACGATGTTCTAATAAATCCGACGATGATATTTTATGTCCTAACAAAGAGATAACTTTAAATTGTATTGTATCAACAAAAGATTTTGTTTGTCTGGATGGTAAATGTATAAAGAATGGACGATGTGATTTCAAGCATGATTGTTTTCATGGTGAAGATGAATATTTATGTTATTATGAAGTTTCTCATAGTTTTCATTTAAATCAATTTTATCAATATGATATGAACAGGATTCCAGGATATAATGCATATCCATTTGAACTACGGCAGATTCCTATCAATGCGAAAACAACAAAGAACATTATTGAACCTTCGTTGACAGGGTTAAGTACACTATCAAAGATTCATTTTGCTAATTCACTAAATTTATCATCAATTCCTTATATGTGTAATCGTGGCATTGATATTCTCATGTATAATAATTCTTTTGCTTGTTTCTGTTCACCTCAATATTATGGAAATAAATGTCAATTTCATGCTGATCGAATTACTGTTATTCTTCAACTTGATTTATCACAATCAATATATGAAAATACAAATGATATGACAATCGTTATCAAATTATTCGTGTTATTATTATTTGAAAATGAGACAAGTACTTCTTATACAATTCATATACTACCAGCTCTAGATAAACGTATTTCTTCAAAGAATATCAATTATCTTCTTTATTCTCGATCAAATAAATCATTACATCACAAAAGAATGCGATATTTTAATCGATCAAATATTATTAATAAACATCCATATTCAATTCGTATTGAAGCATATGAAAGTAAAAGTAATAAAAAACCAAAATTCATTGGAGTATGGGAATATCCTATTTATTTTGATTATCTTCCAAATTTTCGTCTTGTTAAAATTCTTCGATTAATTAATTTGATGAACCAAATAAATCCATGTTCTAGTAATCCATGTGATCCTTATCAAGAATGTCATCAACTTCTGAATGAAAATTCAAAGTATATTTGTATTTGTCCAAGTAATTATGGAGGAAAAAATTGTTCAATATTAGATGAAATGTGTGCGAGTAATTATTGTTCTCCCAATGCTTTGTGCAAGCCAAATTATCGAAATTTACTGAGACGAAACGAAAATCCATATTGTATTTGTCCTGGTAATATGTTCGGCACTCGATGTTATCTAGAATATGACCAATGCCGTTCTAGTCCTTGTAAAAATAATGGTACTTGTTTTCCCACTGTAAATCACAGGGGATTGATCTGTATCTGCAGTTCTTTCTATTATGGTCCTGGTTGTGAACAGAAGTCAATAGTAGAAAGATTATCCATTAATCAAACTATTGAGCATAAAGGTGCTGTTTTGCAATACTTCAGAATACATACTCAGGCACTTGTTCTTTCTCTTATTTATCAAAAATCATTTCATGCTTTACCATATTCGTTGGTGTCTCATCTACCTCCTGTAGCAAATCCACCTGATATTGTTCTAGTTAAATTCTATTCCGGCATTCAAACAGTAATTTATTTAATTGCAGTTAATATAAAGGCTCGAACTATCAATCTGACAATTCAGTTAGACGAAAAGACGCATTGTAAACATGTTCGTACATTATTTCATGAAAAAGAAGGTATGTTATTTGATATTATCCAATAAATTTTCTTGATTTATTTTTAGAAATATCTCCAATCAAATATCATCATCTCTGCATTAAAAATAATAGTTTATTATGTTTTATCGATGATATATACTTATGTATATGTGCTAAAAATAATTATCGAGTTGAATGTTTAGATTATGATTATCAGCTTGATCATTGTACTAAATGTCTTGCTGATGGTCGATGTTTAAAAGGAGATCGAACACAAGAAAATGATTTTGTCTGCATTTGTCCACGATGTTATTATGGACATATGTGTCAATTTAATACAAAAGAATTGAGTTATACACTTGATTCACTTATTGTTCAAGATACTTTTATTATCAAATTCTTCTACTTCATTTTGGTTATTATCATGTTTTTCTTTGGTGGATTAACTAATTATGCTAGTTTTGTTGTCTTCAAACGACCAAAGCCACATAAAATAGGTGTGGGTAATTATCTTCTCATAGCTTCAATATTTAATCAATGTTCTCTACTTGCATTTCTTCTTAAAATGATCCATATTATTTTTGGTTCTTCAACGGGTGATATTTCTTGTAAAATTATTACATATATGCTCTCAGTAACTATTCGATATTCGTATTGGTTGACAAGTTGGGTCACTATCGAAAGAGTTTATATTGTAATATTTCCTTTTAGTACTTTACCAAGAAAACCTCGTCTAGCAATTCTAATAAATTTTATTACATTAATCATAATTGCTGGTATGCATATTCATGAATTATTATTTTACATTTCATTGAAAGATTCCAATAATCAAACAATATGTGTAACAACAATTACTCAAACAATGGCAATATATAATCATGTGACAATACTTATTCATTACATAGTTCCATTTTGTATACAAATTATATCCATAACTCTATTGATTATATTTGCTGCTCGAAGTCGTTCACGTATAACTACAGATCGAAATATACTTAAACAACAATTTCAAAATCAAAAAGAATTATATCTTACTCCAGTGATTATTATTCTAAGTGGCCTTCCACAAATAATTTTGTCATTTAGTTTTGCATGCAAAGAATTATTGACATGGCAGAGACATGTATTACTCATTACTTATTTTCTCTCATATGCACCACAATTGCTCGGTTTTGTACTATTTGTATTACCATCAACTGCTTATTTGAATGAATTTAGAGAAACACAATTGGCTAAAACGTTTATCTTCAGAAGAGCACTGCGCAGAAAGAAGCCGAAAGCATCTATTCAGCAGAGTGGTACAAAGATCAAGTGATAACATGAATGTTTTGTCGAAAGAAAAATGTTTAAATAAAGTTCACATGTGAAAAGAATATAGTTTATTAGATCCTTCAAACATTTGTCATTGTCCAACTCAAAAAGTTTCAGACGTTGGTGAAGTTAGTGGTAAATCCGACTTTTTTCAGCTCACATTCACACGTTAAGTTGTACAAGACACACTGATCAGCTGCTTTGATACAGATTAATGTGCGAATATTCGCTGGAAAAACTCGAATCTGCCGCTAACTTCATCATCGTAATAAATATGCAACGATCCAGCATATAGAGTTAAAAAATATTGAAATTTTTCTTTTTTCTATCTATATTTCTATTTGTTTATATTATAATTAAATACACAATACAATATTCAATTTGATATTACAATAGTATTGACAACAACAACATTTAATTCTATATTATTGTTTATAGGTTGTTCTTGATTATGTTCTTCTCTACGAATTGCCATTAAATCTTTGCCAAGCATTTTATAAATCATTCGTTTCATTTCATTTCGAAATGCTTTTGATACAGTCAGAAATATGAAGAAACTTGAACAATAAAACCAAAAATAAATAAAATTGAAAAAACTAGTTAAAAAACTATTAATTGCTTGTTCTAAATCTGTTCGTGCTTGATCTCTGGTTAATAGACCATAAACAGCATATAAATTTGAACATACACTAAGTAAAATATACACAATATCTTGAACAAATAAACAACGAATCATTTGAAAATCTTTCTTTGTCATTGATCGAATTTGATTTCGTTGTTGAGAAGAAATAATTCGAATACGACGAACATTTTTAAAAGCAATTAAAGATAAAATAATCATTAGAAAACAAAAAAGACAATTCGAAACCACTAGAAAATAAGAAACAAAATTAATATAAGACTTTGAAAGATCATAATAACAAACAAAGTTAGAAGGACTAAATTGTTGAATGTTAATTTTAATAAGTATATGAAAGTTAAAAACAACCCAAAAGAATGTACTTATACTAATAGAAAAATAAGCTAAACGTTTTGAACTATATAAACGTGTATCAACATTTTGAGAAGAAATTAATAAACGATCAATTGATGCAAGTATAAGAACAGTGGGTGAAAGTGAAAAAAGCAGATAGACTATGTAATAATAGAGTTTACATAATACTACATTTGAATTCCGTAAATTTATATTATAACCATTTATAAGAGTACTTCCAACAATAACAGAGTTAAGATAGATTGAACCAAAAAGAAGAAGAATTTTAAAATAGAATACACAAACATTTTTTGACCATGATTTTTTAAAGAAAACAGAAATACTTAACAAATTTCCAACATTACCAAATATATAAATCATAGGATTACCACATCGATACAGATATACAATAATATTGTTCAATATTTCAATATAATATGTGTTAGATGATGACATTTTTATATAAGAAAAAAATGAACATTACTGACATTTATATACTCTAATAAACAATACTTTCTTTAAGTTTTTTTTTCTACTTCCTAATTTGTGTGTATTGATATGGATACCAACTCCAGCTGCTCTTCCTATTCTCTCTACCTATCTTATTCATTTCTCTGATGAATAACCTTGGATTTTATTGTGTTATTTTTACATTTTGAAAATATGAAGTAGCTCAATAGACATCATTACCGAAGATGATAATGAGACATAGAAAATTTACTTGAGAACTTTAATCATATTCTATATTCTAAGATTCATTAACTAGAAAAATATCAGATTGGATATATTATCTCTAAGATCCATAAACAATAATTTAAAATATCTTTCCAGGTAATTCAAAATAACAATCATAATACAGATTAACCCTTTCATACCTCTTTTCTCTCATTTGCACTCAAAGATGAAGTAAGTACAAAACAAGGAAATTAGTAATAAACAATAAATTAATATGCCGCACAAAAGAGGCGGAGCTGCTCATGGACGTTCAAAAAATAAGCTAAACAATTCAAGGACAATTGCATCAACTCCCAATACACCACAAATATTAGCAACAAAATATGAAGAACAACTAACAACAAAAACAAAATCTAGTTTTCTAATTGCACCATTGGTAGCTGAAGCGGAATCCCTAACAAAAGTAAAATTAAACTTTAGCATCAAAAGTCATCTATCAGATGTTAAAATTTCTACACGGTTGCTTTTTTCCCAAATAGAAAATTAAAGTAGCAGTGCTTCAAGAATGGAATAAAATGTTTTTTCTTGAATATTTTACACGGTTCGGTAGAGCTCGTCCAGCTCTACAAAACTGTATACATTAAAAGATTTTCATAACTCTCACTATTTAATACCAATAAACCCGATTTTTGACGAGGTTTCATTTCATATAAAATTCATTATATCTTCTATTTGAAAAATTATAGAGTTATCCCCTGGAATAATATTTTTTCTAATCGTACATATAACCTTATATGACAGAGAGTGAACAACGGTCCCTGTATAGTTCACTGATCAACATGATGTACAACAAAGTAAGATATGTAAGATTCGATTTTTTCTAAAAGTTTGTCCTGTTCAATCACGTGTTGACAATTCTCATCGTGAGTAATTAAAAATTGATCAAAAAACAATTTATTTCATCTTCAAATGATTAATGTATTCAAATGGTTTTAAAAACTTGCTAATGATCATTAGTCCCATATAATATTTGCAGTCAAATGCAATGATGCATTCATTAAAAATTGTGATTCTTCTTGTGTTTCATCGTTTTCTGAAAATATCAATGTTGTGAGTGTCTAGATTTAACGATAACAGTGAGAAAGAAAGAAAGAAAAAGAAAAAGAATTTGTTTAACTTTATTAATTGATAATGCATTTACTAAACATTGTGCTCCTACTAAACCGATGTCATTATTTCCAAATTTTAATGTCATCAATGTCTATATTAAAAAGACACACAAATACAAGGTATAAAAGTATAGAACTTGTCTTACTGTGTTATTCAATAGCGCATTAGCTATGTACCGAGCCCCTTCGCAAGTAAGTCGATTGAGGGATAATGACAATGTTGTAAGTGTCTATGTTAAAAATATACATTAATACAAGATAAAAACGACAAAATAAGTAGTCTTACTTTGTTTTTTAATAATGCATTTGCGATATATTGAGCTCCTTCATCTTTGAGATTATTACATGTAAGATTTAGCTTTGTTAATGCCTATGTTAAACAATATGGATAAATAATAACTGGACTACGTGATATGGAATCTATCTCACTTTATTATGCATTAATGCATCAGCCATATATTGAGCTCCTTCAGCATGAATTCCATTTGCGCCAAGTTCTAACGTCGTTAATGACTGTATTAAATAATAAAAATATACAAAAGAAAAAATAATAAACAACTCATCTCACATTGTTAATTTTTAATCCTTTGGCTAAATGTCGTGCTCCTTCAGGACCGATGTAAGCCCGTACAAGAGAAAGTGTCGTAAGTGTCTGAGTTGTGAAATGAGAAAACTCCGCTACAAATCAATGAAGAATTTATTTTACTGTATTATTTATTAATGCATTAGCTAAATATGGTACTGGTTCTGCACCAAATACAATCAAATTGAGATTAAGGTAGGTGAGTGTCTGTATTGGAAGATAGAAATAAATACCAAGTAAATTATTTCAAATTTTATTTCACATTATTATATTGTAATGCACGGAATAA
>JAJEKB010021378.1:864445-925085 GCA_022393335.1 Macrotrachela quadricornifera
CCCATGTAAATATTTCTTGCCTCAAAACGCGTCTGAAACGCGTTTCATTTGCGTGTCGAACGCTAAGAGTGAACGCGTCTAAACGCGTCCCCAGTGAAACAAACGAAGGGTTTAGACGCGGTTTTTTAGAAACGCATCTGAACGCGTTTATAGTTCGACTTGCGTTCAAACGCATTTTTAGCAAAAAACGCGTCTCCAGTGAAACATTCGAAGCGTCTGAACGCGTTTCATAAAAAATCCAAAAATTTTGAAAAATATATTCGAATCCATCTCAGATTCGAACTGAGTCATCATCATTAACATTTTTCGATTGTCTTAGTCTACCCTGGTAGATGGATTGAATTTTACCTTAAGCGATGACGATCAGATTTGAACAGATGAACTAGTGATCAGAAGTCGTTCATACACACCACTGAGCTATACTAGCTTGAAATCTTTTCTTATTTAAAATAAAATATATTTGAATGCGAATTTCATCGATTAAATACTTCATTTTCATAAGATGTACTTTTTTCGAAATTAAGATATTTAACACATAATATGATTTTTCATTTATGTTTTTAAATAACTTTATTATTTTTTAATAAAATAATATCTTTTTTTATTGTCTACTACATGCGACTAATATTATGATTTTTTTTCAGTTTTTCGATCACATGATAAATAATTTTATCGAAGAATTTAATGAATAAATAATTATTCATATAATCTTTTAGTCGGATTATATGATGCAAAGTTCTTAATATTACTTAATTGGTAATATTTAGTCTAATTTGCTAAAAGAGTTATGGATAGCTGAAAATTATTACAATATTGTTTTATTATTATATATAGAAACTTTAGAAAAATATATGTAAACGGATGATTTCGATCACGTAGTTAATTATTCTAGAACAGCAATTTTTGCGTAAAATCGCATCCGATTAACAAGAACTAAACGCATACAAACGCGCTTAGAAGCATGAGTGCATTCCAACGTACTTGAAAAAATATTTGAAATGCGTTTAAATGCAATTAGTAAACAAGATGCGTTTGAACGCGTTCAGCTTTTTCTAGAAACGTGTTGAGACGCTGCTCATATTTTTTCTGATTGCGTTTAAACACGTTATGTAGGAAAACTGCGTCCAGACGCGTTTTGATATTCTTTCTAACCGCATCTCAACGCGTTTCATATTGAAAATGCGTTTAAATGCATTGTGGAATGGTTTTTAATCGCCTGTGAACGCGTTTTATTGTGAAACCGCGTTTCAACGCATCGATTTTGCGTTTCATGTTTACATGGGATATTTATAATCTGCTGTATAGGTGAAAAAACGCTAAAACATGGACATAGTCACTCCTACCTTTGCCCAGCACGACTCTCTGTCAAATCAATCTTCAGAAAAACAGAAAATACAGTATGAATTAAGGTTTTTCATGGTATTTTCAAAAGATCTTCAACAGTTCCATTATATTTTGGCTTGTGCTGATGTCAAATATTAAAATTCCGCTCATATATAAGTTTCTCGTGCTTTGATCGATACTGATATCCTATACTATAGTTATGTACTTTATTTGATCTAAACAACTTATAGAAATATGATCCACGAAATAATATCGCTTATCTTTCTTTTGTAGATAATCTACATTCAGCATCACATGCATCAAGAGATAAATACAATGGGTATGTTATTAAACCTTTAGAAAAACCATGAAAAGAAAAGTTTTGAACAAGCATTGAATTAGTCATTCAGTACATATTTCTATAATATAATCATTTTAGGTACAGAACAAGAACCAATTATCCCGATTCCGATCGATACTATAGCAGCACTTATACCTGATGTAACTGCTACTATATACTAGTACAGATTAATTAACTGTTCTTTCTGTCATTACAAAAAAGATTCTCTTAATGATATTCAAGCATTTGAATGTCTATTCGTGTATAGCTGAATGTAAAATAAAGGTTGGCCAATCGATTTTATTGCAAAACCATTTATTCCCACCGCCAACAATACTGAGACAGTCTTGGTTGTACTTATTGAACTTGTTCATCAGCTCCGCATCCGTCTCACTTTCAAAAGGATCTTTCAATATGATGATATAATCGGCTGTAAGAAAGAGTTCATCAGAGTATTTTCTGCTACTCGTGTGTCTTCAATCATTGTCGAATTTGGTATAACAATAGCAGAATTTGGAGAGAGAAAAAAGTTAGCCGAACGGCTAAAGCATTCATTGAATCAGCTATGATCTGAACCAAAACGCGACATTTTTTAACATTTGATTCCAGGATCTTATGACGCTCGAGAAGAAAGCGAGATGATCGACCATACTATTATCTCCAAGAATGATATTGTAATGTACTGAAAGTGGAGGGTAAATGTGGAAATGATCAGGCATGACTGGGCATGAATGATGCACCAGGTGAGTGGCTCGTCGCCTATCATGGAACAAAAGCGTTTGTAGTGGGAAATATTATAGTCATGGGCTTACAACACAACTTCCTTTCAATAATTGATTATTAATTGGTAAATAAAATGTTTGAAGATTCAACGATAATGCCTTATCATATAGAAAAACCGATCTCAAACATACTAACAAAATCATTTATTGCATAAGCATATTTATAATTCGACAATGACGAAAATACTGTCGCAAAATATATCACACATATACATCAATTTGAATTAAAGTTCTTCTCGTAAAGATCACCTGATAATGTTCGAATTATTGTTGGATATATTGAAATTAAGATATAAATATTAATAGATATTTCTTTAGAAATCCTTTTGTTAGATATAATGAGGATTGTAATTCAATACAAATTCTAGGAAATGTCATAACGGAACCGAAGATATTTGGTGGAACGCACATATTTGACGAAAGAAAATAGAGAGTGTAAGTTTTAAGACGAACCCAGGTCGAAGTGTACGGACCGGATCCGGCCGGAATTCACCGGATCAGGGAAGCAGTATTCCGGGTCGGAACTCGCCGGAATTTTCCGCTCATTTTCCTACCATATCTGGCTGATCCGAGTTAATAATAGGAATCTCGAGCTCTGTGTTAAACCATATAATCCTTTGACTAATGAATCGATCTCTTATTAAAAATGGTGTTTCTTTTTGTAGCATTTTCTTACGACTCACTGCTATAAAAAGTTTGATCAAAAACAACGTTCAAAAATAACATCAAAAATTGAAAATATACTATAAATTGATCAAAATTTTGTGACTTAAATTCATTAGGATCTCTTTTAATTAGAAAGTTATAAAAACAACCCATTTTACAACGGTACATGATACGGAAATTTATGTTAATTATTTCACTACACCAGCATAACATCTTTACAGCTATTTTTTTATCTGCCGCACAATGATCTACCGAAAAACTCATAAAAAACTACCTAAATTTTAGCACAACTAATGAAGCGAATTATGAGACTCCACGAAGGCTTTCATCGATGTAAAAAACATTCATGTCACTTTCACATCTCAGACGTTGATGACTACTGAAAAGAAATCTGACTTCCTCTTACAAAATAACCGAAATGAAGAGTGTGATAGTACACTATCTCCTACGACTGACGTTAACGAGAAAAGTTTTCTCCAGAAGATCCTTTGTACTTTACAAATGTTTCATTGAGGCTTTAGTTCAACTACCCACTCAACAATTGGTTTTGAACATGTCACTCTATATAAGGGAGCCCATTCAAAATATTTCACATACACATTACGATATTTTTCCTCGTATGAAAAATACTTCAGGTAGGATTTTTTTTATTGATTTTAGTAAGATGAAAAGTCATTTTAAGTCTCTTTTGAACTTAATCAAAGCGCGAAGTGTAGGGGTAGATTATCTTTTATACATAAGGTTGAGCGATAAAGAAAATTTTTTCGTAAAGGTCTTCTGTAGTATTGAGATTTCATATTGAGGCGTTAGGTTGACTACCTACTGAGCGTTCTGGTTTGACTATTTCGGTCTATATCTGTGAGTGAGTGTTAGATAGTGAAAATGCAGTTTTCCATATATTTTCGGTATGATATGTATTTCAGGAAAGGTTCGGTTTTCTAAGCCTCACGCGTAACTTCACCCTCAATTATAGATATTTGTAAAATAGGTTGATTAACCTAGTCATTGAAATACTAGCCTTTGTTACTAGAGTTGTGGATTGAATATGATCGATGAAACTTTTAACTCATATGAGGGTTATGATTATTATGTATTAGTTTAGGTCTTTGCAAAACCTAAATTAGACTTCTTTTTTGTTTAGAAGGTATAGTTAAGAGTCATTAGAATATATCATTGAAAAGGCTCAATGAAACTTTTATTTCGTATCAAAAGTTTTGATATTTATTGGTCTAAATCATTGAGAAGCCTCAATGAAACTTTTATTTCAGATCAATGATTTGATATTTATTGATTTAGATCATTGAAAAGCATCAATGGAATTTTACCTTCTATTGAAGGTATGATTACTACTCGTTGGATCATATCATTGAGAGGACGCCATGATATAGTATGAACTCTTAATGACACTCTTACCTCGTATTAGAGGTATGACAACTACGCAGCAACGTGAATCATCGAAAACTCTCAATGGGAATTCTGGCCCTTGTCGGAAGTATCAGTACTACTTACTAGAGTAGATCGTGGAAATGTCTTAATGGAGGTTCAAGACACTTCTGACTATGAAGAAGTCGTTTTTGAGCATTGCATTTGATTGTATAGAATTTATCACATATATCTGCTGTAATTTCGTTAACTGGATTGAACGATGAGTACACGACAATAAAGGTTACATCAATTAGTGTGCAATTCATTCTAATTTTCACTATTCTTTCATTAACTGCTTCCCGTTCGGAGCCAGATTGTTGACATGCACGAGTAGCTTCTTTATCCAAACATATCGCTACACCGTGAGCAGATTTCGTTTTATTAGTACTTGGTAGTCTAGAATAAATTAAAGAATAGTCATCAATTTGTTTAATTCCATTATCATAAATTCCTGTTTCACAGTCCTGTCGCCTTAATTTTTTACTTCTCCAGTTGTTTAATAATCAGTTGTTGCTGCACATATTGAAAACACGAACGTACATTCCAACTTCCAATAAATATAGATTTCTGTGCGTTCGCGCACTTGGAAGTCTTTTCATTAGCAACTAGGTTTAATGTCCAACCGATACGTTGCTAGCCCAAATATCAGACTGGGGGCTAGCGGCAGCCCAGGGTCGCCTCCTACAGCTGTTTTAAACAAATTCGTTGATATACTATCAACATTGTGTTAATATATAATAAATTAATATACGATCCAAAAGAAACAGAGTTGCTCATGGACGTTCAAAAAATAAGCTAAACAATTCAAGGATAATTGGATCAACTCCCAATACACCACAAATACTAACAACAGAATATGAAGAACAACTAACAACAGGAACAAAATCTAGTTTTGTAATTGCACCATTAGTAGTTGAAGCGGAGTCCTTGAAAAAAATAAAATTAAACCTTAGCATCAAAAGTCATCTATCAAATGTTAAAATTTCTACACGGTTGCTTTGTTCCGGATGGAAGATTAAAGTAGCAGTGCTTCAAGAATGGAATGAAGTGTTTTTCTTGAATATTTCACACGGTTCGATAGAGCTCGTCGAGCTCCACAAAACCGTATATATTAAAAAATTTCAAGAACTATTCGAAAAATCTAGAAAAGATTAAAAGGTTTTCATAACTCTCACTATTTAATGCCAGTAAGCCAGGCTTTTAATGAGCTTTCATTTCATATAAAATTCATTATGTCTTCTATTTGAAACTATATCGTTACTTCCCCTGAAACAATATTTTTTCCAACCGTGTATATATCCTTATATGGCAGAGTGGATGTTAGGGTTTTATTTGTGGAGCGATATTTCGGTTTACATCGGCTCGTTTATTATAGATAAAACATCGATATTTATATGTGTAACAGAAACAAAAGAGAAACGAATATAAAGCTTAATCGAGGAAGAGAGAACATAATATCATGAATACATATATCAAGATGTTAGAAGAACGAAAGAAAGAAAAGGATCGAGGTATATGTTATATAGGGATTCACACTCTAACATACTCCCCTACTAGAAAAAAAAAATGTGCTTTATCAACATTTTTTAGAATGAAAGCGGTTAAAGATTAACCAAAAGTAACAAATAACAAAAGAAATGAAGAAGAAATGGAGCGATCTACTGTAACACTTAAGACGCAACGAAAAAATGGAGAAATTAATGCAACAAAGTAATAGGAAATAAGTTTGACATATAACGCGCATAAACACAGCAAAAAAATGAAAGTATACGAACACAGAAAAATGAGAAACAATGGATAACCTTAGAAAAAGAGAAAAAATAACGAACAATGTGTAACATATAAGAATAAATACGCAATAACAAAAGCCAAATATGACGAAGAAATATAAAAGGGAAAAGTTTAACAAGTCTAATAGATAACGAACAATATCAGTTCACGTTCATAGAAATAGAGAAGAATAAAAATCAAAAAGGCAAGGAAAAACGAGAAGGATTAAGAACATAATAGATAATTTAAGAAGCAATGTAATAGTAAAAAAAACCAATCTGGACATGATGGAAACGAAAGAATATTAGCCGTATACGTCGACCAAGTAATTCGTTGATTTTCTTTTGTTTAATGTTATTGAACTTCAACCAATTGATTTGTCTTTATAATACATAAATAAAAATGATAAATATAAATTTGCGCATTGATGAGTCATATAAATTTTTCTATTAGTTCATTCAATATTCCATATGCCAATAGTAATAAAGTACGAAACATTGTTTCTTTTTTGGTTCTCATTGATCAGATGAGAATTCGAAAGAATAAATAAATGAATATTAACATATTCATGAGTTATATTTCGTGTAATGAGATAATTAATTATAAAAGATAATCTTCCAAAACCAGTATAATAGCCCTTCGAAACCAGTGAATGGGGGAAAGTCACACTCCCCGATCTCGCTATGCTAGATCATATTTGATCAAGTTAGTCTAATAGTAACTAATTATTCCATATTGTTTGACATTTAAATGCATAAGACGGATCTCTTCAGAAGAGGTCCCAGAATTATTGAATACGTTGAAAAATCGGAGGTAATACATTAGTTGTCACCTAACGATGTAATGTTTGCTTTTTTTTTTTTTTTTTGTGTTGGACAATACACGTTTAAATAATTTAAAATAATAAATGATATTTTACGTCTTTAAAAATTTATTATCGTTTAACCAAGATTATCGATTGTAAAGCTTGCTGTTGTTTAGCCATTGGAATTATATCCAATTTCTTTTTGATTGATTTAGTTTGAGGATTTTTTCGACGTTTCGGGTATGTGATAAAATTATTTGGAATTAATTGACTATCATGGTCCTTAACTTGAGATCCTGTGTTCGAAGTCGTAAAGAATATGTTATTAGTAAATAATTTAAATATAACTATAATAATTTAATTGTATGACTTATATTATGCGGAATTAGTAAAAATGAATGAACGAAATTCTATTTGGAATTTCCGATTATAACTGTTCAACGATTATTCAAAAATGTATAGACAGTCTTGAACCAAATAATTGTTTTTCAAAAAATATCGAATCTCTTTCACAGAGTTTCTTTAAAAGATACTTAATACATTCTAACAAAAAACTTATTCGAAAATAATTCATTTAAAATAATTAATGTAAAATAATTTGTTTAAAATAAATTCATTTAAAATAATTTATTATTGCAGCGTCTTGATAATCATAATAATGATAATATTAATGTTTAAATGAATGAATTGATGCAGTTGTTGTTTGCCAGAGTCGCCATTTGTTAGGGTTTTATTTGTGGAGCGATATTTCGGTTTACATCGGCTCGTTTATTATAGATAAAACATCGATATTTATATGTGTAACAGAAACAAAAGAGAAACGAATATAAAGCTTAATCGAGGAAGAGAGAACATAATATCATGAATACATATATCAAGATGTTAGAAGAACGAAAGAAAGAAAAGGATCGAGGTATATGTTATATAGGGATTCACACTCTAACAGTGGACAACGGACTCTGTATAGTTCACTGATCAACATGATGTACAACAAAGTAAGATATGTAAGATTCGATTTTTTCTAAAAGTTTGTCCTGTTCAATCACGTGTTGACAATTCTCCTCGTGAGTAATTAAAAAATGATCAAAAAACAATTTATTTCATTTTCAAATGATTAATATATTCAATTCGTTTAAAAAACTTGCTAATGATCATTAGTCCCATATAATATTTGCAGTCAAATGCAATGATGCATTCGTTAAAAATTGTGATCCTTCTTTTGTCTCATTGTTCCATGAAAATCCCAATGTTGTGATTGTCTAGATTAAACGATAACAGTGAGAAAGAAAGAAGAAGAAAAAGAAATTTTGTTTAACTTTATTAATTGATAATGCATTCACTAAACATTGTGCTCCTACTAAACCGATATCGTTACTTCCAAAGTCCAATGTCCTGAGTGTCTATATTAGAAAGATACACAAGTACAAGGAATAAAAGTATAGAAGTTGTCTTACTGTGTTATTCAATAGCGCATTAGCTATGTATCGAGCTCCTTCGCAACCAAGTCGATTGCCGGCTAACGATAATGTCGTAAGTGTCTATGTTAACAATATACATAAATACAAAATAAAAACGACAAAATAATTAATCTTACTCTGTTTTTTAATAATGCATTTGCGATATATCGAGCTCCTTCAGCTTCGAGAACATTACACGCAAGACCAAGCTTTGTTAATGCCTATGTTAAACAATATAGATAAATAATAACGGAACTGCGTAATACCGAATCTAGCTCACTCTGTTATGCATTAATGCATTAGCGATATACTGAGCTCCTTCAGCACGAATTGCGTTTGCGATAAGTTCTAGCGTCGTTAATGACTATATTAAATAATAAAAATAAACAAAAGAAAAAATGATAAACAGTTCATCTTACAGTGTTAGTTTCTAATCCTTTGGCTAAATGTCGTGCTCCTTCAGGACCCATATGACCCCGTCCAAGAGAAAGTGTCGTAAGTGTCTGAGTTGAGAAATGAGAAAACCCTGCTACAAATCAATGAAGAATTTATTTTACTGTATTATTTATTAATGCATTAGCTAGATATGGTACTGGTTCTGGTCCGAATACAATCAAATTGAGATTAAGGTAGGTGAGTGTCTGTATTAAAAGATAGAAATAAATACTAAATAAACTATTCCAAATTTTATTTCACATTATTATATTGTAATGCACGGAATAAATATTGAACACCATCACTTCCAATCACAACGCAATTAAAAAGATTGAGTGACACTAGTAGCTACATAAAATAAGATAAATAACTATGAGAAATAGAAATAGAAAGTTTATCTAACTGGATGATTCATTTCTAATAAATTCGCTAGATATTCTGCACTTTGTGAATCACGAATATCATTCTCTCGAAACGGTAATGATGTCAATGTCTATATTGAATGATAAAAATAAATATAAAATAGAGAAAATAAAGTGTTTGATTGACTCGATTATTTTGTAAACTCGTAACAAGAGCACGAATTCCTTCAGAACCAATACAATTACTTGTAAGATCTAATGTTGTTAATGTCTGTATTGAATTGTAAAGGATAAGTATGATAAATATTTCAATACAGAATTTAGCTCACAGTATTATTTTCGATCACTTTAGCTAAATATCGTATTCCTTCATCTCCAATTGAATTATTAGACACATGAACTGTCGTAAGTGTCTGTATTAACGATAAGTCATCAATACGAAATTAATATTTCTAAAAATCATCTTACAGTATTATGTTCTAAAATATCAGCAAGATATTTCGCACCTTCACTACCTATTTCATTGCAGGCAATAGATAATACTTTAAGTGTCTATATTAAATAAGAATGATGAAGTTTAATATAAGACCAAAGCATCTTATCTTACTTGGTTATTCTGTAATCCATTAGTTAGATACTTCATTCCATCCGGACGAATACGATTTCCATTAAGATGTAGATGAGTGAGAGTCTATGATTGATGAGAATGATACTTATTAAATAGGAGAATAAAGTATTATTCTTACATGATTTTCTTCTAATGCATTTGCTAAATATTCTAAACGACCCTTAGCACCTAGTTCATTTGAGTCAAGATTAAGTTCAGTTAATGTCTATATGAATAGAGTACAAAAAAACAAGATATATTATATAGTATTTATAAGTTGTCTTACTTTGTTACATGCTAATCCATTAGTTACATATTTGAATGTGTTACCAGAAAATGGATTGGATATAAAATTTAATCGGTTTAGTGTCTGATTTGAATGTTCAAGACAAAGATGATATAAAGAAATCTGTATTTTCTCCTACATCGTTATACTGTAATAAATCACCTAGATATTGTGCACCTCTACCATCCAAAGTGTTGTATTGTAACTCTAATTCTCTTAATGTCTGTATTGAATATTCAAAAAAAACTTTAGTAGATAAATTATACCTTACTTTATTGTTTTGTAATGCAATAGTGAGATCTTTTAAGCCAGATTCTCTAATTTGATTAAATGCTAGATTCAATTTCGTAAGTGTCTATATTCAGAAATAAGCGGAAATATGTAATACTAGTCAGATACGGTGCGAACTGCATAGTTGTCGCTTCTATATACATCAACACCCTATACTTCTTATACGTCCTGTATTGTCTATATTCCTTAGACGATTTACACATTCCGAATTCTTTTATTTACGTTGCCTCTTATGTTTTTTAGGTTTCCTCTAACCGGCGATCTGAAATAAACATACAAAGAACCGTGTTTTATTATAAAGGGTGTCCCAGAAGTTCTGTAACAAATTTTGAAATTCGTAGTTCTAACGTTCAATAAGAGCAAACTTCTTGAAACTTTGGCAGAGTATTGTACTTAACTTATACTAAATAACTATAAAGTTTGAAGTTTGTTGCTCTTGCTATGAATGAGAACCACTGAGAACATTGACATGTACTATTTCTTAAATTTTTTCAACCGTTTTCGAAGTGTACCAAAATTTTTTTGTAATAATTTTTTATTTCATCCTAGGCAGATGATATGAGCCTGCATTTTTTTATGTAAAGATTTGCCGTGGAAAGCCGCATAAAAATCACAATAGCAAGATTCTATTGACTTGTATCAATAATTTCTGGCACAGTCAAAATAAAAAATCTGCATGATAGTACTACTTCTCACCATATTGTAGGCAATCAAAAAATATTTGGAAGACTGTTCTGTTATTTAACAGGTCTTTATTTATACAGCTTTCGACGGCGCATCTTTTGAAAAAAAGATCGAAATTGTATCATTCTGTCAAGTTGAAATACAGGCAAAACTAAAAGACCCTCTGGATATTTTATTATTACGCAAAATATGGTGAAAAGTGTTACTATCATGCAGATCTTTTATTTTGACCATGCTAGCAATTATTAATACAAGTCAATAGAAATTTTTTATTATAACTTTTATACAGCTTTTCATGGCACATCTTTTAACGAACAAATCAACATCTTATCGTCTGCCTAAACGGAGATATGCACATCTTGACAAAATCGAAATAGAGAAAGATTTAAGAAATATTACATGACAATGTTTTCACTGATTCTCATTGATAGTAAAAGCTATACACCTCAAACTTTATAGTTACTTAGTATAAATTAATTACAATGCTCTGTCAAAGTTTCAAGAAGTTTGCTCTTGTTGAACGTGAGAACGACGAATTTCAAAATTTGTTACAGAACTTCTGGGACACCCTTTATAGGTATGGATGGATAAATAGTATACAACTTTTCAGTCAATGTTATCACTGTAAAAATTTCGAATAGTAAGTGTCTATACTTCAACATAAAAACCCATGAATGTCATTAAAAGCGCCAGTTTATTTAAATGAATTCTACAGTACACAAACGGAAAAATACACGGTACCACATGAAACAGTTTTTAAGCTAACATGAGCTTCGAAATTTGCAATGAACTTGGAACGTTCTTCTAATTTCGTAGAAACCTACAAAATCCTCAAACTTGTTTCCTAGGCACTTCATAGATCTTCGTAAGAGTTCTGTGATACGATATAAAACCTTTAAAAAAACCGAATTTTTTGAGAATTTTGTAGGATTATATGAAACTAGAAGAAGATTTCAAAATCATTAAAGATCTCAAAGCTCCTTTTGGTGTAATAAAGGATTCGTGTGACATCAATTTTTCTTCGATGCGCTTTGTGGAAAAACTAATTGAATAATAGTATATTGTTAACTACAAAATCACCATATATATGAAATATTTATCGGGAAAGCTTTCTTTTAAAAAATCAAAAGATTAGTCTTACGTGATTTGTCTGTATGGCAGCAACTAAATATTTTAAATCATTCGAACCAATATCATTTTGCTGAAGATCAAGTTCTTCTATAGTCTGTACGAGAATTAAACAATAACGATAAATAGAAAATAACTCTTACAGTATTGCTTTGTAAGATGCTACATAATTGTTGCAATTTATCACCATTAAGTTGTCTGCCGCTAAGATTTAGCGTGACAAGTGTCTACATTAATATATATGATTTATTTTTTATGTTGGTGAAATCAAAATAGAATATGGAATTTTTCTTGAACGAAATTACAAAACGAAAATAATATTTACCTGATATGTATGATAACTAGCAATTATTGTATTAAATTTAGTACAAACATTCCAAAATGATAGAAGAATCGTTTCTATATCAAGATTGTCCAGAATTCTGTAGACAAATTCAACAGGTAATGTAAGAAGAGATGATTGCATATTAGTAGACATTGCTGTTGTTTTCTCCGTAATGTATGTCTCACTGAAATGTGTATGTTTATATTGAATAGTATTGTTCTCTAAAAGAAATATGTTTAATACCTTCTATATAAATTATTAAAATTGTATATAGACGAAAAAAAATGAAACATTATTCAATCATTCCTCGGTTTTCTTTTATAACTTTCATTTAAAACAGGTAGCCATGTGCGTGTTGATCCTATCTTGATCTATACTCGAGTGGCAAACAGAAGGAAGAGAAAGGAAGAAAAAAAAGTATACTATTTGAATCGACTACACAGTAAATGAGTAATAATAGTGAGTGAAACCAATATATTAGTGATACCATTATTTTGCTTTGTAGAAACTTTCATCAAGTTTTGAAAAAAATTTTTCGACTTCGAAAGATTCAAATAGGCTATTAAATGTGGTTTTAAACGCTAATTACGAATTTTACATATGCAGAAGTTGGCAAAATTATATGAACTCCCCTTCAAGTTTTGAGAATAATAAAGATTTCTTCAACTAAAGAAGAATTCAACACAAATAGATCTTTTTGCACCATGTATTTGAAAGAGAAAATTCTTAAGCATATTTTGAGAAAAAGAACAGATTAGCAAAACCTAATTTAACTTTCCTTTGTTTTAAGAAAAAATTAAATAATAGAAAAGTCAAATGTCAAAATTCTCACTATGTAATTCAAGTAAAAGAAGTTTCCATACCTCGTTACAGCAGTATGTAGATTTTTTTAAAATGAAATTTCTAAAGTTTCCATATACACTCCAACAACATATAACCGTAAAATTAATAGGTAACATTAACATAAAATGTATTATCTATAATTTCTCAACCAAATTTAGAAATTACACAAAAATTATTCAAGCAATGCAGACATCCTCTACAAAGAGCTTCAGAAATTCTATAGTCATCGATAATAATAGTGATAGATATAGATACTAGATCTAGGGACGGAAAAAAAGGAGGAAATTTTAGAAATTTCGGTACAGTAATTCATGATAATAGTGGTAGATTTAGATACTAGACTTGGGGGTGAAAGAAAGTGGAAATTATCAAAATTTCCACCCTTTACTCCCAGATTTAGTATCTAAATCTACTATCCACGCCCAAAGCCTTATTCTCTAGCGTTCCACTTATGGCTTTGGAATAGAAGAAGATAAAACGTTTCGAGAATGAAGAAGCCAGTATGGATCATAGGTAAACAGATGTCATCCACTTTATAGAATTGAACGTCTATGCCATCTTCATATGATATCATTATTTTGCCGAGAATTAGTGATTCAACATTTAATTATCATATGAGACCATTAAGTAATACATGAAACTATGCAGTGACACATCCTCTTTCGAATGGTGAATTATCTTGTGCCTATCAAAAGTTATTCACAACTAAAAGTGACGAGTACCTTATCAGCCACTCGGTATAACTGTTACACATGATAAACAAACTAGTCTTATTAGGACTTTATTGTGAGGCTGACAATTGAAGTACGATGGAATAGCATAAAAAGAAAGAGCATTTTTTTTCTCTGTCATTCTATGTAAAAAGAAATTTTTATCAAACGTAATATATGGTACTAAAATGTCATTGCCACTACTTTTGAATATCCCCTATGTACTGTTTTCTAACTAATTTTAAAGTTAAAAAGTTTCCTCGCAAGTATGAGCACTTCTACTATTATTAAATTGTAGTCTTGCTTCTCATTTTGAATTTCAATTAAACTTTTCTCTTTTAGATTTGAAATTTTTAAATGAAACCAAAAATGCGTAGAGTGTAGGGTGTAGGCAATTCGAATTTTCAGTAAAAAATTTTTTTTTGCCCTCTCTTTTCCACAATCTAGTACAATCTGAGTTGCTGATCATAAAAATCTACTTATTACCACATTGCAATGCATTTTTTTGCTTCTAAAAATAATTTTTTTGATTCAGTATCAAAGACGGAGTCTAGAATTAGTGTGAGAACTGTTTAATACTTAGTTTTTGGTGTTGAATCTGAAAAACTTATTTTTAGAATTTAAAAAGAAAAAGTGAAGTAGAAAATTCTGCATATTTCGAAAAACGACGCTTTTCGAGTATTTCGTGATCAGCACCTCAAGCTCTAGTGGATGATATAAAAACAAAAGCGAAAAAAAATTACTAGAAATTGGCATTGTCGACACCTTAAAAGAAAAGATTTTGTTTAGAAGAACTATTTGTATAGACAAATATTTTATTTTTGTGTGCTTTCTTATAATAAATTTTGTTCATGCAAAAAGATATTATTGTTTCTTTTTTTTTAAATAAAATAATGATTTATCGAAATTTATAACTACTGATTTTCAATAAATCAGTGAAGCCTATACAGCTCATTCAGATAATGAACGAGAAAAATCGTGATTAATCGCTGATTTTTAGAACATGGATTTTTCAAGCATCTTACATAAGCATACTAATGGAAAACAGTTGAATTTATCGTAAAAAAAAGGCTAATTTATTTCCTATACAACGTGTAAAAAATGCAGGTTTTTGTCAACTTTTTAAACAATTTCTAGTGAATTTTTAATCCAACCCAACAGCTCTATCGAATCATGTAGAAATATTCAAGACAAACATTTTATTCTATTTGGAATGTTAGTAGCATATTCCTATCGAAATATTATTTTCAACCTAATATTAGTAAAAAGCCAAGTTTATTTGTATTACATTTCGAAAAACTTCACTGGGAAGACACGAGATAAATCTAATCAGAACTACGTAGATTGATAGAGAAATCAACACTCTTTCCAACCACATTTGAAAGAAAAGACAATTAGATATTTAAAAAAAATCTGAAAACTATGTATGCAACGAAGTACTCGAGAAAGTTTTTGAGAAATTCAATGCGTTGATACTAGAGATATGGGATAAGTACATCGAAAAATATGTTGTTCAATATAGAAATAATCAGTCTATTATTTTACAGAAAGATAATAAGTTTCAGCGTTACAATAAATAACAGTCATCAAAAAAACTGACCTGAAAATTGCTGAGTGAAACAAAATATTTTGGCAAATTTTTAGACAAGATGTTAAATAAATAAAATGAGACGTATATCAAAATGAAATACTTCCCATGATCTGTGTAAATACAGCAGACTTTACAGAACTGTCCAAAAATAATTGAATCAAGCTGTTTATAAAACAAAACATATCATATAACTGAATTCTAATCATAAAGATAAAGCATAAAAAATTCTATAATTTACATAAGACATATGTTTTTTTGTCCATGATGAATTCGTTTTTCCTTCTCTAGATGTTTTCACGTTTCATCTTCTGAAACTTCTTGTTTTTTTTAATAAGACGAAGAAAAAATGAAATATAAATCACGTAAATTCACTATGTCTCATAGCTACAGTCCTGATTATTTGTAGTAACATCAATCATCATAACTTCTTGACTAATTACGAGAAAACATCCTTTTACAAAAGAACATTTTCATGGAATTCTGTCAGAAGGTGTTATTACCATCATATACAAATATGTCAAATATACCAACACTAGAGTCTTTCATATCTTTTTAAATAGAACATAGAACTTTTAAGCTTGGATGACTAAACACAAAAGGAAAAAAAGAAAGTTTCTTCCTTTTATATCTACTATTCAACTAATATTTTGTTATGTATCAAAATATTTCTTTCTCAAAAGACTCGAGTTGGAAAAAAAGAAATACGTTAAATAAAAATAAAATTTAATTTAAATATGGTATTTGTATTTTATATTTTATATCGATTTTGGTTCCTTATTATTTTAAATACATTATCAATTGTATGTTCTCTCTTTGTTCTTTATCATTTTTTATTTGATCGAATTCTTCGTCAAGCTTTAAATAATCATATTATTATTATTCTTCTTATTATTAATTTTATTATGGAAATAATAGATATTCCATTTATTTTACATTTCTTTCGTTTTGGTACAAATTGGCAATTAACAGTTGGTTTATCTCAATTATGGACATTTATTGATTATGGATTTTATGCAATACAAATAATACTTTTTTCTTGGGCTACAATTGAACGACATATACTTATATTTCATGATCAATGGTTATCAACAAAAATAAAACGATTTTTTATTCATTATTTTCCTATAATAATAATTCTTACCTATTGTTTTATTTATTATCTTACAGTAATAGTTTTCTTAAGTTGTGAAACTATAAGTTATCAAAATCCAATATATGGTGTTCCTGGTCCTTGTATATATGATAATGTGTTTTTTCAAGTATGGGATCTTTTATGTCATCAAATTATTCCAACATGTATTATTGTTATATTTAGTATTGGTCTTTTTATTCGCGTCATTTATAAGAAAGCTCGTCTACGTCGAACAATTGAATGGCGAAAACAACGAAAAATGACAATTCAAATATTATTTATAACAATTTGTTATCAATTATTTAATTTTCCATGGGCATTTCTACAATTTTGTCAAATGGTTAAATGGCCAATTGATACCGATGGAAAAGCTTTTTCAATTGCATTTATTTTACCATATTATCTTATATCTTTTTTTCCATTTTTTTGTTGTGGAACATTACCTAAACTGAAAGAAAAATTAAAAAAACTATTTTTTTGGCAACGACAAATTATTCATCCGACGTAATGTTTTATAAATCGTGTACAGTTACTATGAATATTTAAAAAAAAACTATTTCAAATTTAATTACGAATGAAAACAATTATAAGAGACAGACAATGCATTCGAGAATTTATTCAATTTAGATGCATGTAAAAATTTTTATGTTAAATGTTGTTTGACAAGTTTATTCCAAAAAAAATAATATTGAAAGTAGTGTTGCATATTGAAGCTTTTTTGACAGATGTTTACATAAAAAATTAAGAGTATGATCTTCTTTCTTTTGTATTTCTCATGAATCGATGAATCCATATATATATATATATAAAGAAAAATGTTTGTCTGTTTGTTTGCTATACATTTCAATGCGATACGAGCAAATGCAATGAAATTTTGCAAAGAATACCCTTTCGACTTGGGGAAAATCATAGAATAGATTTCGATCCAAAATTTTCGTCTGAGGAGATGTTTAACTCCTTCTATTGTTGGATTTACTACATTAATACAATGTATTAAGTGATAATAAAATGAAATACCGCACTCATTAGAATCCAATGGTAGTAGCTAATTTTCAACAAAAGTAGGTCTTATCTTCTATTTTATTATTATTCAATCAATTTGAATAATGATCAAATAACATAGAAAGATGTAGCGAACGATGTCCGATTTGTTCATAAAAAAAAAGAAAATTTTCGTAAGTGTTATATACGAAATTAAAATGCGACAACTTGCAAGTTTTGATCAGTAAGAACTGGTCTAGTGAAGAAGAGTTGCTACACTAAACAATCATAACGTATATCTAGAGTAATATATTTTCCCAATTTTTTTATTCTTTTTTTTTGTACCAGATTTGTAAACAACTAACAAAAAAGGAATAATTTTGTGTTTAGAAATTTTCGAGAAAAAAAAAGCTCGAGAATCAATATTTGATAGTATTTTATATTTAGATAGAAAACTAATCACAAATTATTTTATCGATTAGATAACATTTTTAAAAAGAAACATGATTATGTAATCCGTTGTATTTGATTACTTCATCTATTCATAGACAAAAAACTTAAATCAATAGGAGTTCATCACATGCATTTTATCATCCGTACTGTGTGACTCATTTTTCTACTTTGATGACGTTCACACATGACGCGATAATATACATCAAACCTTGAGCAAAACAAAGAAAACAAACAAAACTGTCTTTTCAAGCTATGATAATGTCTAAAAATGATTCAAGCATTGACGTCATACATCGCAAAAGCAGATTACCAATCACTTGCTTATTTGACTGCATAATAGTGTTGTTATATCATTTTACACACTTACCATTTGAATAAATTAGGTGCTGATCATCTTTAATATTTATAACTAGTTGGTTTTTAATGGAGTTCCTAATTATATTCAGGCCTTATCAAAAGTTCTATCACTATTAAATAAATATATAGAAATATGAAGATATTTTTAGTTTTATTTTATCAAATGGTGAAGATAGTATTCCTAGGCATCTTGGATACTACATTAACTAATCATATTTCATTTGGTTTAAAAATTTAATGAAATTTAATGTAATCATACCAACTGCATTCTAGAATTGCTAGTAATGAAGTATGAATTTGTTTTAGATAAGTTAATTATAAGTCATCTGATGCTAGCTGACTCATTGAAGATGAATTATCAAAGATTATGACTCATGAAGTAAAGTTCTGAACTCGACTAAAAAAATGCATGTATTCAAAAATACATTACAACTTTTCATAACCATAATATGTTAGTGGAAAAGATTTGGTTCCACACTGTCATCAGTATTATATTGAAAATTATTCGAAAATGAAGTATGATTAGTTCATATAATATCCAAAATACTTTAAAATTTTTTCGAAAATAAATTCAAAAAAAAAACTTTAAAGAGATTGTATCAATGGCAACAATCCTCACTATTTGATAAAACCTAAGTACAGGTACAGAATCATGTGGTACTATCTAGAATTTTTTTCATTCTATTTTTTTATGGCACTGATTGGCATTGTTTATTTCATTGAATATTATCATCGATACTCATCAAAAGCACAGAGGATGGGAACAAGAAAGTCTTCCATTTCAGCTTAGTATTTTGAGTTTCTTACCATCAAATGAAAACAATATTGTATTAATAAATTTATTCAAAAAAGTCAGATTTATTTCACGTCATCAGAACATTATCGTATAGAAGTGTTATACATATAGCCGTTATCACTACTTTTATATTTTTTTTGTCTATATGGCAAGTTCCTAAAAAAAAACATAAACTTTTTATTTTTATTTATTTTATCAAATAAACACTTAATAATCACCATGTGTACATACATATATATATATGAAAATGAAAAAAGAAGGAAAATTAGAAAAGCAGTACGACAGAATATAGAAAGTGTGTATAAATTAGTACAGATGTTATAATAGCTTATTTATTGATTTATTGTAGTTATTTAACAATTTATGGCCAGATTAGTATATTATATTATTTACATTTATTAATTGATGCTGTTGATTAATCCTATCCAGATGTATTGGGACATCCACTCTTTCCTTGACTAGATTCGTAGAATGATTGTCCCCGATCATGTACGATCGTGTATAAGCCGAGCGATATCCAATAACATTTGATACGGGATGAAGCTTTGTTATCACAAGTCGTGCGCAAGCAATTACCAAAATTGTCGTCACATTGTGATTGAGTTGTGCCACAGGTTGAATAGCACCTGTCATGTTGGAAGCAACATGGAATGATGTCTGACTCGCCCACTTCTTCGAGAATTGGATCGATATCTAATTTCGTCGGTCCACAACCGTTCCCATCTACAGAACGGATGACAACTGGCTTCAATGAAGCAATGCTAATAAGTGTCATAATAATAAATAGAATGAAATAAACGCTAGACATTATTATGCGATTCTGTAGATATATACAAGTGGAAACTTCAGTAATAATCAACCAGTTATCAGTCGTACAGATGATTGTCAACTAATTGTTCGAATAATCCATGTTTAAAATCATGTAAAAGTATCATTATATAGTGCAATGAATAGCAATATAGTAGTCTATTTTTGTGTTGTATGGCGTCAATACACGAACCATTTTTAGACATTATTATGTCCTAAAAGTAAAGCTTTATTTGTCTCTTTTGTTCTACTCAAGGTTCGATTTATATCGTTTCATAATGTATAAACGCTATAAAAAAAAATGAGTCATGCGATAGAAACAATTGAATGCACTTTGTAAACCATTATCGATTTGCGTCTTCGTGCTAAAAATAGATTAAGAGCATTTTTGTAATGAAAAAAGTTGCGTAATCAGCTAAAGAATTTGTAATTCATTTTCTGAATGAATATATCGAAATTTGTAAATATAAATCTGGCCCAACTAATAAAAATATTCAAGTATAAATGATGATTATTGTCTGTTCAAAATTAAAATGGTCTTCGCCATATTTTGAACAACTTGAGAACGGAAGCAACTATCGATAGAGGCGACATTGGAGCGTCTTTTTCTCTGATATTGTATGAAAAAAAATCATTTTCAAATCAATTACTTCTGCAAAATATTGTGAAATATGAATGAAAGGACGGGGGCGCATAAGAACGTAAATCGACCTACCAATGGATGATATCACAACTCTACCTTATTGCACCCTATTTTCTTGGATTCTAATGGAATAGGATCAACATAATATTTCTTTTTTCGACTGAAATTAGGCTCATTTGAAAGAGCATTAAATTCTGCATATAACACAAGCTACATTTTGGTACAGCTTTAATATTAAAATTTTATCGACGCAAATATTCTTATCGGACACTACTTAAAACAATGGGAAAGTACCATATTGATGCCCTTAGCCCAGTATATCTCTGCATATTAATGTCGCTACGGTCAGATTTCTTCATAGTCACTCGATAGGATTTTTCAACCTCTACACGCGGATAAAGTTGGTAGTTTAAAGTTTCGATGGACTTAGTGCTTCTGGTTGAACAGAATGTAGTTATGTGAGGTGTGTCTTATGCGGAATAGTTGGTGTAAAGAAGCGTTTAAGTATTATATAGCACTTTAGACAAATCATGAGCGAAAAGCACATAGTTTACTCAAACTGTAAACTACCGCTTTCATCAGCATGTAGAGCTTGAAAAGCTTTATCAAATGACCATGTAGAAACTTGACTGTAAAGACATATATATGCAAAGGTATACTGGACTAGGAGCATCTATATGAGATGATATTTTTTCGAATACCAAGAGTTTGACACCGAAAGAGTAGTAGTCTTCTATTATATTTATTAATTTATCTGTAGATTAATTAACTAATTAGTTTTTCTTTTTTTTTCTCAGATTGATTCATCATCCTTTTCGTGTCTACGTATATACATATATCCATGAGTTATGAACACCAATAACATGCACAAACGATCAAATGATCAGGTTTAATAAAAACAACACGACCACTTAAGTAATGAGATACAGTGCGGGCCGTAAAAAGCATGTACTTTTTTGTTTTTACGCATAAACGAATAATAAGGTTAGTCTGAAAATTTTTTCTCATAATCAGACTTTGTAGAGCTTTTCTCGCTGATCATTTTATTAAAAAAAGGTTTTGATTTTCATCGAGTAATAACGATGTTATAGCCAAAATACTGAACACCGTAATATAAAGTAGAGAAAAAAGTTTAGTACACTTTTAGTATTTGGCTAATTTTTACGTTATTTTACAACATCTGAAAGATGTTCTATATACCATTCGATGGAGAATTTAATGGGCTACATTTTTGTAACAAGCATTTATACTTTTATTATAGTTAATTAATTAATTATTGGTTAATTACGAGTTAACTACTAGTTAATAATAATTAGTTATTAATTAATAACATTTTGATTTATTTTAAAATTTTAACACTTCCATATGAAAGAGCATTAAAAACTGAACAAAACTCTATAATTACTATTTGAAAAGCAACCAATTTAGTGAGGTTTTAGTGTGACTTTCAGAGTATGGTCAGTTGTAATTGGATATAGTATTCATTATTTTTAATAAAATCAGCCATAAAACAATACATGAAATACGCGAAAACTGACGCATTTTAAAGAGCATCATTTGTTCTTTCAAATGTCATATCGCTGCTTTCTGTGTGATATTCTATACAAATGTTATAACGTCTTTACTTGTAAGAACTAGTTGAAGCCACACTTTCCAGCCATTTTTCTGTTATTTTGCATTGAATATTTCGAAAGACGTTATAACATTTGTATAGAATATTACACAGAAAGCAGCGATATGACATTTGAAAGAACAAATGATGCTCTTTAAAATGCGTCAGTTTTCGCGTATTTCATGTATTGTTTTATGGCTGATTTTATTAAAAATAATGAATACTATATCCAATTACAACTGACCATACTCTGAAAATCACACTAAAACCTCACTAAATTGGTTGCTTTTCAAATAGTAATTATAGAGTTTTGTTCAGTTTTTAATGCTCTTTCATATGGAAGTGTTAAAATTTTAAAATAAATCAAAATGTTATTAATTAATAACTAATTATTATTAACTAGTAGTTATCTCGTAATTAACCAATAATTAATTAATTAACTATAATAAAAGTATAAATGCTTGTTACAAAAATGTAGCCCATTAAATTCTCCATCGAATGGTATATAGAACATCTTTCAGATGTTGTAAAATAACGTAAAAATTAGCCAAATACTAAAAGTGTACTAAACTTTTTTCTCTACTTTATGTTACGGTGTTCAGTATTTTGGCTATAACATCGTTATTACTCAATGAAAATCAAAACCTTTTTTTAACAAAATGATCAGCGAGAAAAGCTCTACAAAGTCTGATTATGAGAAAAAATTTTCAGACTAACCTTATTATTCGTTTATGCGTAAAAACAAAAAAGTACATGCTTTTTACGGCCCGCACTGTACCTATTTTCAACGGCGAAAGATTACCAGAAAAACGAAATACAAAAGAGGAGGAGCGTAGCGATATCGAAAGTTCAACAGTTATCATCGGCAACTTTCAATACAATGTATCCATTCTGATGCCGCTGCATGACTGTAACAGAACCGATTCGTGTGGATCCGTCACATATGAACGAACCACAGATAAGCCAGAATACACTATTTTCTTGAATACCAAAACTTCGACTACACTCATCAGTACCGCTTCGGTAACCTTTTACAAGACAAGTCATCGAAATCATGAAAATAAAATAATCATTAACACGATCTACAATAATTGTAAGATAATCTTTATCAATGAAAGTGAAAAAACTTTTTACTTTTTGTGGTAGGTGTACTCACTCTCAGCACCCTCACACCCTCACCCTAAGAAATTGCTTGTGATACAGTTGTTTATTGGATGTGAAAAGGTCTGGTTACTAATTAAATCGTGTGTTATGATCAGAAAGAATTTTGGTTTTTATTGTGCGTTTCATCACCGACTGATTGAGATATCTAGAAAATTGCTATAGAAAACTTGATTTTTCATAATACCGTGGAAATATCTTGTGGAAGTACCGCATTGCTGTTTTTCTCATGCAATATGGCTATCAACAACTCAGTGAAGAGGTATCAAATATATTGTAAGACATCTACGAATTTTAGAAACTATTTAATTATAAGGACCATTTAAATAAGTTTTTTAGTTGAATAAAATGCGTTAGAGATATATTTTTATAGTTTGTATCGATACATAATTGGTAGATCTTGATCCGGCGGTGCCACACCAAGACCCTCACGATTCGAGTCTTGTTTAGGAAACACTCTCACGTCAGTTAATTTATAGTCAATATATCGAAGAAACATGGCAACGCAAACTTTGATTTCATACCTAACAAAGAATCGTCCAGGGCACATGTTCTTACCCATACCAAATGGCATGAAACTAGGCACAGTATCAGCACTTGTTTGAGTGAACCGATCGAAAATGAAATCATTTGGATTAGGAAATAAATCAGGATCGCGATGTGCTACAGCAGGAAACAAGGCGACTGCGTCGTTTAGTTTCAAGTGTACGGTATGCCCATCATTTAGAACGATATCAGTGTCGTGCAAACATTTTCTCATTATCATTGGTGCCGCAACTAGGCGCAGTGCTTCATTTACTGCGCTATCTAAATTGACGCACAAAGATAATCGGTCAAGAGTCCATTCGTCAACCAATGAACTAGTAGCATCATCATCAAGCGAAAAGGCTGGCAAATATCTGTCAATCTCCTGTTTAATGCTTTCTACAGCTTTTGCATCGTATAAAATATAGAACAAACACCAGAATACAGCTGGAATACTGTTTGCCAAGGATGCCCAAAGCATAAAGGTTTGCTTCCCGCCGTACTCTTGTTCGGAAAACCACTCAGGATGATCGAGTATGCTATTCGTTCGATCTTTTATAAAATCACTTTCATGTAATGAATGTTGTTTTCTTAGCCATGAACTGTTTAAACGAAATCGAGCTTGCAATTCACGACGAAAGAAAATGCGATAGATCCAGGAAGGAAGAAGAGCCGTAAAATAATGAATTTTGCTGTCAAATAGACGAAAGTCCTGTTCAATTGAAAGCGGATCGATTTCACCAAACAACGCCAATGATGATGGTTCAAAAAGCATACGATGACTCAATTCTAATAATCCCATTGATGTCCATTCGGACAAAGTGTTACTATTTATTCGTGCTGCTTTTTCGCGCATCATCAATATACGTAAACGTCGAACAAACTCCGTAAGCATAGGTTGGAGACCATCGTGATTTTTCAAGTATTTAGTATAATATCGATGAATCTCTATCTCTGTTTCATTAAAACCTGTATGAATTAATACATTTTTGTTCTTTAATATTGGTTTGTAAATATCTTACCTATGACATTAGATCCTGCATCGAATACCTTCATTCCAAATTTATGCGCCTGAAAGGGCACTGATGGATTTCGAATTATAATTGGCCAGTCGGATGGTGAGAGTAGAAATGTGATTCGTTGATTGACTAATCGAATCGTGAAGCATTGGCCATATCGTTGACGACATTCCATTAAGAATTTTCTTCGATCCTTAAGAAAAGCAATTAGATGACCCACGATAGGATACTGCTTATATTTGACTAATGGAATCGGCGAAATGTTGTTATTTCTACGAAACAGCAAATAAATAGATAGAAGAGCCACGAAAACCAGAATGAAACTGCTCAAGAATATGTACATTTTTGTAGATTTCTACAAGACAAATTGAAGAATTCTAAATAATACTTCATAGTAGCAAATCACACAGTAATATCATGAATGAATGTTCAGTAATTGAATTTTTCAAAACTTCGACACACATTAGTGTCAGATGGTAGTGGAATCAGAAATCAATTGCAACAACGGGATACGGCAAATTGGCTTCAGCTCGTTACTAACGCGGACCTCGACAAGTATTAGAAAACGGAACAAACAAAGATCGTACTATTTCTCAAGTATCTGAACCACAATAAGTAGTAGCACGATAGATATGATGTATGAATTTATCTCACAAAGCATACTGTAACCAAGGACATTTTCAGTCAAATTAAAAGAACGGTTAAAACGATCATATCGGGAAAATTCAAATGTCTTGTAGAATCTTTTTTGGTCCTCGAATGCGTAGAATGAATATTGAATATTGCAAAACAGCAGTTACCAGGAAAACAAAACTAATAATTATGAAGGTGATCGTCAACTTACTACGTATAGAACGGAAAAAGTTTTGCTAGTCATACTGTGACAAGCAAGAAAGTGATGGTAATCCCAAGTAGTTTGAGTTTGGGTTCAGTACTAAAACTAATCAACGAATTCATACTGGAAGTTGGATCGATATTATCAACATCTATTAACGTTATTTTCTTTACACACTTTTTCCTAGCTCATACCTAGTTTTCAAAGAAACATAATTCAACATTGGTAGACTAAATTGAAACAAGTCTTTATCTGTAAATATTGAGAAAATGTCTTGAAATAGTATTTCTCAACCGTTTGATTTAAGGCACCACCTACCACTGTAGAATGTTGCTAAATTAGCTTTTAGATCCGCATGATACTATTTACGTGGTATTGTGCCTAGGTTTTAGGTAGAGAATCAAAGGTTTTATTAGTTGATGTGATCATATCTTTGGAATTTCTGATTGAACAAAATCGATCGTGGGTTATATTGAATATCTTTCATAGCTCTCTACAACTTAAGAGTCATTTTTGCAAATATTTTGAAGTGTTATTTATAATCTTTCAGTCTATTTAAAATCACAATCTCACGAAGATTTAGTAAACTTCTAAAAATCATGACAGTCTACTAAAATTTCATGAGATTTTCTAGAATTCTTAACAGTAGAAGACTGTACTTTCAACTTCCGACGAGTATTTTTGTATGTTTAAATGTACCATACTCAAACGACTAAGCAAAAGTTTGACTAAACTACTTCGCGTGGTACTGAAACTGTTACAGAATCCATCTCCATCGAGTTTAGAATTCGATGAAGTCGTCCAAAGCTCTGTAAAGTTTTTGTAGTTTGTACTTCCTAAAAAGTGACAAACATCACTTCGAGTTAACCTGTAGAAAAGTATGCGCACTACTTCAATAAGGCATCTCAACTGTTGCAAACATCACCCAATGAGTATTCTTAGTGCTGAACTACAAACCTATATTATCAAACAGTGTGGATGGGGTAAGCAGAGGTTCGATGAAGAGACCAGTGATACTAACGCACTTTAACGAGAAAATTTGTGTTCTTTTTTCAGGAAAATGATGATTGAATATCTTTTTATTTTTATATCGGATTTACAATCACTGTCAAACGGGAGTCAATAGAATAATTGGCTTATAATTTCAAAAACATGGTCAATCCTACAAGCATGAGCTATGTTTCTGTAGAAAAATGTAGACTATGTTCGTCTCCAATGATTACAATCCGACCGCTTCACAACTGATCTGATATAATTGATCAGCTGATGATTGATCGATGGCTAATGACGATGTTTTTCCAACAGTACAATTCCTTTGAACAATACATATGAACATAATAATGTGTTGTCTAATCGAAAAAAAAACATTGGCTTACTCAAAATACAGATCGTTTGACTTTTCTAAGCTTGGTTCAACTGCACAATGAACAACTGTACGTGCACCATCTGCTGGTGTTTTTGCAAAATAATATTTGAGAAAGTTAACAAACGGTGTATAAAAAGTGCTTCCAAACCAACCAGTCGCTTCAGCTTTTGGATCTTGAATGGAAGTCGATACCCAACCAGGAGTCAAGGCAAAAGCATTGACACCTTCGGCTAAAATAGTAAAACAAGAATTAAGTTGAAATGAAGGAAATTTATCATATAGACACACTATCGAGTAAATCCTGTTTCAATTTAAGTGCCATCAAAATTTTAAACACGTTCGATGATGGATAAGCACCACTCCAAGTAGAACATTGATTTTGGATCAAAGCATCCGACCAATCGATGCTTTTTACACCTAGTTGTCATGATTAAAGAATGTGGGTTGTGTTTTTTCTTTAAACAGTTCATTATAATCTTACTTTTATGCAAATCCGATGACACACTGATGATTCTACTTGGTCGACATTGTTTTAATTTTGGTAGAAGAAGATGAATGAGGAGAAAATGTCCAAGATAATTGGCTTGGATTACAGTATTGAAACCATCGCCGGTTAAAGCTTCCGAAGCCCAGCCAATACCAGCATTACAAATTAAAATGTCCAATCGTTTTTCTTTTTCATTGTAGTCTTTGGCAAAGTTTCGAACCGAATCAAATGAACATAGATCGCATTTCATCACATCAATATTCGTTTTATCAGATCCAGATTCAATAACAAGGTTATCTCTTGCTTCATGTCCTTTCTCCAGATTTCGACATGCAATGATCACTCGAGCTCCTAGATATCATTGAATTTATGAATATGAAAGAATATCAAACTTAATCAATCTAACCTCGTTGAAGAAGCATCTTTGCAGTTTCATAACCGATTCCAGAATTACCACCGGTAATTAATACAGTTTTTCCGTTGATTAATTGTTCACTTAAACTAGGATGATGTTTTGCCCAAAACTTATTGTAGAGTGCTGTTGCCATCAATGTAGATCTGAAAAGAAATACACGTAATTTATTTCAAATTGAATTCCGTCATAGATATGTTACAGTTGACACGGAAATTCAGTTGAGATTGAAATACGCGAAATAATTACAGAAGGAGAAAAGATTTTAAAAAAAATTTTATCTTACGAATAAAGCTTTTACATGCAACGAAAGACATTCGTTCAAACCATCTTTTTCCGAGAAAACCGCCAATCATTGAACCCCTTGCTCGAGAAACTCTTATTATGCAGTACTTTTTTCATCTATCATCGTCAACTCATTCAATGTCCCTTGGTCTGCATAACAAAACTTAATTTAAGATTAAAAAATCAATAACAGCTCTCAGTTAAGAAAATATTTGAGAAGTTCAATCAAGTGATTGAGCCTGTTATTTAGATGATAATATATTTGTACAGGTCTGTTGTTATAAGGCCGGCGTACTGTAGTGCAAATTGTTTTAAAAAAGTTACACTTTCGCTTTTCTATAAAACATTAAATATGATCAAAATCCATAGATTTGATACTTTTGGTACTCACCATAATGCGTCGCTACAAAAAACGTCAGCTCAATTAGATAAATCATTGCAGAAATATAGAAGCTACAAAAACATCTTTTTGTGTTTTATTTAACGTTGCGATTACCATAGTTTTTATAGAACATTGATAAAAATTGAATGTGTGACTTTTTTTTGAAACGGCTTGCATCGCACTGCATCAAATTCTTTTCTCTATGGCGTATCTTAAATTGAGCAGAATTGGTCCTCTTTTAGGTGGACCAGTTCATAAAGACAAGAGAGTTGGTTTGTTGACATTCAATCTTTTCGACGTATGAGAGAATCTTCCAAGGTGTTAAAGAGATCTTCAGCTCAAATTTTGTCCATAAGTAGGGAATATATAGATTAGAAAAAGCCTAAGAGAATACGAGTCCACGCTAAGATTTGGCTGAGATACCGACTTTTTACTAGAACTTGCCTATGAGATCCCATTTTTTCTCATAAAATCAAAATTTCGAGTTTTGACGTAAAACTTTGCCCACATCAAGGCCTCAACTAAAGTAGTTCATTTACAAAGTTTCAGAGTTTTTAGACTAAGCATTCGCGAGATATAATGTGTTCAAAATACCCATACATACAATGGTACCCATAAAAAAAAACTGTATTTATACTAACACGCTCATATCTCTGGATTGCTTAGTCCAAAAATTCTGAAACTTTGATTTTATGGGAAAAAATGGAGTTCCATAGACAAGTTCTAGTAAAAAGTCGGTATAACCAGCCAAATCTCAACTTGGACCCATGTCTGTGCATCTAAAAATAGTTCTTGGAGGTTCATAGAACTTATCTGTGAATACTTTTCGGAGGTTTTTCAGGTTTATCTAGAGAAAACTGTTATTCATTTTTTAGTTAAATACCATATATTTTCTAGCACTTTTAGATTCTCGAAAGATAAATATATGCACAATCTGATTTTTCAAGGATTACTTTTAGTATTTGATATATAATCTTTGAAGTATTCGTTAATTATAATAATTCTATATTCTTTATTACATTTTAGCACTATAACGGTTACTTATCTCATGCTTGTATAATCATAATTACTGATCTATTATATAAACAAGAATTGTGCTAAAGAAGAGATTTTTGCAATAGCGTTACATTTATCCTGCTCAACATGCAATATTTATGACAAAAAAAAAAGTATCGTATTTGAATCACTTTTCGCAACGCTATTACAGCCATACTGATCAAGTATTATTTTTAGAATAACTTCACGTAGATAAAAGAAATAAAGTTTCTTCCGTTTCCCACAAAAAAATCATACAGAACAGTTTAAACAACATTTAATAGCGAAGGTGGAAGCTTCACATTAGGATGCATAAATAGTTTCAAAGCAAGATAAAATATATTATAATGGAGAAAACTGCAATTAATGCTTAGTGTATACATTCTAAAGATATTTAGAAACAGTCTTCTGAATAATAATATATATTTTCTTACATTTTTGAGTTTATTCTACAACGTGATATAAACACTTATGTCTGAAGTGTCGAATTACATAGGAGAATCAATATATGGATAACTAGGCGTACTCACGATGAAAATTAACACTCAAATATATTAGAGTTGATTTGTGTATTTTGGATGCAAGTTATCTTACATATTTATATTCAATGAAATTAATTGGTTTTTTTCAAGTAATATTTATTTCAGTGAACCAATCAACCGTGCTATTTCATACACATCATAATGAGATGGGCGTAGATGAATATTTTGTCACACACGTTTTTTTTCATCATGTTATATTATTACAGTTTTATCTTTTATTTTGATTCTTTCCTCGATGCAAGAAAAAAACACCTGTATATTTATACGATATAGTCCTTTTACTAGATTTTTTTCCTTTTATTTTGTATTTCTTCTATGCATGAATTAATATTTTTGCTCTAATCATATTATTCGAATACATCACACATTTTTCTTGCTAGTATATATTATCTTTCTCTTTTCTTCTGGTCATTTTTTGATGTTTAAATTCATGTATACACATTTATATGATCGAAAGGACTGTAAACAGTAGTATTTTGTTACTAAATTAAAGAAGAACCATATCAAAAATAGTTCAGTTGTCAGAGAGATTTATCGTTTGATTAACAGCAGAATCCTTACAACATCTATTATTACAATCATCAAAAACCTAATAACTTTCTATAGATTCAAAAGAAAGTTGAAATTTTATTTTGGTAGAATGAATACAAATACTACGGAAAGATTAACTAGGGAAATAGATAAATAATTTCCTAATTTCATAAGGACAATGAAAACATTCTATTCGAAATAATAAAATTCTAATGATTTGGCCGAGTGTCAAGGAGTTTCATTGTTCTATGTTGTGACACCTATATCAGCGCATACTGAATTCCGATTGCCTTGGATAGGCAGACAAACGTTATGCATTTTTTTAAGTTTCATGTAACCTTTTCTCTTTTTTCGGTCTACCCCTATCAAATCATATATCAGATGAAAGAACGTATTGAAATTAACATTTTGACATTATTTTTATAGGGTTTTCGTTGATTTTCCGAAGCAAATTCCTATTAACAAAGTAATTCATTTTTGGTCATAAATTTAATAATCGATCTTATCACAGTGGATTCAGTTTTATAGTAAATTGACTAGAAAAAATAGTTGTGAAAATAATTATTTGATAGCTTTTGAATAGAGCTTTAATTCTATGTATGAATCAACAATTGATTGTTTGACTTTATTTATTCCGACTGATCCTAATTACTTTCGTTTATCAAAAGCATTTAGTGTGATAATAAAAATGGCTGCAGAAGGTAAAGAAATGATAATGCTCTGTGTATAGTAAGTTTATGGACAAATATCTAGATCGACTTGACGATTTTTCTATTTGGAAAGAAACTGAGATAAAAAGAACCATATAGAGAATTTTATCACAATGGTCATATTATATACTTCCAAAAGATGAAATAAAATCTGTTAAGAAAATAGTATTATATAATAGAAGACGATATGAAAGTAAAAGAAATAGATAATTAGAAGAAGCATTGAAGGATATTGCTGATAATAATATACAAGAAGATGTATGGAGTATTTTTTTGCGTAGAGGCTACACTTGAAAACGAAGAGGTTGTTGATGATATAAAGCTTCGATTTAATAACTTAACAGATTTGGATAAAGATGAGAATCCAGATAGTGAACTCTTGTTAGAAAGTAAAAAAATATATATGAAATTCATCCTGCAAAATGTTGTGTCGAAAAAATTCGATCTTTGTTAAAGAAAACGATAGGTGAAGAATTGAACGTCTTTTATTATGTATGCGATTGGTGTGTTCGGAAAGCTATTGATAAAAATACTAACTATTTGTGACTTTTTATTACAGGAGTAGCTGGTATCGGAAAGAGTCCTTTACTAAAATGTATGTTCTATGAAGCAAATAAAATCTTATATAGAATGAATGATTTTACAACGAATAAAATTCGAATGTTGACATATACGTCAACAAATGCTGCTGTACTCAATCTGAATTGTAATACTATTCATAGTACATTTAGATTGGTAGTAAAAATTTTAATATCTCAGAGAATATTTTAAAAGCTATGAGATCTCAACTGGACGGCTTAGTTCTGTTATATATTGATGAAATTTCTTTAGCTGATGAACCTTTTTGGAGAGAACTATATACACATCTAGTTCATATCAGGCAACTAACTGGTTCTAATGTATATTTTGGAAATGTATCTATAGTTGCTCTAGGCAACCGTTATCCTGAGAAATCATCAAAAATCGTCTTTGATATTTCTGAAAAACCTTCAAAAAATCTCGAGGGAAATAATTTAGGAATTTTTGAAGTTTCTATAACGTAGAAGAGAAAATTACGAACAAAATTTTATTATACTGAGAATTCGTAAAACATGGATTTTTGGTTCAGAAATTTTCAAGTGAAAAAGTTTATAAAACTATAATAAACCGATTCAATTCAAGAAATTAGGCAAAAGCGAATAATCACGTTTTTTGAGCTTCATTTTTAGAAGCTAGAAAAGAAGGCTAAATTTCTATTTACCTGAGATGGACTGCCGTGTACTCTTTGAGTTTCTTATTTGCAAACGAATGTGCATCGATAGAACATTTGGATTCTTTTTTTTTCTTTTTTCTTACGTCGCCCACAAACCATACAGAATATTTTGCAAATAGTGTCATTAAATCAGGCTTCAGTATGTTTTGCTTCGATCATGATTGTGTTCTTTGCTTTGTGTCAACTGAATTTCTTGTGCAAAATGAGTAGAACTGCCGTGCAGTGAATAGGAAGAATGTGAAGAAATAATTATTCTTTTCTGCCTTTTGCGTTTAACGTCAAATTACTACCATCGTTTTTTAGGTAGCATGGACTTTCTTTGAATTTCGTCATAACGATATGAGAAGCCAGAATGTTTCATAAGTTTTGAGGCATGACAAAATTCATTTATAAGGACAGATAGAACATTGTCTAATCATTATGTTTTTATATCAGCTTCGAGCATACGTGACGGCCTTTCAAGTGATATATAATTGAATAACATCTTCTCTTATAATAACAGATATATAAAAATGAGAATGTGATGAGAAAATCTTAAATTTGTTTTTAAAAGATGTGGTGTGAAAAGCTCTACAGAAAATATCTGAACAAATACATACTGACTTGTTCAGATGGCATAGTTCATTCTCAAAATGAACCATCTTGATAATGATGCTACTTTTTATTGTATTGAATATGATAAAAAAAAAATTTTGAAGACTTGTTTGTTTTACAGTTGAGATCTATTTGCACAGACTCTGTAGAGTTATCTGTGATGCATCTTTTTAAATAAAATTTAAACTCTTATTTTTGTATCTCAAACTGAGTTATACGCAAAGTAAAAAAATCTTAGAAATATTTTTTATTCTACTCACTAACACCATCCTGAAGCTTGTTGATTGTGAGCGTGAACTATGCTATAAGAACAAATCTACAAGTGTTTATTCCGACATATTTGTAAAGTTTTTCACGCCGCATCTTTTTAAAAAAATTCAAGATTTGTATCATTTATCTACGCTAAGACAGTTGCGAGATACATTTTGTATCATATTCGTCGATTTCGAAAATTTGTCACGAGTACTCGAAACTGATATAAAAACATAATGATTAGACAATCTTTTATGTATTCGTATAAAAGAATTTTGTCGCGCCTCAAAACTTATGAAATCACTAGTGGCGGAGCCAGGATTTTGGTCTAGGGGGAGCTGAGCTCCCTAACTTCGATTTTGTATTTTCCACTTCCAGACTTCAAAACTAAAGTTTTCCTGAAAAAGCAAAGCGAACGTCAAAAAAAATCCAGGTACCTCCTCCAGCTTTGACTCTCTGATACCGTTTTTCGTAACAGCTCATTCTCAAAAGAGATACAATTTCTTTTGTATACATGGTTAGCGCCAAACGACGTAGAAAATAATTTTTTGAATGGTTTGTTAGTGTAACTATTTGTCATTTTCATAGCTATTTAGTTCTATTACAGCTGTGTATAGAATTTGTAGCTATTTCAACTTGCCATAGCTATTTAATTATTCACGTTACTATTTTAATATATCATAGGCATCTGAAGATCTTGCATCTACCTTAATTTACTATATCTTTCTAAGCATTTGCACAACTATTTAATTATCTACATTGGTATTTAATAAAAGCAATAAATAATCTCCTAAAGATTAATCTTACATTACTGATTCTTCATCGTGCAGAGATAGCGATATGATTGCGAATTGTTTACAAATTATCATCGTAAATTTATATATACTTATTTTTTCCCTAAATATCTATATGATTCTACAGCTATAATTCAAAATTTTGTAGAAAAAAGACCACAGATTTACAATGTAGATGTTTTCGTCTGTTATATCTCGTCAAGTCACTTAAAGTTGTTGAATTTTCAGGATTGTTTAGAAAATTAGAGGTCTATGTTGGTGAACGCAACAAGAATCTTTTAAAAAATCAGATTGGAAATTTGTTGTTTTCTGTACCGTCAATATCTTTACGGATATTTAAAATTTATCAGAAATTTACTTCTAACTGTTGATTGTTTTGAAGCATAAAAAAAAGCGATCGAAGTCAGTATGATCATTTTATAAATTGATATATTACTAACTGTGGAGTTATCAACATTATCGACAAATATTTTTCCGTAGAATGTACATGTAAAATCTTGTTGATTCGTTATTCTATGGCCTAGATTCAATTTTTCAGCTGGGATATTATTTAGAAGAGATTTACAAATATCTAAATAACGACGATTGAATGTAAGGTATAATGTACGAATACTTTGTGTTAACAACACGTATACAGATAAGAAGCGAATGTTTTGATAAAAATATAACACAATAATTTCTAACTAACGATAGAAATTATTCCAACACAATATTATTTAATCGATAGACGATGAAAAATTCTAAGAAACAGTCATACTCTGCTATTTGTTTTAATGAACTTATATCTGCGTATTCTGACTCCTTTTTGTATTTTGTTCGGGAGATGTTTGTTATGACTATAGATGAGAGAAATCAGAATGTAAAATAGAGATTTGTGCAACTGTTAAAATAACTTAATATCATCGCCGTTTTCTTTAAATTGATAGCTAAATACGAAAAAGAAATGCTATAGCGTTTAAATAGCTATGGCTCGTTTTGGATAGCGCAATTCCATTAAAAAGTATCTCTTTTGAGAAGCTACGTTGATAACTAACCACATACTGTAGCTGGAGCACAAACTTCCTAGAGAGAGCTCAAGTTTCCTAGGGGGAGCTCAAAAGTTTCTAGGGGGAGCTCAGCTCCCCGTAGCTCCCCCGGTGGCTCCGCCACTACACATGAGGACCCAAGGGTATCCCTATAGTATAGCAGATGAGGATCCAAGGGTACCCACATGGTATAGCACTTGAGGGCAGAAGAATATCTCGTGATAGTTATCATCCTACAGTGACTATATAAGTATGGTAGTTACGTAGTTACAAGTAACTAAGTAAATACAGTAGTTACTTAGTTATAAGTAACCACATAAATAGGTAGTTACTATTTACAAGTAACTACGTAGTTATGTAGTTACTTGTAATGTAAAGGTAAAGTCCCACCCCTCATACGCACCAAATTTCGGAATTTCTGTGTTCGATCCTTTTTGCAACTTGACTAAAATTAACCAATAATGTTGATTGCCTCTTTGCACGTTACGAAAATAACTTAACCAAGAATTTTCGATTTCGGGAATAGTTAAACACAGTAATGACCGAATCCAGGAAGTTTGGGCTTAGTACGTATCTACTTAGAAAGATACTTTTACCATATCTGTTAGCATTGATTTCATCAATAAAGAGGATTGAAACTGAAATTTCATTGATATCTTGAAGAGTAGTGTGTAGGGGGTGTGGGTAAGTGCATTTAATACCTATATAATAATCGCATCTACACCTACACGCATCATTAAGATGTCATACTCACTGCTACACACCCGCATTTTCGCATGTTTTATTTTAAAGCAGTAATCTTTATACTTTTCGCTGATCCAGTTTCGATCTGATTCATGCAGTATGTCTAACTACTGATAGTTCTTCTAGTTTAGTTATTATACATTAAAGCGCAACAACTAATATCAAACTCATAAAAATTATTACACTGAAGAAGTTCGTTTTAAAACTTTCCATTGCAAACGTTTTTCAATCATAAGATTTATTTAAAAAAAGTTCAGACAAATGAAGATATTATTGAATATTCACAAGGCTATGTTGAGAGCCAATATGGTCGCGATATTCATCTAGTGTATATTTGATCTTGTGATCGCAACATTCCACTTTAATATTAATTTCATGAGCATGCACTTCTTGGAAATGACGAAACAGTCCGGCAGGTCTAAACCAAAGGCGAGAACATTCAAAAATACATGCATTCATTTTGCCACTTAATAAAATCAATGGTACTGAGTGTGGAGTAATATAAACTTTGGGTGGATCATCTGTTTCTAAGCAACTTACTACACCTTGATCACCAATAATTTGTTGTTGCTTTTCTCGTTGATGACGATTAAAGTTATGTAAAGTGTTGCATTTGAATGAGCAGGCACAGATAAGTATAGCATTCTGTTTATGCGTGTTCTTGACGTGACCATACAATGACGAAATATGTTGAAATGTTTTTGAGCATATGAGACAACGCCTGTCGAGCATGTTTACGAAGGTAACAGGAATATTGGTCTTTGGGCCTGAGGATGTGAGGGTGAGAGAGTAAGAGATGTGAGAGGGAGGTTGGGATGAGGAAGAGGTAGAGGAAGACTTTTGGTTTTTATTTGGGTTGATTTGGGTCTCGGGAGCAAACTTTGCGGCAGAATAATTATCGCAGTAGTATTTATATGTGTGAACAACTGTAGCGGAAACATCTGTCGTTGGAACATCTTTCACGAATGCATCATTTGCGGTTGCATCTATTGCGGGAATCACTTTTGAGGATGCATCTTTTGCGGGAGCATCTGCCTGGGGAGAAACTGTTATGGAATTGCTTAAGAGCTTAGGATGTGATACGTTCCGTGATAATCTATTGAGTGACGTAGAATCTACATAATTATGTTGTTTATTTCGTCTTTGAAGCTCTACAAACAATTCCTGAAGAGCTTGAACTGTCGGACGTGCGATTTTCTTCTGATCAATTTTCTTTTTACCATAATCTTCAACAACATTCGTGATCACTTCATTGTAAATGTTATCGTCACCGTGAACAATGAGAATAAACTGATAATAGTATGCACATTTGCCCACAAAGTATATGAGTTTACTAACCGCTGAATTATTTGAATCGCTTAAACTCGATGGACACAAATAAATTTGCGAAATGTTGCATAATTGATCCAGTTTATCGGTTACTGTTTGACTATTTTTATTCCAAAACAAACAGCATTCGCAGTTGGTTGGTAGTTGTTGAAGAATAGATCTATCTTGGAATAAATTTGCACGTCCTTCCTCGCAGTCGAACAGGATAAGTTGGCTGTACTTTGACATTGTGTAAATCTATCTCTTGTTACATCTCATTTTTCCAACGTCTTTCTCGCCGATTTCTTTTTATAAGATGTAAATAATGACAAACGACGAGAAGCCTTAGGCATACAAGATAACAGTATGGGACGCTGATAAGAGTTCTTTTTATTTTAATTCGATATAACAGAATAGTTGAGACCACTTAATGGTAAAGCGTTTCACAGTGACGTACATCTATAAAAGTCAACCGGTATTGACACTTATCAGTTTCAACATGATGGCAAGTATCGCATATCAACATATCAGTGTTCTGCAAGAGAATTATGCACCGATAATTTCAATATTTAGTAAATGAGACCAGCTATCATAGTCTAGATTGCAATTCAGTTACGAAGATCATCTGATGGTTTCGAAATCATGATGATTCATAACAAGAATATAACTTAGAATTGGAATGGTTCTAATTTTCAAATAATCGTTCCAGCTGCCCATAAAGGCATGTGACCCACCGGAAATGATCGAATACGAGAAGAAATCACAACGTATCCTACATACCAAAAATCCCACCAGTATCATCATCATTTCTCATTTCCCTCTAGTCTTAATTATTGGATTTCACAGAATTTCACGAGGTTTTCAAGATTCCGCCAGGTTTTTTGCGGAGTTTCATGATGGTTTCACTAGAATTTCAACAGCATTTCACAAGATTTCATGACGAAATCATGAAGATTTCATCAGGATTTCATTAAGTTTTTACTAGGATTTCGTGAGGATTCCTGTCGTATTTCGCTAGAATCGGACTAAAATTTGCTTTAGGATCGTTAAAGTTTTGACATAGAACTTTGAATCAATTTGTTTAATGAAATCAGGAGAACTATCTAGCCCGTTTATTCTTCCTTAGAATGGCGCAGTGGACTCATGGCTACAAGAAGAAAAGATGTCACCTTTGACTACTCTTACTTTGAAAGATTAAATACGAAAGACAACTGAAATGACAAACCGATCACTTCTATATATAGAGTTACGTCTGAAAAACAATGCGGTGAATGAATACTGGACAGAAATCCTAGTAAAATTCCTTTAATCGTATGTTGGGAAATCTTCAAGAAAAGAAGCTATTTATTAATGAATTTTCAGGAGCACAATCAATCAAAGCAAATTCTTTCTTAAAATGTGACTTAATGGGGGATGATGAGAGGATGATGATTACGAGAAGAAAAAATACAATCTTTGACAACACTTACTCTGAATAGTATAGTTTGAAAGAAAACTGAAAGAACAAACTAGTCACTTAGACATACATAGTGACTCCTGCAAAACAAGAGGGAAAATGAATACTCGATAGAAATCCTAGTAAAATCCTTTTAATCGTATTTCAAAATTTGCTCAACAAATACAGAATTCATTAATTAATTGATTCAGGTTTATATTAATCAATGTTAGTTCTTCTTTTTAATAATATGACCCTACACTGGATACAAGTGAATGAAGATATATGATGAATTAAAAAAAGAATTATGTGCAGTGGAGTTGTCAATGATAATGGGCAATGAAAATGCTGTTATATACATAGTTCAAAAAGTACCTGTGATAAAGTCATAAATGATAGCTGCAAATGTTATATGACAATATTTAATGTTTTTGCACTGTAGTGCCTTTTAAGGTTTCGAAGAGGACTAGATATACTATGTGTATTTTCGTTCCGACTTATTATAGTATACTGATGGGTTTTTTGAAGTATTGGGCATAATGTCAGGAAAGAAACATCGGTCTTTAGTATTTTATAATATACAAATTATATTAAAATACATGGAAGTATTTCGAAGTACTTAGAAGTATCTCAACATATATGAAGTATATTAAAGTGCTTTAGAGTATTTTTAACCATTTTAAAGCGTGTAAAATATATCAGAGAATTTTGAAAAGGCATTGAAGTAGGTTAAAGTGCGCTAAATTGAAAAAGTGTGATGTTTTTTCTTGCATTAGGTTGACTCTAGTTTGTATGAGACATGTAGTGGTTTATGTATTTCTAATATGGACATTATTTGTTATTTTGGATAGTGGTCTTGATTAAACGATGGATCAGGATTAGTGAAGCTGACTTGCGGTATCCTCGCAGTAGAACAGAACGTTTATTAATCGAAGTATATTTCTTACCAAGTAGACAATTTAGAGAATTTGAAGTTTTAGAAATTTTTTATCTAAGTATTACGTATTGTCAAAATGAGATCAGTTATTATAGAAATATTGTTTGATAAATTATCTTACCCTCTCAAATTTATTATATACAATTTTATTCTTGATGATGAGACATATGCCGCGTCTTTCAAAACGCCTCACCGCTGCAAAACTATAATTTTATCCTTCTGAGTAGCGATGATTGTGAAGTGTTAGTGAGTCTAAGACAATGAATACGCACGCACATATATATATAAGCGTCAACATCATGATTTAGTTGGCTTCAAAAATATTTCTGGAAAAATGTAAAGGTAATTGATAAATACTGTTTTACTATATGAAATATTAGTTTATAAAAGAATAGCTTCATTGTCGTGTAATTCGGCATGACCAATGCTTTATTAAGAAAACATTAATTCATGTATAATTCCTATTTTGAAGATGATAAAAATAACATTCAACTTATTATGTTTTTATTGATAATCTTTGGTATATTTTATTTTGATTAATTTTATTGTGCATCATTAATGATGAAATTTTCGAAGAGTACTTTTTTAAAATAATCAATATGTGTTTATTAACACTGTATGATAACAATAGAAATAAAGAGAATGAGCTTTAAATAGCTAAGCAAACATGTAAAGATTTTTTATATCAAAATACTTGCGATATATGCTTGCATTACAGAATTATAGAATAAATCGATTGATTTCGGCGGAGACACATGGTTTTCACGATAATATTGGATTGGCACGACATTTTTTGCGTTTTTTTCTTAAATTTCCTAGAACAGCCGAGAAAGTTCTAAAATTTTCCATACTAAGGGTATATATAAGGGGGAGGGGTACGAATATCTTTGGAAGAACAACAAAACTATGGATACGGATGTTGATCGTGAATTAGAAACAAAGATATCTCATAAGGAGCTGCGTGTGCTTTTACTTCATGAATTTCATTTGGGTGACAAAGCAACGGATGCAACAAGGAACATATGCAGCACGATGGTCAAGGATGTACTCTCCATCCGTACAGCACAACATTGGTTCAATCGGTTCAAGAACGGTAACTTCGAACTCGACGATTTTCCTCATACCGGAAGACCACCAGGGTGGATATGGACTACTTAAAGCAGCTTATTAAAGAAGATCCAAGATTGACTACACGGTGTTTAGTAGAGCGCCTTGGCTGCTATTATACTACAATAGAAAGACATCTGGGTTAATTAGGTAAAACCTGGAAATATGATGTTTGGATACCACTTGAAATGTGACCACATCAACTCCAACAGAGGGTTGACTCTTGTTTCGAATTAATGACATCTCATCGCAACTATCAATGCCTCCATAATCTTATTACTGGTGATGAAAAGTGGGTGATGTATGCTAACCACACGAGCAAGCAACAGTGGCTGGGAATCGAACAAACCGGTGTATCAATGGTCAAAAATGACCTTCATCTAAAGAAGATTATGTTGAACGTTTGGTGGGGTATAAAAGGGATTATTCATTAGGAACTTTTTCCAGTTGGCTGCACCATCACTGCTGATATCTGTTACCAACAATTGGATCGAGTTGCAGTAAAAGTCAAGGAAAAGTAGGATACAATTTATTTTTTGCATGACAACGCCAGATTCCACATTGCAAAGTCGACGCGTGAAAAATTATTGGAACTCGGATGGGTTACGGTTCCACATCCGCATTACTCTCTAGACTTGGCTCTCACAGATTACCACTTGTACCGTTCTCTGTATAATCATCTACGCGAGAAAGAATTCGACGACACAAACGACCTCAAAATGGACCTTGCCAACTTCTTCGACCAAAACTTTCAGGACTTCTACGAATGAGGGATCTTTTCTCTACCAGAGCGCTGGCGACAAGTCATAGATAGTAATGGAGCATATATTGTTGAAAGTTAGTTGTAATCTTGAAGTCGAAAAATAAAAAGAAAATTTAAAAAGAAAATGCAAAAAATTTCGTGCTAACCCAATAAAAGAAAAAAAAATTAACTAGCAGAAAAAAGTTCTGGGGCATAGCCATTTCTCAAAAGTATCCACCTCATACTTCAGTAACTATAAGACATACGTGCCTGAAAATTTGTCCACATCTCCTGAATGACATACAGGATGTTTCATAAGTTTTGACGGGCGACAAAATTCGTTTATAAGGACAGATAGCGGTATGTCTAATCATTATGTTTTTATATCAGCTTCATGCATTCATGACGGCCTTTCAAGTGATATATAATTGAATAACATCTTCTCTTATAATAACAGATATATAAACTTGAGAATGTGATGAGAAAATTTTTGAGATCGACAAAATAGGACATAGTGTGTATCAAAATGTCTGGAACATTTTTTTTATTTCACACATATCTCAGGATAGATGAATGAGAAAATATTAAATTTATTTTGAAAAGATGTGGTGTGAAAAGCTCTATAAAAAATATCTGAACAACTACATACTGACTTGTTCAGATAGCATAGTTCATTCTCAAAATGAACCATCTTGATAATGATGCTACTTTCTATCGTATTGAGTATAATATAAAAAAAAATTTTTGAAGACTTGTTTGTTTTACAGTTGAGATCTATTTGCACAGACTCTGTAGAGTTATCTGTGATGCATCTTTTTAAATAAAATCTAAGCTCTTATTTTTGTATCTCAAACTGAGATATACGCAAAGTAAAAAAATCTTAGAAATATTTTTTATTCTACTCACTAACGCCATCCTGAAGCTTGTTGATTGTGAGTATAAACTATGGTATAAGAAAAAATCTACAAGTGTTTATTCCAACATATTTGTAAAGTTTTTCACGCCGCATCTTTTTAAAAAAATTCAAGATTTGTATCATTTATCTACGCTAAGACAGTTGCGAGATACATTTTGCATCGTATTAGTCGATTTCGAAAATTTGTCACGAGTACTCGAAACTGATATAAAAACATAATGATTAGACAATCTTTTATGTATTCGTATAAAAGAATTTTGTCGTGCCTCAAAATTTATGAAATCACTCTGTATATAAAAAGCTGATCATTATGTTTTCACTCTCAAAATGCTATTAATATCGCAAGTACAGTATCACAAAATTTCAAACAAAAACTATTCCTATTTTTATTTAAATTGGTGTATATCGTTGACATTTTTTTCCAAAATGTCCTGTTCCATAAATTGTACGTCCACAAATAAAGCAATATTGTTTCATACAAGCATTACATATTATCCAATTATCTTGTCCAATTTTGACATTGAATTTTTTACATAATTTAGATGGACATTGTCTCACTCGATTAACAATAGCAGAACCAATATTTGATCGATTATCAATAGAAATTTTAACATCATCTTCTATTTGATCATTTTCTTGTTGAGATGTTGTTACTATATTTGCTATTTTAGTTAGTTCTTCTTTAGCAGAATCTACTTGTTCAATTTTACCATTAGGATTATTTAATAATGAATGAGTATTAGGGATTGGAGGATTTATTATTGTTTGCCAAGTAAAATGATGATTACATCGTGAACAATGCATATGTGAACAACCACCATTTTTTTCAATTCGTACATAACAATTAGGACAATTTTGAGTATTAAGTGATCCTATTTGTTCAGCACTTAATATATCTTCTAATAAAGAATTTTCTTCAGATAATCTAATTATAATTTGACGATATTTTTGTTTAGCAAGATTTTGTTGAACTGAAATTTGTTTTTCTTTTTCAATTTTAGCTAATTGTTCAAGAGCTTCTTCTTTTTCTTTTTGAATTCGTTGTTGTTCTTTTTCTTTTTGTATTCTTATTTGTTCAATAATATAATCTTTTGGACACATTGTTTGAGAATGATATATTTCTTTACATTTTTTACAAAATGTATAATAACATTGATAACACATAGCTAAATTATCTTCATCATTATTAACAAGAACAGGTGATTGACATCTAAGTAAAAGAAGAAAAAAAAAACTATTCTTTTAAAAGTTCTTTTTTACCTTGGACACCAAAGTATATCATTCATTAATTCAAGACCTTGTTGTAATGTTAATCTTTCATATTTTTCATATAATTGATCATTTTGAAGAATTCGTTTTATTTCTGTTGGAAGTAATGATTGTTTACATTGATTTTGTGGACAATGAAGTTTTTCACCAAATAAACCATTTTCAAAAGTTATTTGTATATAATTATTTAAACATGATTGACAATAATAATGACCACAATTATGAAGACGAATACAATTAATACCTGGAAGATTATCTGTACAAATTGAACATATGTGAAGTTGTTTTTCAAATTGTTCTTCTTCATGTTCATGATTATAATTAATTAAATATTGAAAAATTTTTTCAACATTATTATTTGTATATCCATTTAATGCTCGTGGATCATTATCTTGTTCATTAAATTGTGTATGAAAAATTAATTCATTATTTATTTCAGATTTTATTAATTCAATCCAATCATAAACACAAACTTCATTTTTTAAAAATAAATAATTATCAAGTTTTTGACAAAGATTTTTTAAATGATTTTTTGATAAATAAAAACATGATAAAATAAATGATGGTGGATAATTACTTGGATATTCATCATGATATTGAATAATAAGTGTAAATGGTGGTAAATATTGAATTATAGATGTTTGATTATTAAATTTAATTGTAAATGGTGTTATTATATTTAATTCAATTAATATTTCATATTGATTATCATCAGTAAGACGAAATTTTTTATCAAATATTGATTGTAATGCTAAAATTTCATCAGCTTGCTTTTCAATATTTGTCATTATTATTCTTGGTTAAAATGCAAAATAATATTTATAGGCACATGTTAATTTTTCATTTCTTATGCAATTACAATGCAACATAAGACCGCATGAATCAGTCTTTAAGTAAAAGGAACACAGAATGCGCACAACATGATAAGTAAAAATATGTTATGTTCGTCATCGATAAATATGAATAAACAAAAATTACATTACAAAAATAAAGAATATCACTAAAAAATGAAATCTAAAGATTTCCTTACGCATAGAAAATTTTATTTAAAAATAATAAAAGATAGTATTTTTCTTCTTATCACCAAGAGTTAGCCCTAATTCTCTATAAACATCAGGTACAGAGCTCCGCGTAAGATGGGATGGGACGAAAAAAATCGTCCCATGGGATGAATTTTTTTAAAAATATCCCATAGGATGGGATGATAGAGCTTCAAAACCAGTCGAAGCTCATGGGATAGGACTAAAAATTTTTTTTCGTCCCGTGGATTTTCGTACAGTCAGATTTCGTTTTAAATACAAAATTCTCGTGTCATTATCGACTCTATCAATGGCATTAAGCGTTTCAGAATGTCATGTTTTTTCTTAATTAATAGAATATTTTATAGAAAACACGAGTTCCACGAGATAAGATGAAATGTCAGAAGAATCATGTCCCATGGGATAGGATGGGACGGGATTATCCCATCCCACGCGGAGCTCTGATCAGGAATATAAGTCATATTGTCATGCAATATCTATACAAGAATATTCACACATACAAATAAAATATAATCAATACGATATTCAATAAATTGTATCTGATATTTCTTATAATTTTGGTTTCGATAATGTTTATAAGCAAACAACAACTATACGTTGTCTCTATGGATTAGACATCACTGCAGAATTAAAATAAGTGAATGACATACATTAAGTAGAAAGAAAAAATATTGGAAGTACTATTAATTCAACTTCAGTGCACTCTTTCATCGATAATACGTGAATATGTATCATTTTTCATATATCCATTTGCGACATTTTTTCGTTTTGCCAAATTCTTACATAGCCAATAATCATCCTATTATTTTATATATTGCTTCCTACACAACAGTGACGTATATCCAGAAAATCGATACGGTAAAAGATTTGATACTGGTAAGAATTAAATAATGTATTAAATATAGTACATTGTTATATCTAGTACTTCTTTTTGTATTTTCCGCATTCTCAATATCCTGAATATATGACACCTCTGTCAACACTAATGTTTTTATATTAATGAGATATAATACTACAAGAAGTACTTCTCGAATATACTCAAAATCATATAATTGGTTTTTGGTTGTTTTAATCCAATTCGGTCTCTAACATAAAATATGTCGAAATAAATTCCTATTGTTAAATAAGAAAAGTCTTCTAAATATTTTTTTATGACATTTAATATAATAGAAATATAGTACTTTTCATTTTCAACTTGAGAAAATTATTAGAACAAGATAATAAGATTTTGTTTTAGCATATTATATTTTTTTTTCTTTTGTATTTATTATTCAATTGATTTTATATCGATTATGATTTTGAAAAAAAAGAATTTGTTAAATAAGTAACATTAGATTTCAAGAATGAAAATAAAATTCTTTTACAACAGTTTTCAAGTTTTTATAAGATGTATAATATTTCTTATTCAATGATAAGAAACAATGGGTAATAAAATAATCTAACATATTTTACAACCATATATATTCTTTGAAGAATATTTAAAAGATTCTATTACTACTTTTTATCGTAGTCATACAAGATGAAGTTTCTCTTCTGTATTATTATAGTTATTAATGTCTTTATAAATAATTTTTTTGTATTATCATTACCAACAGTAAGATTTTATTTTGTTAATATATTTTAATTATATTTAAAAAACTTCGTTTTAATCTAAAAGATAAATGATATCAATGAAAAAACGAAAAATCCTTCATTATTAGCAACAACTAATCCAGAACATATGGGTATGCGTATTTATTTGATATTTTTACAAATTGATTATGACTATTTTATTTTAGGAGGTCATTATCAGGGTGATATGATTTTTCCTAATGAAATATCAGTAAGAATTTTTTATATATTAATAATATATTAATAATTTTATCTTAAATAAAGCGTGGAGCTGCTCATAGACCATTATGGCAACGATGGCCAAATGGTGTAATACCTTATGATATGACACCATCTATTAGTTAGTATTTTATAATAATTTTTTTTTTGAAATTTTTTTTTTGTTTTAGCTCCTAATCATTCAATATTAATTGTTAATGCTATGCGACGTATGGAAAATTTCACACGAGTAAATGATATTCAATGTATTCGATTTCGTCCGAAAACTGATGATGATGATATTTTTATTACAATACGAAATGGAACTGGTTGTTCAGCTCATGTATTTAATAAAATATTTTTTTTTAAAAAAAAAACAAAAAGTAAATTTTAATACTTTTAGGTTGGATATCTTCAAAATTATACATTAAATCGTACACTTACTTTAATGCATGCACCACCTTATACTTGTATGATAAGTGGAATTATTCAACATGAACTTCTTCATATATTAGGTATTTATATATACAAAATAAATTTCAATTGATTTATTTTTATTTGAATTTAAGGTTTTTTTCATGAACAATCTCGTCCTGATCGTGATGAATATGTTGCTATTCAATGGGATAATATTATTAATGGTAACTAACAAATATTATTTATCTTTTTGTTGTTATAACAATAAATAATTTATATAAAACTTAGGTACTCAATTCAATTTTGCTAAATATACAGAAGAAGATATTGATTATCTAATGTTACCATATGATTATGGATCTGTTATGCATTATGAAGCAAATGCTTTCAGTTCTAATGGTCGATTAACAATTATTCCAACGAAAAATTCTTCAGCATTTATTGGACAACGAGTTGGTATGAGTCCGATTGATATTCTTGAAGTTCAACGTTATTATGGATGTCTTCCAACTCCAACAACCACTCCACCTAGTTCAGCAACAACTATACAATCGATGGGTTTAACTGTTTTTTCAAAAATTATTTTAGTACTTTTATTCTATTGTATTATCGTGTTACAAGAGTTATTACCTGAAATATGATGCTTATATAAGAAAATATTTCGAAGAATTGTCTTTATTAAACTATATTAACAATTTTCTTTTTTTTTTTCTATTTAATTTTGAATAAATAATTTATCTTCTAATATAAATCAATTGAAAATGATATAAATATAAAAATCTATAAAATATTTTATGAAATATCTTCCAGAAATGCACTATGAAAAGAAGAATCTACCAGAAAAAATCAAACTTTTTAGAACCTTACAAGGTTTTCGCTTGGTAAAAACTCATCATATTTTAGTTGTCAACAGAAAGAAAAATATTAAATGAAATGCGAAAAAAATTTTGTTTCCTCTAATCTTGCACATTCCAAAACTGAAATTCTGACGCGGGTTCTATATATACCAATACTTGTATAATACAATTTTCTGTTGTTTTTGAAAAAATAAATGACAGATATTAGCAGAATTTTTGCTCAAAAATAGAATACTAATAGTTTCTACAAGAGGAGAACTCAACCTATCTTTCTATTCATTTATCTCAATTATCATGTTTTTGATGAGAAGACTGATCTTAAAATATTAAGTATTTATTTTAACTTGTTTTATAAAATAATGAATAAAAGCTTTTTACAGTTTATCTTTTCCTCTCAATTATTTGTTGAGTTGGTCATAAAGATAAGAACAAACAAAACTAATATTACAGAAAAAAAAGCACGTGATCCTGACGTTATTTAAATTTCTATCATCAAAATATCAACAAACTTATTTTAGTAAGTATTCAATTTGATGTTTTTTTTTAATGAAATATATTTCGTTTATTATAATGATTAAAACTTTATTTTCTCTATTATAAAACAATCACCGTATATTTATTTCAGATTTTTTTTTATTAGAAGAAAAATCTAATTTATATTTATTGAAAGTTTATTTAATTAAAAATGGCAGAAAACTTTATTGATGAATCAAAAATAATGGTTCGAGTATGTGATTTAATATCTGAACCAAAACGAATGTTTCCACCAATTATAGGTTATGAAAAAGAACCACTTGTTACACTTGAAGAAGCTATTAAACCACTTCTTTCTCTTGTTCCTAATATTGAACAAATGATTTGGATAGTTAAACAGAATTGTAAACATTCACAAAATGATCTTTCATATGATGAATTAGCATCAATTATGTTATATACTATTGATTGGACACCACAACAATCATCTTTTTATTTTATTCTTAATAAAACTCTTCGTTCACAAAATCGACAAGAATTATTACCTTGGTTTTTATATCTTCGTCTTTTTATATCAGCACTTTCAAAAATTCCATCAACAGAACATAGAATCATTTATCGTGGTATTAATGAAGATATAGGTGAAGATTTTTCAAAAGATAAAAAATTTATTTGGTGGGCATTTTCATCTTCTACATCATCTATTCAAGTTTTAGAACATTTTCTTGGTCAAAATAAATATCAAACTATATTTAATATTGAATGTAATTCAGCAAAAGATATATCAAAATATTCATTTTATCCAAATGAAAATGAAACTTTAATGTATCCAGCAAGACAATTTCAAGTTATTTCAACATTTAATTCAGGAAATCAATTAAAAATTATTCATATAAAAGAAATTCAACCACCATATCCACTTATTTATATTCCATCAATATTTTCAAATAATACATATCAAAATACACAACTTCATCAACTTATTGAACAATATAATCCTCAATCAAGAGTGAATTTAAAGAAAAAAAATTTAAATGATAAAGATATGAAAATTGTTGTTGAAGCAGCTATTATTAATAAACAATGTACAAAACTTGATTTAGGATATAATAAAATAACTTCAATTGGTACATCAATTATTGCTGAAGCATTGAATAACAACACTACTTTAAAAAATTTATATTTTGACAACAATTGTTTACATGACATAGGTGTTCGTACTTTAACAGAAATATTATCACTTAATAATTCTAATCTATCATTTTTAAGTCTTCAAGATACTGGTATAACAGATGAAGGTGCAAAATATTTTGCTGAAATGCTCAAGAAAAATCAAACATTATCTTTATTAGGACTTGATTGGAATGAAATAGGTGATGAAGGAATTGAAAATTTGGCTCATGCATTAACTTATCATAACAAAACTCTTACAGGTCTGTATCTCATGGATAACAGATTTGCAACTGATATGAGTATTGATTCTCTCATTGAAATGCTCAAACATAATCAAGTATTGCAAAGTCTTAATATTAAACGATGTAATCTGTCTGAAAAAGGAAAAGAAAGTCTTAGACAAATTGCACGATCAAAGAGCAATTTTAAACTTAGAGTATAATTGATTTTTATCTAGAAATAATATAAAAAGAAAAACTTTCATTTATAAAGTACATTCTCATAGAATCATCATATATTCGATGTTGATTAAAATCATCGAATTAATTTTTGAAGTTGTCACCCATTGTACAAACACTTAGTAAATCTGCTATGTAAATATCTCTATTTTTTTTAAATTAATGTTCCTCTATGAAAATGATTGGATTCACTCTATTAAATTTATTCAAATAATATGGTACAAAAATTCTTGGATAAATATTAAAAATTCATTAAAAAAAAAAGAGTTCTACTTTAAAAAATAATTATTTCCAATTCCATGATACATGAACAACACCAACATCAAGATTGCCAGCAACTTGTCGAAATGCAGCTGGTGATAAATCTAAACCACCATATGGACAACCAGGACATCGATCAACAACTCGAACTTCAGCAGAACCACGTGGACCATTTACTTGAATTCTTCGATTACATAATGAATTACGATTTGGATTTCCATTTGGTGTATGAGGATCAAATTGAGCTGCATTCATAGCAACAATATATTCATTATCACTATGTCTTGTACCACATGCTGTATATCCAACCTCTACATTATAATAAGTACATCGTCCACTAAATGAACCACTTGGTCCTCCAGAATTTCCTCCTCCTCCACCACCACCTCTGTAACAAGGTCCTGATCGACATCCATCACCACAATAAGCTGTACCATGACCACACCAACCCCATTTCGAACAACACATTCCGGATGGACAATTGCATGCAGCTGTATTACCAATAACATAACAGAAAATTAATAATAGACAAAGACTAATAGATAATTTATTGTATTGATCCATTTTGATTATTCTATTGAAAATGTTGATCTATGTGTTAGTCTCTATCATTATATATATATACCTTAGAAGAATTCCCCACACTTATGATTATTTTCTCTCGAAATGGTATTATGATAGACTAAGAGGGAAACTACTCATTCTCTTCTTCTATATCAGATGGGGAAAAAAAGTTATTATATTTATAAAATATCTTATCATTACTCACTAATAACAATCTTATTGTCATGTGGGGATGTATACAGAGATATAATATTATATTGTTAATATAGTTATTCAAAAATAAAACTACTATATGAAAAGTATATTTTGAAATTTCATACAAAATTAAAATACTTTACAAAGTATTTTTACACAAATTTATTTAACAGACAAGATCTCATTTATATTCCAGAAGTTTTTTTAGTGTTTATTAGACGATGTGGTTAGGTATTTAATGGAATTATTCCATGTATTACATATGATAACGTTGACGAAGAAAAGAACGGAAAAAGAATATTTCCCATTCTACTTTCTTCTGCAACAGTCAGATACTAATTGTCAAAAGAACGATATCTCAAAATAAAAGTATGAGTCATATTTTTTGTTAATACAACATGAACATGTAATTTGAATAGAATATGATAAGAGAAATTCATAGATAAAAAAAATTAGTTGTTGCTTCTCAAGAACAAATTTTATGTTACATAGTACATGGTTTCTTATTTTAGAATATACAAATAACAAAATCTGATTACAAATATAGCTTTATAAAATATAAATCTTGCAAATGATTATATATCTAATGAAATAATCATATGAATGTCTAGTTTACATTCTTTAGAATAATAGCATTCTTTAGTCAATTTGAGATACAGTATTATGTTAAACTAAAAACATACAGAGATTCTATAAGATATATTTATATATTCAATAGGATAATTACAGGTTATTTTTTCGTTTAATTCAGAATCTCAATTATATTTTTCATTTATTCATATTCTACAAACAATTTTATTAAATAATTATCAAAGTAAGGTCGTCCAAATTCAAAGTTTCCACACCATTTTTTTCCGGCTCATTTATATACCATTCGATAGAGCTTTGAAAGTTGATCCAGAATATCTAGGTTTTAATTCAAACAGGACAACGTTTCACTCAAAAAAACACGAAAAACTTCAAGGGTCGCTATTGTTCAAAAAACCGTTGACGTTTGATTTTCATACCATTTGTAACGAAATAATTTAATTTTAATGCATTTTCAAGTCTTGAAACTATTTTATTCTTATTCAGCGTGAAAAACTGCATATGAAATCCTATATTAAAAATGTCTAGTTCAAACAAATTATTTTTTTGGATGGCATGAATCCAAGGGATCTCTGGCTCCTTATAGACTCTTCCCAGCCACATTGTATAAATCTATCTAGTTTTTTACTTCAAGAGATATAATCAAATGTTATGTACGGTTAGAACCGCCATCTAAGGAAGAACAAAAGTACGTTCTCCTTTTTTCGAAATTCTTTGTTATTCTTGACATATTGGCTTTTCATTGAGATTTACCACTAAAATTGGGCAAGTCATTTTTTTGATATTTTTTTTTCCGTTCAACTTCAATAATATTCATATACAATAAACAACAAAAGACAATAACACAAATGAGTACATTTTGAACATTTTTTAAACATCTTCAAAGGTCCCTAAAGAAGAGTTTACAAGAAAAATATACCGTCTATTTATCAATATTACTGTTCGTTATTCCTCGATGCGAGATTACTGTACCTTTACAAAGATTACTGAAAAACATATTTAATACCTCTTTATAATCTTTTCCTTCATTATACGCATTCAATGTCTTCCAAAAGCACCTGAAAAGTTTCATATAAATTTGTTGTTCAGCAAAATTAGATCTGAAATCATTGATTAACATAAACATTTTACTAAATGTTTGATCATTGTGTTTACGAACATATTGTTTCATATGGTACCACATACCTTCGATCGGGTTCATCTCACAATGAAATTTTGGTACAAAAATTACTTTAATACCATAACCTGAAGCTAAACTTTCCAATCTTGATATCTATGAATAAAGTAGAATTTATACAGATATTTTGTTAGATGAATAGAAGAAAAAAACATTTTCAAACTGTCTATTATACTTACGTTTTTAAATGCAGTATGCCTGGATAGTATATATTTTAATTGATCTAATTTACAATCAATTGGAACACTCAATCCTAATTCAAGAGCAATATTTAACAACCCTTTAGACTGGCCTTTCAATGGTCCCGATGTGAAATAACAATTTAGAATTTGTTTTTTGTTTGTGCTGTTTATGTATTCAATAGTTTTTACTGGACAACGTGTATTTGTATTCATTCCAAAATCATTTAAGCTATATTCCTTCATTGTATGTGTGCGGGCATTATCCACGACGACTTCGATTAAATGATGTTTAAAATCCATTTTGAATTGCAAGAGTTTGAATAACCGTTCGAATTGATCCAAAGTTCTTTGATTGTCAAAGTATCCATCGACTCCAGTGTTAATTGATGCTGTAACTGAAAATTTTTCATAAGTTATATCAGTGTTATTCAATAATTCAGGATATTTTTTAATAGCATTAGGCCATTCTTGACTATTTAAACGAAAGAAAGGTCCACTTTTATGTTGAACAATATAATCAGAGATCATAATACTGCGCCCTTTTCCTTTGTTAAAGAATGGCGCATTATCATTTATAATCCAACGTTTCGCACTTACCTCCCCAGTGCGAAACGTTGACTCGTCATGACCTTTGAAAAGAGAAAAATCGATTTTGTGAACTAAATTTTAAAAAAACTCAACGTTTTAAACATACATATAAGAATAGTTGCCTGTGACGCAGTTGGTATAACCCACTCAGGTATATCATCATTTGTTAGTCTATAATAATTATGTTGATGATCTAAGAAATATTTAATAAATTCTTTCCTGTAAATCACAACATCGGCACGTTCGTGGCCCTCAAAATAAGGCCGATTAGAATTATTTTCATATTTCACGCCCCATCTTCTTAAGTCCAACCTACAACTTTCAATTGAACGAATTAAATCATCTTCAGTTTTTTTCAAATTATTAATTTCATAAAAATGTGTATCAATATGCTTTGCCAAACTAGCTACTGTAAAGCTGTTGGACTTCTTAGAGCAAGCAGAAAGTATAAAAGCTTTCGCTTCAATTTCTAAATCTGGATACAGATCATAAAAACTAACTTGATGTTTACCCCCTCTTCCATCATTCACAAAATCATCAAAATCATTAAAGAATGTTTGCATCCATTTATGACATGTTTTTGCCGTCATGGCACCAATTGATGATAAAAATGCGTCTGCATTGCGAAATGAAATATCAAAATGTTTTAAAGTCATATAAATCAATGTACTCAAAAATCTTGGATTACATTGTTCTTTACATAAACTAAATATTTCGTTAAGTCCAGATAACATATCTTTTTCTTCAAAATTAATAAGATCTTCCTTTTGAATAAAAAATTCTTCATCTTCGCTTGAAGATTGTTGTAATTTTTGGTTCTTATAAGTTTTACTAAACAATTGTCTTGCAGACGAAACCCGACGAGTTTGAGATCTTCTTTTAGTATATTTAGGCATTTTTAGAAAAAATATGTAAAAACGTTTTACAATTTACAGTATTTTGAAACTATTTAAAATTTAATATCTCTCTTTGAAACTTGCTTATTTTTTTAATCGCGGCAGATATGTAGCTTATCTACCAATAGAACCGTTTCGTATAAGCTTTTTGCCTCATAACGCAAAAGATGACGCTCATTCCTCTTTTCGTATACTTAGCGGTTAGACGTGTTTTCGTTCTATCGCGTTCCGCATCCTCATCTTGTAATATTTCTCTTTTGGCCTCAGAAGAGAAGAAACTTTCCCTCTTTTTCTCCTTTTTGGGAATAGAGGGTTCGACATGGGCCCAAAAAAACAACAAAAAGGATCTAATGGATCAACTGGATATAGCAAACATAAAGGTGATTCCAATGAAGAGGGTGCAACAGCAGGTGATGATATGAATCGAAATATTAATAACAGACAACAAATTCCAATAACCTCTGTGGAGGAAACACCGAATACATCAGTCGGTGAAATACAACAGGTCCAGATGATCAAAGTCAATGGTCAATATTATGTTCCCGTCCAACAGGACCAATTTACTTATCAGAATAAAATAAACAAAAAGGTTTTCAATATGCCATCACAAACAAATATGATGAGTCAGTTAATAAATAACAAATCAGGTTATATGAATGATAATTTATTGATAACACCCGATAGTTATCACCATCTACAGGATAAAGCAATATCAACTCCAAAACGAAGCGGTGAACAACTCACCAGATCAAGTGAACAAAAGAAAAAAGCAAGACGTGATGATATAACACAACAACATCGAACATCTTTTGGTTCACCAAAAATGATGTCACCGTCTCAGACTCAGTTTGCTAACTCCAGAAAATCAAATATTGGAACATCAGCAATAACAACAAACAATAGCAAGCATTATTCTATTCCGATGGATCCATTAAAAAGAGCTGTTGATAGCAGTCTTCCATTTTTTATGATTGATTTTGACAGATCAATAGCTTCACGAGACTTACCTTCTGCAGTTATTGCATGTGATATGATCAAACAACATCTTGACAAAAATAATATAAAGATTGAGGTCTTTTCGGTCGCATCATTTAGTGGGTATCGCTTGAAATTGGGAGTTAATAATATGGAAGACTACTCCAAGCTTATCCTAACGGACAAATGGGCAACAACAATCAATAAAAAGAAAATCCAAATAATTAAACTCAAATATGTTCCAGAATATTTTACATTGGTAGTGCGATATATCGCACAAGAACTTCCAATACAAACAATCATTGAGGAAGTTAAACGATCAATAAGCTCGGCTGACAATTTTAAACAGATTAAATATTCGTTTAATCGTCCAACAAAATATATTAGATTTACGGTCGCAGACTTGATGGAATATGAAGGTGCTTTAAAATTAGGCCGGTTGTCAATTGCAAGTCGCCTTTATCCAATTACCAGATATTTACCGTCAAATAAATTAACCTTTTGTACAAATTGCTGGCAAATTGGACACCTACGGTATTCATGTAAGTCAAGTATACGAAAATGTAGAATATGTTTAGGAGATTTTAACAGTGACCATACTAATAAATGTACAGGCAAACCACTATGTGCCCAATGTGGTCTCGAACATCACTCACTCGATCCTGCCTGTGAAGTTATTCAAAAGTATCGACAGAAACTTAATCAAGAAGTGAAACAAGCTGTTCAAGAAGGGGTAATAAACCGGAAGAACATACAAATACATCAACAGCAAGAAAAAATCTTCTCAAGACCAACCAGTGAGAATGATTATCCACCACTATCTAACCACATTAACAACGTTAGAACCACTGGAAATTATGGATGGTTTCGTAATAATCCTCAATCAACATCAGGTAACAACGATTACAGTAATATGTCATGCACATCAACACTTATCAAAATCAAACAGGAATTAAAAGATGAAATCCATTCAATGAAAGAAATTATTCTAAATAAAATTGACGACAAAATAAACAAGAATACTAGCAATATACAATTGCATCAAGTCAGCATATGCACAATCAACTCAACAATTACAAAATTATTTCAACAAATACTCATTCCAATCATCAATCATATGCCAGATACAGATATCAACTTCAAACATCAAATGCTAACTGCCTTACAAGATTTACAAAAACCATTCTATATTCAAGCTTTAACTACGATAGTCAAGCACGAGAGACAAACAAGATAGTTTCAACATTACAACCAAACATGATTAATAACAATCAATCTTCAATATTGCCACCATCAAACGACACTCCAACCCTTTTTGAAGAATATGACCGAAGGGTAGAGACCAATTAAGTTAAATGTCAAACTTCATACTGAACGTTAATGCAAAAAACTTTTACCCACAAACAGTAACTAGTAAGGTAGAGAAGGATAAAGAGCAACTAAGAAACTGGGGATTTTCAAAGAAAATAATACAAAAAGTATCGGACTATTTACGAGAGTGGCATTCAATGCCTTTAGATACTTTATTAAATCATTGGGATAATCTCCCCTCCAATGCTGAGAATAAAAATTATACATCATTTTCAAACCCAATGAAACTCTGTCTGTATAATATTCAAGGATGGAAAAGTCGAAGTTTAGAGGTAATAGATCTGATTCACTCAGTAGAAGCCTCCATCTGCATTTTTACAGAAGTAGGTAGACAAGGAAAACAGGTTTTAATTCCCGATTATAACAGCTTTTATCAAGCAGGTACGAATCGTTCAGGAGGGGTATGTATTAGTATAGGGAAAAATCTAAAAGCAGTGGAAATAGAAACATCATTATCGAACACAGTAGTAATAGATGTATACGGACTGAGCGAACCAATTAGAGTGATTGGAGTATACTGGCCGCCGAACAAAAACAGAAATATAGATGAGCTTTCTAAATTTATCATTGATAACACAATAATAGCCGGAGATTTTAATGCTTCTCTAGTTGAATGGGGAAGCCCAAAAGATGATAAACGAGGCTCTATATTAAAAAAATGGACAGAGGATAACAATCTCGTATATATAAAAAACTCCTTTAACTCATCTAAACGCTCTCGAAGAAATATAGATCTCCTCTTTACGAATATAGACGATATAAAAGGAGAAACAATGCATTTCGGAACAAGTGACCATTGGCCAATAATATACACCTCAAACAGGATCAAATTTCATACGTATTCCCATTTCCCCGTCACAAATTGGAAAGAATACGAAGTACTTACAACATTATTGCAGAATTTCTGGATAAAATTACAAAAGACTATGGAATTAGACAACTGGTACATAAAGTACACTTTATTTTTGAGAGCAGTAAAAACCCGAGTAACATCATGGAAAAACAAAGAAAAATTTAGACCATCCCTACCCGAATATATTCTGAACAAATTAAAGGATCTAAGGAGAGTAAGAAACAACTACTACAGAAAAAGAAGATATGATACTGAAAGTGAACCAGAAAGATTATTGTTAAGAGCACTAAATAGAGAAGTACAGTTAGATATATGGAATTATAGATCAAGTCGATGGGCTATGTTCTTAGAAAATATTCAAAATAGCAAAATACAAAATGACTCAAGCTTCTGGTCCCACCTAGGAAAAATATATAAACCAAAGTCCCTCCCATTTTCCAAACTCAAAATAGGTAATAAAGTTATAAAAGATAGAGAGAATATTGCGCAAGAACTATATAAATATTATATGGAACAATATAAACCACCTGACATTGATCAGAACTTTTCATACGATACTGTAATAGAAGAAGAATATCATGATATAATCAAAATGTTAGATAATGTATCAGAGGAAGTGGAACAGACAACTGTAAAAGAAATAGTGGATTCAATTCGTTCACTTAAACCAAAGAAATCCGCGGGGAAAGATGCAATATCGAATTATATGATAAAATTACTTCCCCCAGGCTATATATACTGTCTCTGCAAATGCTTTAATCTATGGCTTAAAGAAGCCAGATTCCCAGGAGTTTGGAAAACAGCAAAAATTATCAGTCTAAATAAGCTAAAAGCAGATATCCCTCGAACAGATCAAACGCGACCTATATCTCTACTTGCAACACACTCGAAAATCTTTGAAAAAATTTTGCTTACAAGAATCCGCCGATGGGCAGAATCAAATAGTATCGTACCCGAAGAACAGTCAGGCTTTAGACCTAATTGCTTAATTCCAACTAGAGTGCTCTCCATATATCAGGAAGTACAAAATAACTTGGCCGCTAATGTACCGACTCTGTCGATATACGTTGACTATCAGAAAGCATACGACAGGGTATGGCATGCAGCATTATTAGTAAAATTAAACCGAATGGAGATACCTAGACCATTGTTAAAAATAATATGGTCGTGGCTGTCTCAAAGATCAGCATATGTCGCCTATGGAAACTTAGTTACTAAAAAATTTGAGATATTGATTGGTCTTCCTCAGGGCAGCAGCTTAAGCCCTTACGTGTTTATTGTGTTCCATGCTGATTTAGTTAAAAAAACACGAGCTTTTTCGACGCATATATTTGCAGACGACGTATGTGTTCTAGTCAGAGCACCAATAGAGAAAAAACTAGAGCCCATGCTTAAATTCCTGGAAAAAGAAGGGACTAAGGTATGTGAGGATCTGTACAGATATTCCAAAATATGGAAGCAACCAATAAATATTACAAAGACTGTCTTCCAAGTTTTTCATTCCCAAGTCGATCTACGCGCTTTGAAAATCCTAATGAATAAGACTCCTCTAAACTGTGTGAATAATTTCAAATATCTTGGATACAACTGGACGAGTAGGCTGTCCATGAGGCTATCGGTCGCCAATTGTTTAGAAAAAGTTCAGAAATCATATGTAAAATTGAAATGGTTAAAACGAAATAAAAATATCTCTTCACAAGTTTTAAGGCAATGCTTCTTCGCTTATTCCTTTCCCTTTTTTGCGTGGCTTTTCTGTCTGTTTCCTTTCCTTCCTGCCACTCAAAAGGAACTACTTCGAAAGAAATTTAGAGTAGGGCTAAGAATGGTACATCGATGCGCCTGGATATCATCGCGGGAATTATTCACATATACGAAGGAACATGAGCTCGACTATTATGTCAGAAAATACATTACAAATAGATTGAAAAAAATGTATAAATCTGATCTTTGGACTTCACCTTTTTTTGATGACGTTGCCTTTTGGATAAATTTCAAGAAGACGAAGAAGGATGGACTAGGTCATTATTTCCAACGAAAACGAGTAAAAAGACTTTTAAAAAATCATGAAGTCATTGCTTGGCATTTGGCTTGATTTTGTCTCCAACATTTAACTCTTAACCTCTTTCTAACATATCCCTTCCCTTCCCCTCATCGATGAAATAAAATCTCCAGTTTCTTAGTTGCATAAACAAGTGTTGCCTCTTAGATGCAGACATAAACTACTAAAGTACGCAGTGCTATTTCCCCCCTTTTTATGTATCCTTTTTCTTTTTCTATGATTTGTAAGCGCTCCCGAGCGTCACAAATGAAATAACCAAGCATAATAAAAAAAAAAAAAAAAAAAAAAAAAATGACGCTCATCTTCGGCGCACTAATCAATCTGAGTAAAGAAGGTAACAAAGCTTTCTTCCACAGCTCGAACGTCATCCCCCTTCGTTATTTATTGTATATGAATATTATTGAAGTTGAACGGAAAAAAAAATATC
>JAJEKB010021378.1:937743-961439 GCA_022393335.1 Macrotrachela quadricornifera
ATTCAATCTCTCGTGAAAGAAACATTCTTTTGAGCTGAATTTTCCAAAATATTCTAGTCACAAGTATAGCTATTTGTAGACGAAATTTCAGCTCAAAATAATATCATTTGATTTGTTGGTACATATCGAGCCACTGGCTCAAATTCTACTAAAATGGCGATAACTCTGGAGAGAAGGCTTAAGCACACGTATCCTTCTGAAGTTTTTCATACCTCACTGAGGTCTACTTATCACTAAAAGATGGAGTCTAAACGGCTTGAACACCTCGGTATGTTACCTCGTCAGACTTAATTAAAAACCGTTATCTGTGAAATGTTTTGCTCCTAACGAAAAAAATCGATATTAAATGATATTTGACTCACTTCATCACTGAATCACTTAATTTGAAGACAATTAAGTGCTAAGTGAAATATTTCACTTAATTTTATGTTAATTTGAATGATTCACCCCTACACAACCGTCAGAATTAGTTAATAGAAATTTCTTTATAAAGTTTTTCTAGAGTTTTTCTCGGCGCATGTTTTCCAAAAAAAATATCAAAAATTTATCATTTTCTCAGATCGAGATACATGCGAACTAAAAAGTATCATAAAACTTTTAGTCCATCTGGTTTAAGACCAAAAATCGAAAGACAGAACGAAAAGAAGTCATCAGCAGCCAAAGAAAAAGAGAATACGATGTTGATGCTAGCGTATACTAGGTTGGAAATAATATTATTCCAGGGTGGTACTGCCTATAATTTCATATATTGGGTTGGCACGAATTTTTTTGTGTTTTTTTCTTAAATTTCCTAGAACCGTCTAGAAAGTTCTAGAAGTTTCCATACTAAGGGTATATATAGGGGGTACGAATATCTTTCGAAGAACAACAAAACTATGGATATGGATGTTGATCGTGAATTAGAAATAAAGATATCTCGTAAGGAGCTGCGTGTGCTTCTGCTTAATGAATTCCGTTAGGGTCACAAAGCAACGGAAGCAACAAGGAACATATGCAGCACGATGGGCAACGACACACTTTCCATCCGTACAGCACAGCATTGGTTCAATCGGTTCAAGAACGGTAATTTCGAACTCGACGATTTACCTCATGCCGGAAGACCACCAGAGGTGGATATGGATCATTTAACGCAACTTATTGAAGAAGATCCAAGATTGACTGCACGGCGTTTAGCAGAGCAACTTGGGTGCTCTCATACTGCAGTAGAAAGACATCTGGGTGAATTAGGCAAAACGTGGAAATATGGTGTTTGAATACCGCATGAAATGTCACCACATCAGCTTCAACGGAGGGTTGACGCTTACATAGAGTTAATGACATCTCATCGCAACTATCAATGGCTCCATAATCTTATTACTGGTGATGAAAGGTGGGTGATGTATGTGAACCACACGCGCAAGTGACAGTGGCTTGGAGCTGGACAAAGGGGTGTACCAACGACCAAAAATGACCTTCATCCAAAGAAGATTATGTTGGGCGTTTGGTGGGTATAAAACAGATTATTCATTGGAAACTTCTTCCAGTTGGCTGCACTATCACTGCTGATACCTATTGCCAACAATTAGATCGAGTTGCAGTAAAACTCAAGGGAAAGCAGGATGAGATTTATTTTTTGCATGATAACGCCAGAGCCCACATTGCAAAGTCGACGCATCAAAAATTAATGGAGCTCGGATGGGTTACAATTCCACATCCACCTTATTCTCCAGACTTGGCTCCCACAGATTACCACTTGTACCGTTCTCTATCTAATCATCTACGCCAGACAAAATTCGGCGACGAGAACGACCACAAAAATGGACCTTGCCAACTTCTTCGACTAAAACTCCAAGGACTTCTACGAACGAGGGATCCTTTCTCTACCAGAGCGCTGGCGACAAGTCATAGAGAGCAATGGGGCATATATTGTTGAAAGTTAGTTGTAATCTTGAAGTTAAAAAATAGAAATGAAATTTAAAAAAAACACAAAAAATGTCGTGCCAACCCAATAGAAGACATAATGAATTTTATACCAAATGAAAGCTCGTCAAAAATGGGGTTTATTGATACTAAATTGTAAGGTTATGAAAACTTTTTGATATCGAACTGAAGAAACTTTCAGAAATTTTATGCTTTTTTTCTAGGTGGAAAATTAAGACGACAGTAATTGTAATATGGGGTGAGATTGTTTTCTTGAATATTTTTACATGGTTCGATAGAGCTCGTCGAGCTCTACAAAACTGTATATATTAAAAAGTTCTTAAGTCATTTTTTTCCGATAAAAAATTTTAAAAACTATTTCTGAAGTCTTTAAAAACGTTAAAAAATCTTTTTCTTAAATAAAATTAGCTATTTGCATTATTTTTACTACCTCAGCCGTTTAAAAACATGCACATTAGACGCAGTTTTTCACGCTGCCTAGAATGGATATATTTCTGATGGCTAAGATAGTAAAAATAATGGAAATATGGTCGTGTGAAGCTAACCAAACATGTCAACCAAAGAAATGAGGTTAACTTCATATAGAAAATAAATCAATGTTTTTTTTTTATTTTTCCCATAGAGAATAACATATTTTTGTCGCAAACACAAATATAAAAGAGAAAACAATAGCTATTCATCAAAATCAGCGCCAATTTTCTAAACAAGATCGGATATTAAATAAGCCGTTACGTTCGCAAAATGGACGAATAAACTAACACGAGTTGTCCAAGACGATGAGTCGAGTCATCTATACACACCAAAATCTTAAAACACGTAAGCAAAACAAAAATATCGGTTAAGATGATAACTCGACTGGTCCAAGGAGATGACTCGATCTGTCAAAGATCATAACGCGAGTCCTGGGAAAAGGAAAAAATTTCAAATATAAAAAGAAAAACGAAATTTCCATCGTGATCATAACGCGACTTGACAAGGAGATGACGTGACTTGACCAAGGATTTGACTCGAGTCATATGAAGAGAGAAAAATTCACGATTTCCTACAATTTATATACATATATTGGTAAAACATGGATTATGGATCGCACTTTGGTTCACTTCATACGACCTAAAATTCCTAGCAACAAAATTTGAAGACTATGTTTTAAATTTATGTTTAACAATATTTCGAATCATTTTTCCTAAAATGAATTACAATTATTTACACAAAAAGAATTACTTTCTCTATCGTGTGTCTGGCTAAGTGCTTTTCTCTTTATTATTGCTTGCATTAGTTTTTTTCTCATCTTCATGAACTGATTCCGCATTGCCGATATAAAAATAAAAGTAAAATGTGTATATCTTCTACGCAAAAATGACACATTATGTTGATGATTGATCTATCGAAAACATGACTATCTAAAAATACTCCTTTCTATTGTGTTTCAATCAATCACTCGTTGGATATTACTCATCAAAAACACGCATTCGTATCTTTTTCTTTCTTTCTAATGACTGATCATATTGTGACGCGATCCTATATCTATAGGTATGCTTGACGACAATAAACATACTATTCATACATATAATAAGACAAGTATTCTCAAGTAGGTAAACGTCTTTTGATCATAAAATTTAACAAAGAAATAAATGCGGAAACTTCGGATTTTATCCGAAAGTTAGGTGTACCACAAAAAGTGTGTGAGACAAATGAATCATTCTATAATGTCTGGGCGCAAAAATTAACTCGTTGATATCTTCCATTAAACATAGCTCGCAGTCAGTCGCTGGCGTCCCTTCGGCTCGTCGCGCCTGACTACTGGTCTTTATCAACTTAGTAGGTCTAGCTGAACCTGCTATCCATGTCCTCCCTAAAAATATTTTATAGAAATATAAGACTTATAAAAAAACACACGTCAATTACACGGGCCAAATAATTTAATAGAACGAAATAAGGATGGATACAGTAATATCTCTTCTTTCAAACCTTTAGTATCTTATCTATCTATCTATAATATATGTTTTATTCATCCGTGGGGTAGTGACAGAAACCATGTTCTTTTTTCATCACTAAGACGAAGCTAAGGCGACGTTTTTTTAACTTTGACAGAATCATACATCCACACAAACTTTTTTTTCATATGACTCTCCTGTCAGCCGAGGGAACTACGAACAGACGTAAATTTACTATTTGAATTTGTCTAGACGAAAAACCGTTAGAAATCGAAAAAATAAAGCTGATGTCTTTTGACCCTGACACTAACTGACAAACACATTTTTTTCATATGACCCTTCCTACAGTCGAGGAAACATAGGTAAACCATAGGGAAAAATTAGTATTTTTGCAATAAGTCAAGAAGGACTCATCCAATCAAGCTTATCTTCGAACTCGACCGAGATATTAATGAGAGCGAACTATGTAGAAAATTTCATCACGATCTGACTCTTCGTTCGAAAGTTATCGTGTAAACGGACGGCCGGACATACAGACCGATTCTAGAAGTGTACTCACTTTTTGAGTACACCAAAAAACGAAAGTTTCAGGATGACATCAAGACAAAATACCAACAACAATATCCTTACATCTGATGGACAAATTATGGAAGATACACTTGTTCATCATCAGGTAGATATTTACCATTAATTAGTTAGATGAGATACAAAGATAATCGTTTAATTGGATTTATACATATGTTCTGAATAAATAATGCTAGTCATCATGAGACAATAGTAATTATTAGGATTATTATGGTCATGTGAAGCTAATCAAACACGTCAACCCAAGAAATGTGGTTCACTTCATATAGAACATAAAACAATGTTTTCTTTCCGATTTTTCCCTAAACAAATAACATATTTTTCTCGCCAACACGAATACGAAAGAGAAAACAATAGCTATTCATAAAAATCAGCGCCAATTTTCTAAACAAGATCCGATATTAAATAAACTGTGATCTACGCAAATGGACGACGAAACTAACAAAAGTTGTCCAAGACGATGAGTGGGGTCATCAATAAGCACCAAAATCTTAAAATACGTAAGCAAAACAAAAATATAGGCTAAGATGATAATTCAACTTATCCAAGGCGATGACTCGATCTGTCACAGATGATAACTCGAGTCATGGGAAGCGAAAAAAATTTCAAATATGAAAAGAAAAACGAAAATTCCATCGTCGTCCTAACTCAACCTGCCCAAGGAGATGACTCGAGTCATTATTTGCGTTTTCTATTGTTATTTGTATTCTAGTTATATTGTCTATATGATTCACAAGTATTTTTATTATATCTTTTCTTTTTTTTTGTAAACATCTGATATTTGAAGTAATAGTACTGAATAAATCTACAGCACATAAACTAAATATCTATCAATTTTTCTCAATATCTAATGTTATAGTAAATTTTCATTCCCAAACTTAGGTTTGACATCAAATATTTACATTAAATCACATTGTATTTTCTGAATATAGCAGTAAGTTCAGCATAAATTTTGCGTTGTAGAGCTTGAATCATGTTAAATATTAGGGAGAAACTTTGCAAAATTCTGAGAAAACATGTACAAACAATAATAAAGAAAAATTCACGATTTCCTACAATTTATATACATATATTGATAAAACATGGATTATGGATCCCACTTTGGTTCACGCTGACTTTGGTTCACTTCACACGACCCACATAATAGGCATATTAGACATAATGGACCTAATGAACTTATAGGACATAATGGACATAATAGACATATAGGACCTAATAAGCAAAATAGACATATTGGGCGCAATGGGCATAATGGACGTAATAGGCATAATGGCCATTAGGACCATTATGTCTATTATGTCCATTACGTCCAATAAGTGCATTATGTCCAATATGTCCAATATGCCCATTATGGCTATTATGTCCATTATGTCTATTATGCCCAAAATGTCCATTATGTCCATTATGTCCAAAATGTCCATTATGTCCAAAATGTCGATTATGTCTATTATGTCCAAAATGTCCATTATGTCTATTATGCCCATTAGGTCCTATACGGTCAGTACGGTCTTTACTGCCATTAGCTCCTATACGGCCATTAAGGCTATTATGACGAGTTCAAGTACTTCTTCGTGTATCGAGCTAAAATTTACTTTCCCGGAAACGTGTAAAACGCATCGAATCTGCTAATGAGTTGAAATTATCAATTGAATGGGACAGAAATGAAACTCATATGTTAAGAGCTATATCATAAGTGGATCGAGAAATCGCGTGCTGAAAGGAAAAGGGTAAGATTTGGATTGCTGACATTGCGTTGATTGTGCTTGATTTTTAACGACTTCGGATATTCTGCGAAATGGAAAAATCATGAATTCGTGGTCTTTTTAACCGATGTAAGAATTCTGTCTTTGCGGGTGACGAAAATAATGCTAGTTTACTCGAGGATTTGTGGAAGAGAAATAAAACATATAAATGATAAAAAGAGATAAATTACTGTCACATTCTTAGCAAGGAAATGATCTACTAAAATCATCTGCCGAAAGTTTATATAGTACGTCGACGAGCAAAGGTAACGTTCAAATTTGAATAATAGACATTGAAGTAGATTATTTTTATTAGTGATAAGTAGGGGCTGCAGCTCACATGAGGGCTCATGAGTGTGAGCAGTTCTACATTGATTTTAATATAGGATGTAGATCGGTGATAGTTGGTCAGCTTTTACTTGCGCTTATGTGAGGAAGTATATTGACATCTGATATAAGTTTTCATCACGTAAATCAATGCTATCTTAAAGTTTTCCGAAAAAAGCTGGTTCCTACAATCCTTCGTCTGCTCACGGATGTGAGGGTGACGATCATTCACCGTTATACGGTGACTGTCTCATTGTTCTAAATAATAGATCATACAGTTATTACTATTTTCAACGAAAGAAAGTTACTCTTGGATAGACAATTATTCGGTAACATGATAACGATAAATTTTTAATTTAATTATTTTCTTAAAGAGAAAATAGTTTACGAAACTGATGATATTTAACCCTTTGGGGGCGGGTTTTTTTTGGAAAAAAGAAGCTTTTTATTAGAGTGAAAACAGATGTTTATTCAATTAAAAATCATTATTAAAAGTGTTTTAGGGTATGATAAGGTTGAAAACAATCAATCACGAATAACTCACATGATATTCTTCACAGTGATATCTTGTATATTTAACTGACTTTTCACGTTTTACTGTATGAGAGCATACAGAATATTTTCTTTGGGTAGCTGTTTTTGAGGTAGTTGGGAGATACAAGTAATGGAAAATGTCTAGCAGATAAATGTAGTGGTGCTCAGTTGATGGTCTTCCAATAAAAATTCGTTTTTGATGACCATATTTTGGTATTATATATAGGAGAATAGGAAAATTACCGGGATAAATGTATCGGAATGCATAGGAAAATTCTAATAAAGAATGTATGGTAAAGCAAGAGGAAAGTCCAATATATAATGTTGGAAATTACTAAATACACTATGCGTGGATATTTTCGACACTTTCGAAATACTGATAATTTACCGTATGAACACAGGAAAACTACTATACAGGCTATTCCCACTCACTTGTGATTGATATAAAATATATGCCATCCCCGAATTTTAAGAAATACTCGAAGTGGTATATATACCACGCCCGTCCCCAAAGGTTTAAAAAAGTTCAACGAAAAATAATTGAGATAGATGAATTAAAAAATAGAGAACTTCTCAAATTCTACATTTGACTCTTGCTTTGGAAAACTATTGGTTCTAATTGGAATGTACCAAATCCAATTCTAATATTAAGTTTGGATTGTATTGGATTTGAGTAGGGCTGGAACCGTTGTCAGAAATAATTGGCAATTTGCTGTGAGTTATTTTAGATTGCTCCTTTTAAATACTGGAACATTTCAAGAGGTGATTTCTCTGACTTTTCCCGGGCTACTTCAGGGTAGTTCTGGTCACTTTTTAACCCATTGGATCCGGGTGACGAACATGTTCGTCCTAGGACTTTACCCTGTGAATATCTTTAAAAAGGATGGTGTTTCAGTCGTTTAATGATATAAATTGCATGAATATTTGTATTTAGAATATTTGTACAGTTAAGATTATCTATAAATACTGATGACTATAAATTGTCCCTTAATATTTCAGGTAATCGACATATTATTTAATGAGTTTGCACATGGATCGTCTTCGTAATATTGTTTGAGAAAGAACTGTCACTCTCAAAGAAATATCTTGTGCTACAAACATCGTTCAAGCATGAGAAATGCAAGTCATTTTCTGATTTACCGATCGCATTTGATGAATAATATGTATTGAGTTTTTTCGATAAATATGTGTTAGGAGCGGGATGTGAGAGAGAATAAAGGAATGGTTTTAATGTTAAATCTGACTTTATTCGAATAATCAAAAAGAGAGAAAAAGAGTCACAACAAGAAAAAGCAGATGGATCATGCCCTGCTCCTAGAATAAAAAATCTGACCACATGAAGACACACATATATATATATGTAAGGAAAACAAAGGGAGAGAGAGAAGAGAGAGATATATTGATCACCTAACAAAGATAGTAATCGTAAGATATCAGTGTGATGATGTAAAGAAAGGAGAAAAGGAAAACAAAGAAGAAATGAAAGACAATGAAAAGAAGTCACGGGTACAACCTCTAACAAGAGGATACCCTAGTACGACTGTGGTATTCTCAAAGGCTAGCAGCCAAGCATTTCAAAGCTTCATGTCATTGTAATATTAGAGCACTCTCTTAAGGTTATCTATATCGAAAAAATCAGACCGGTGTCTGTTCGAATAGCAAACATTTGTGGGCTTGACCGGGCCCAATGCCCCCTATATAGGGTATCCTAGTACCATTATGGTATTGTCAAAGGATAGCAGGCAACCATTTCAAAGCTTCATATCATTGCAATGTTGTAGCACTCTCTTAGGGTTATCTATGTAGAAAAAATGGCCCCGATGTCTAGTCGAATAAGGAAGAAGTAGGTGTCATGGCTAGGTGTCTTACTATGGCTAGGCACATAGTTCTGCTGAGTATATGGAACAGAAGTAAAGTCATAGTAAAATCAGTAGAAAAGTTATGTTGTTACTGTAGTTTTTATTTATTTCAATTGTAGGTTTAATTACCTTTCATATGACATATAATTGTCTGGGGTCCTCTCAAAATTTTTACATAGGGTCATTTTAGCTAGCAAATCCACCCCCGTCCTTTACTGATTTTCGATTTTTTGCATCTACTGACTATTTCATTTATTCCACTGATCGATTAAATAGTAGCCCTTTTTTAAATAATATAGATCACATCGCAGTATAAGTAGTTTTATTGTAGACCATGTACAGATACCCCTGCTCCCATATACATTTAACACACACATGATGTATTCAAGCGTGACGATAGGTAAAGAATCGATATGCGTTATGTAGTATTTTTTTTTCTCTTGCAATCACTGACACTACGCGGAGAGCAACCCATTTTCATACGTTTATTATATACACACAGGTGTATTACGTGCAAATTCAATAGTATTTGAAAAGTATATTTGTATTAAGTTAACTTTCAAATGGCATTTGCTCCTATTTCACCACTCATTATCGATGGTATGCCAAAGTTTTATCCTTGTCATATCATCGTATGATTGAATGGACTATTGTTGATTTTGTCGATCTTAATTTAGCCGATCGACCTGTTCATGTTGTACCTGATCGAGGTTTTCCTGTCGACGAGATCATTGGTGACGAACAATCAACATGGAATAAAGATTTATTATATCGTCTTCTTCGACCGTGTATTGATGCAGGTATTATTAAGCGAATTAACAATGATAGACATTTTGTACTCACTAATTCCGGTACCATGCTCACATCGAATCATCCATCGCATGCTCGTGATCTCATCAAATTTGTATTTGGACCCCTATATACAAGTACACTGAGTAGATTAGCCAACCTTGTACGTGGTGAAGGTTCCAGTGGTTTTGCTTTGGCATTTGGTGATGACATCTACACATTCTTGAATCGTCCCGATCAAAAACATCTATTTGATATATTTAATGGAGCAATGGCTGCTTTCTCAGAATACACTAGTGATAAACTGGTATCTAGCATCGATTTTGGTCGTTTTAAAAGTCTTGTTGATGATGATGGTAATCGTGGCACATTTTTAGCACAAATTCTTCATTATTATCCATCAATAAAACAAGGAATTCTCTTTGATTTACCACAAGTAATTAACGAGATAAATAAAGGAGATTTTGAATCACGTAACATATCAAAAGATAGATATACGTTTATCTCTGGTGATATGTTCGATGCATCGACAATTCCTCAAGCAGATGGGTATTTACTTAAGCATATTTTACACAACTATAACGATGAAAAAGCTACAGCAATTTTATCAGCAATTCGTCAAGCAAATCAAACTTCAAGTGGAAAAACAGTAGCTGTCTTCATTGTGGAATATATCATTTTAGCTGATGGCGCAGTGAGTAATTGGCAATCGCATGGAGTGGATATGGTCATGATAGCACATTTTGGTAGTGCTAAAGAAAGAACTCAACAAGAATATCAACAATTGTTGGAGAAAGCAGGCTTTAATTTCAAACAATTGTATCCAATTCAAGCGCCTAGTTCAATAATTGAAGCTGTACTAAACAATTAATGAATCAAACTGGACTATGACCTTATCGCACGCTTTTTTTCTTATGTCACAAGTAACGCTCGTCGCTACGACTCACTTAACCCTCGACTAAATTCGATCTAGTCACTATTTCTCACTGTTCGCTGGAATCTGTTCTGAGAACTGCGCTGGATAGGCGTGCACATATACACAGATTGCTAGTGACGACTATTCTATAAGAAGACCGAGTCTTTAAATTTTCTGCTAAGATTTTCGTATAAGAACGTAAAGCACAGGTCGCAGTCAGTCGTCGGCGTCCCTATGGGCCTCCGCTCCTGGCTGCTCGGTTTCTTATATGAAGCGAACAAAAACTAACGTACTGCTTCATTTTCTTGCTCAAAAAATCGTTTGGAGGTAACAAAAAAACAAATGAAAACTATACAGAGCAGCTAGTCGTCCATCAGCGCTCTGCGGAGGGCCACTCACGACTAGCCTTTGCCATGTTTAAGTCTACTTTCCTAGAACATCATCCTCTTGTATTCACAAGAACACAGAGGCGACGTAGCAGTACTACAAGAGGCAGAGATTTCTTCTTCCTAAAAAGAAATTTGGCGACGCAATCAAAACGTTTTGCCTCCTCCAATTCCCATGTTTCTTGGCTACAGAGGTAGGACGCAAGTATTTGTACTTGCACTTTTTGTACTCTTCAAGTAATAAGTATTTAACTTGCTGCACTAGTACTCGCCCTAGCTCTGCTTCGTTATACGAAGGTAAAATTATCAGAAAGTGAGCACTTGGAAGCGCATCGCTACCAATAGGTACAGCAGTTGCTTCCCCTAAAAACGTATCTGCGCCCTCCCCGCACGAACATGGATTCACGTTTGACTTATTTCTAAAAACATAATTATAATAGAAGTCTCGACAGAAATTTCCAAAAAGAATAGATTTTCCTATGAACTATATTTAATACCTTGGTTTTCTCGATCTTGCTATAAAAATTGCGTTAGCTTGGAATTCTTCATTGACGGAACCTGAATAAAGTGTTCCCAAAAGACATTCTAGATTTCATAGCGATTTGCTCTCAAGCATAGCTGCAGTTGATCTCGGAAATGAGCGGCTAGTCGTTCGTCGGTGCCCCTCCGGGGCTCCACTCACGGCTAGTCGCTCCTATGTTGAAGTCTACCTCCACATGAGTTCCTTCTCTTGTATTCACAACCAAACTCATTAGCATTTCGCTAACTCAAAAGAATTACAGGATTTACAATGGAAGAACCCTCTACAGAAAACTCAAAATAAACAGGTAAAGGCGCATATATCTATAAACAGCGTGCATTATGTGTACGTTAATGAAGCCTCACTGTGAAAGCCTGATCGTTTTTTACAAATAACCTTTGTAGAACTGTATGTTCCTCAAAATCTGATTGAACGAGGAATACACCCACAAAATACTGACCGGCTTAAAGCTCAGATTCTCACAACTCAAGTGGACGATAGCTAAGCTTTGAAAAACGTTTCGACAGCTGCAATCTCAAACACACAAAATCTGATTGGACGAAAGCTCGATAAAAAAAAATCCTGATTGGCTGAAATTCTAAGCTGAAAAAATCTGATTGGTCGAAAGTCCGATGCCGAAAATATCTGATTGGCTCAATTTCCAGCCGCCTCAAAGAATCTGATTGAATGAGAGCTCGATATCGAAAACGCCTGATTGGCAGTAACTTCAAGCTGAAAAACTGTGATTGGTTGAAAGCCCAATATTGAAAATCTGTGATTGGTCGACAATCCGATATCGAACCAGCTGATAGGCTGAATATCTAGTCTGGAAAAATCTGATTGGACGAGAGCTAGATATTGAAAATCTGTCATTGGCTGAAATTCCAAGCTGAAATATCTGATTGGACGAAAGCCAGATATCGGAAACATCTAATCAGCTGAACTTTTAATGTGAAAGAATCGGATTGGTCGAAAGCCTCAAATCGAAAACTTCTTTAAGAGGATGTCTTTTTGACCCTGACACAAACACACAATCCATTTTATTTCATATAACCCTCACTACAGTCGAGGGAATAGTCTATGAGGACCCAAGGGTACCCTTATATGAAAGTTTATAAGGACCCAAGGGTATTCCCATATAGGAGCCTATAAGGACCGAAGGGTACCCCTATATAATAGTCTATGAGGACTCAAGAGTACCCACATAGAAGGGCCTATAAGGATCCAAGGGTACTCCTCTATAATAGCCTATAAGCACCCATGGGTACCCCCATATAAGGGCCCATATGGACCCAATGGACACTCATTAGTAGCCTATTGGTATGGATATATAGAAGGTTTAAGCCCATGTTCTTTTGATCCTGACACAAACCCACAAACAAACTATTTTTTTTCATATGACCCTCTCCACAGTCGAGGGAACAAAGTCGAAATGGAATATACAGATGTTTGTGACGAGTGCATTTATTCGATATTTCTCCTTTTTTTTAGATAGGAAGACTTTTGAATACTCTTATATTAGCACCGTCAAATAGTGCTTATTGATCATCGTCTTGCTGGTAATGCAGACTGCAATGACTTCATTATACTGGAAAGCTATCTCAGAAAGCTTTCAGTTTGTTACTAGTCCGATGCGACCAAGCTCTGAAGATGTTGCAATCTTCCGTTTACAACTGCAGGCATTGAAGAAACCTGCTCGTGGAATTCTTCTGGGTGTGACCAAAGAGCTTGCAGAACTGGCCAATGATGAAATCAACATCATCGCTGTAGAGAAATCACCATACATGATAGACCACGAATGGATTGGTAATAATTCAAATCGTATCGTGAAAATGGGCGATTGGTTTGAACTTCCATCGATTGCAACCAATATGGATTTTGCCATGGGCGATGGAGTATTCACTGTAGTAGATCGACAGTCGCAACACCATTTGATGGACTGTGTGCGATCTGCTCTTGCTGATGATGGATTGTTAATTGTGCGACTATTCTGTAGTCCAGACATCCGTGAAAGTATGGAGCATATTTACCAGACTACGACAAGCAACTTTTCTGCGTTCATATGGAGATTAGCGCTTTCAATATGCGATTCTAATTTTGAAGTTCGCCCAGCAGAAATTTTCAACAGATTTAAAGAAGTTATTAGTGCAGCAGATATCGAACATTTTGGGTGGACGAAGGAACAGCTGTCAACAATTCAACCGTTGCAAAACTCATCATCTGTTATAACGTTTGTGACCGAAGCAATGTTCAAGGAACTATGTGATGAACATGGGATGAAAATCTTACATAAATCCACTGGTTCATATGAGCTTGCCGAACTATGTCCGACTTTCATTCTTCGAAAAGTCTGATTATCTATAAAACTTCATAGTTAATTAAAACATTGACGGTTATGACTAACAGTTGCATTTTCCACTTGTATTTCTAGACTTTTCTTATAATTAATAAAAATTCTTATACAAAATATGAGACGTGAGAATCCTGTAAGGACTCGTTGTTTTTTTCCTGAGAAAACGATAAAATCCTGAAGAAAGCGTGTAGCCACGAAATTTCAAGATTCTGACAGGATTTGAAACAGAATATAATCAACATCCTGAGCAGTTCATTCATTAAGAAACCTGTTTTCATGTAGAAGGACGAGTTCCGAACATCCTCAACAGAGAGATAAGTGCTAAACTGTATGTGATAAAGATTTCCGTGGCACCCTCACCCTCAGGATCATTTTTTAGCCCAGTTCATGCGAGTAAAAGAAGCATGTAAAATTCAATTAAAACCTTCTCATGATGAAAATGACTGTGGATCAATGTTTGAACAGCTTCCCATTTGTATTAGTGCACGTGTTATTTGTCGTCGGAATATCGATTTTGATGGTGCAATGGTCAATGGTACTGAAGCAATTGTCAAGGATATTGTATTACCAACGATCAATCAATGTATATCTCCAAATCTACAACGAGCAATAACAGTAACATTACCAGATTATATTGAACTCGGTAAAAACGAAAAAAAAACCTTCGATTATTTTAATACTCTTATTGTTTTACCAGAATTAGCAGACGGTTCTCTTTATAAAATGAGTCCAGAAGAAGTCAGCTTCAAAAACAAAAATGGAATATGGATGACAAGAAAACAATTTCCAATCAGTCTTGGTTATGCAATAACTATTCATCGAGGTCAATGCATGACCTATGATAAACTTGTTGTTGATCTCACGAGTGTTAATTGGAAACCAGGAATGTTTTATAAAATCTTGAGTCGTACGAGAAAACTGAGTGATATTATAATCTTGACATATGATCGTAAATCCTTCAAAGTATGTTCCCATTTCATAAGGACTTCCGTAGAATTGTCATTGGTACAGGTATCAAAAATGGCACTTAATGAAATGTTTCGTCTTGAGAAAATTGAAAAAGATTATCCAATTAAAATTGAACAATATTTAGGAATTGAAGTAAAATATGTTTGAGTTTCATCGTTTAAGTCTCGTACATTGTTGTAAAGATATGTTGATTGGTGTCTTCCTCATCCATCTAATATAGAAAAGTTTTCATCAATCTTATTGAATAATACCACGGTTGCAATACCAGAGCATGATAATAGCAAACGATTCAAATATGAAAATGCGAATGAATTGATAACAGAACATAAAACAAAGCCTATTGTGGACGGCATGTTCTTCGTGCTCTTTCACAACGATTAGATTTATTTAGTGATGCATATTTAACAGAAGTTGCTAGAAATCTAGCGATCAGTGAATAAATAATTCGAGCTGAAACAAGAATTCAATTGAATGAATATTTTTATCAAACAACAGGAGAATATGATATTCAAGTCGTCGAAACTGCTCTGATGAATATTTTCAACATCGATCTTATTCAAATTGATAGATTAGAAGCTAATAGTTGCTCCATTCAAAGTTTGATTTTATCTAATATTGAAAATGTTCAAGCATTTCTTATTCAACAAGACTATCATGATTACTGTTAACGCCGTTTTCGATTGACAACAAACTATTTCTTTAAAATAGGTTCCAAATCTCCAATGTATCATGAACCTATTTATCAGCATAATATACTCTATTATCGCAAGATGCTTCTGGAACCAGAGACGGAACCGGTACCGGCGACTGTTCAGGCCACTTCTTTCTTTTTCTGTTTTTGTTATATAAACTTGTTCAAAACGCCTGGATTTTAATGAAATCTTGTAAAGAACACATGAGAAAGGTTCTATGGAAGCTAAATATGTGAATTATCGCTGTCCAAAGACAGAATAAGTATTGGTAAAAAACTTCAGATCGGCCGGTCTGCCAGTCGGCCTGTCATTACCGGTAGATCGACCGGTCGCCGGTAAACCGATAATGGTCGTCGAAAGATGAGATAGACGAAAATCACGTCAACTAGATATGACAGTGTTCAACTTCGACGAACGAGAGCAAGAGAAGAGAACATAAAATATACATTTTGACATGCTTGTGTAGCATAATGATGTCTCGTGAAGAGACGGCAACATTTCGTGAAATTCATTGAGAACCGAATCCGAAACTTCTCTGCAGCGAATCCTCGACCATCCGACATTAGTTTCACCTACATCCATTATTGGAAAATCAAAAAAATCAATTTCTAGAATTTTGAATTTTTTGGCCTCAGTGATCATTCTCAGTATTTCGTATATTTTAGCATTTTGCCCGCTCATTAAAAATATAACTTATAGTATATCTTGCAGAGAAATAAATTCTCTACAAGATAGGCTTATAAAATTTATGACGTAGAAAGTGTAACACTGGATTTTTTATCAAAGACCCCAAAATCCAGTTCTGCCATATGGGTTTTTAAGATTTTTGGATCTCTTAATATTATGTTCGAGATTTAAAAGGCTACCTATCTTGTTCAGTTTTGTTCGCTCTTTCAAATAAGATGTTGCTCAAAAATCGATCGTAAAATGGCCGAGAAATAAACGAAATACGACTTGCCTGATTTTTTAGAAAACTGAAAATAACCCTTTTTTTTGAAAATCTCATATCTCGATGAAAATTATTTTGTTTGGCTTAAAAATCTGGCTACAGAGGTTTTTCAACATGGGCTATCGAATAGGCATAGTTAGATTCAAATCTGAATTTTTTCATGTGACACCCCAATGGCAGGATGCTCAATACTCTGGTGGACCCTCTCTTAACGTTCGAAACGTCAGTTATTATTTTTGTCTTGTGTAGTTGATACTTGATTTATTGTATTTAATTTATTAATAAATTATCAAAATATTTATTTGATTGTTATTTAATAAATTATTATTCTTTATTAGAAAAAAAAGGAAGAGATAAAATTATTATTTAATTATGAATGTAACCTTCCTTAAACGTAATGAATGTATTTGTACAGGTGTCACTCGAACGCATTTCATGATAAAGCTAACATGAAAGATCCTCGAGTATCTGTCTTACTCAATAAATCATTTGAAGGTTTGCCACCAGCGTTGTTCACAGTCGCTGAACTTGATCCACTTCGAGATGATAGTTATGGTATGGATACATATTTCGTATAAAAAATAAGTTGTACGAATGGCATTTGTATTTTTCAGCATATCAGAAAGTGCTTGATAAGGCTGATGTTAAAACCAAACTTGTACTTATCAAAGGTGTTATTCATGCATTTTTTGACGCACCAGGTGAGAAAAAACCAAAAATTCTTTGATCAATGACGTTTGTCTTGATATAGGAGTCTGTCTAAAAGCATGCGCACAAACCGCCGATGCTATTCGAGAATTTATGGCATCAATTTAACACATTGAACGCGATTCGATTTTACTGGGTAGCAAACCATATTTTCCCAGAGTTACAGCTCCAAATGCAAATGATATCAACATTGTATTTTATGTCAAATGAAACCGCGTCGAAAATGGAATTTAGTATTATAGCTAGCAATTCATGAAACGGCTATGAGCCAAAGAATTACCAAAAGCTCAACAATTATCTGGCATATAATTGAGCATTTTCACAAGTAGTCAAGCACAAAAAACAAATAGATCTCAGGAAATGGTTCGTCTATTAGACTTTGTAGAGCTCTCTTTGCCGATCATTTTAATAAAAAATTTTTTAAATTTGATAAGTAAAACGACGATGTGAGAGTTAGAATACTTTTAAAAATCATAGCTCTAGCAGACAGAGCTGTCTCAGTTTTTCAGTATTTCCATCCTAGCACCGTCATTTATTTATCAAAATTAAAAAATTCTTTTTATCAAAATGATCGGCAAAGAGAGCTCTACAAAGTCTGACAGACGAAAAAATTTTTTGAGAACCTTTTATTTTCATGGGCGACTAACCAATGTACAATACGGTGGGACCCACCGGTGGGTCCTATCGCGTCGAATGTGTTAAAGTCAACCTGAGAAATCTTACTAACTAACATAAAGTTATCGAGCGATAGATTTGTCACAAGCATAATTGTTCCTATTTCTCTTTCGCTTTTTAATGAAAATAAAGTTCACTTTTTTGGCATTGAACAGATGCTAATTTACACATATTCGCATACCTTGGTTTACCAAGAAACGTATCTGAAATCGTTTATTTTTTCAATTTCCAAATCTGATCAAAAAGAATATTCACAATAGGCAGAAATCGTTTTTCCCATCATGTTTTATCGTGTTCACCTTTTGGATCTATATAAGTCAACAACAACTTGTGATCATCATTGATTTGCTTGGCAGATTCTACAGCGCTTTGTTTATAACCATATTTCTCTGTCAATAGCTTGACCATTTCACTCGATCGACTGGCAGTCAGACGTTCTAAGTTTACAAGAGCAACATTCGATGATGAAAGTATTTTCTTGTGCCCGATTCAAGGATAATTTTCTATTATTTCCTAGGAAAGCCTTCGATAGTTCGATTGAAAAATCATTCGAAAAAACATAATATTTCAGTCGAATAAGGCTAAAAAATGTGCTCTACAAGACCGGATAGATTTCACGCAGATCTAAGATTATAATTGAGTACTCTCTATGACGGTGGGCGTGGCTCTTTCTGCAGTGACTTTTGGTAATGCAGCACATTAGTGCTCTGAAGCCGTTTCGATAAAAGAATCTTCCTTTGATTAGCAAAAGCAGCTACATCCTGTTTGATATTTTAACCCGACAAAGAATGTACTAACAATGTTCTTTTTTAATCTTCTAGATGGAGAAATCAGGTTTTGGTAAGATATAGTCGATTAATTGATCGATGATTTTCATGATTTTGGCCACTCACTGCTTGCAATGCTACCTCTATTACTGAATAATTGTCACTTGAAGTTTGGCGACTTTCGCGTGCTGCATTTTCGTATTTTTTTTTTATTGAATGTGACGGGCAAACAGAATGTGTTATAATTTGTTCCCAAACGATAAATGATATTGAATCAGGTGAGACAGGCATGCAGGTGAAGGAAGGTATCTCTTCTGCTTTTGGGGAATTTGGTTGAATTTTCACACTCTTCGATTGAACGAAATGTATCGGTATTAACTGACAAAAGAATTAGTGAACAGCGAGCGCTTATCTATTAATCTGTATAAATAGTTCTTTTTAAATAAAATTCATTGTTTTTCAGGAAAAAAGGATAGATCTGGGACTAAAATATCGATTGATAAATGAGTGAACTTTAAACATTTCTTTTTCTCCTCGAATCTACACTGTTGTCTAGTCGTATTATTGTGAAAATTCGAATGAAACAATGATAATTCCATGTCAAGTCGATTAAAAGTTGAACATTGCATGCAACTAATCGCTACATTTAATTCTGACTGGTTGACCCTGCAATGCATGTTGAAAGTTATTAGCTTAACTTTTTATCATCTGTGTAAATGTTTTTCTAGCCTTACGATTGAAAGACAATAGACAGCAGAATGAACATTGTTTTGGACACGTTTATTTTATGCTGAAGAAGATAATTATATATTTGAATAGACGTCAAAATGAGAATCACTATTAGATAATCAAAACAAATTTAGTTAAATAATGCAACCAAAATAGAAGAACTACTTAATATCCGTTAATATTTAATGTCCCAATTTTTTCTGTAATTCTGCTAATTGCAAAATTAAATCTTCCATTGTCTTCTTAAATGGAATGTATGTAACACCTAAATCGTTTTGTGCTTTGGAACTATCGATTGTAAAATGATCGGGTTGCTGTTGACCTTTTGTACCAATTGGTGTTGTATCCTTGATGTTTTTTGGAATAATAGTACTTTCATGAACAATGTCAGCTACTTCTTGAAAACTCCAGCTTCCTGCTGCTATTAAATAACGTTCGTTCGTGTGTGTCATTCGTTCCAGAGCTGCTATATGTGTATAAGCCACATCTCTGACGTCAACTTCCAATGGTAAACGTGTTTCTGGAATGTTAGCATCTTTACCACTTGTAATTAGTGACCATATTGACGCGTTAGAAGTATTTATATCATTTAATGAGTTAAAACTACCAGCGCGTGGGCCAAGTACCATTGGTTCGCATATGGTTGCAATTGTAAATGAAGGTTTTTCTTTGTCAATAAATTCCCATGCAGCACGTTCAGCACATACTTTAGATGCACAATAAGCTGTAGACGGATTGTTTTTTGCCGCAGCACCTTGTTCGTAAGTTAATGGAGACCAATCTTTTTCAGTGTAGGAATAACCAGGTCGAAGTCCTTTGCTTGAATCAATAATTGAAGCAAATGATGATGTTATCACCACTCGTTTAATCTTGTTTTGGTTGTTTTCATTGTATTGATGAGCAGCTTGTAGAATTCGTTTAGTTCCATTGATTGCTGGTAGGAGTAAATCTTTTTCCGGATCCGTAACTTTATAATGAAATGGTGAAGCAACGTGAATGATGCCATCGATCCCTTGAACAGCTTCATCAAATGAATCGGTAGTGATATCATTAACGTGTGCAAATGAAATTCGACTTTGATATTCCTGAGAAATGCCATCGAGAACTTGCGATTCTTTGGCTTGAGATCGAACTGTTCCCCGAACATTGTATCCTTTTTCAAGAAGATATTTCACGATCCACCCACCAATAAACGAACTCGCACCTGTAATCAGAATAGTTGAGGGCATAGTGATCAGAATCTAGAAAAAATGCTCAAGTATAGTTCAAGAAGAAAGATTTAGAGGCCATTTTTCGATTGATGTCTGATGTTATGCTGCTTGTAGCAAAGCAAATATATCGACGCTTAATAAATTAGTGATCGTTCTACTATTTTGTGGAGATTTTCAACGCATCGCAAAACTAAAATAGCTGTGGTCTCTAGCTAATTGGATTTTACGGAGAAATCGTAATGTAAGATTTGAGATAACTAATTTTTTAAAGTTAGTTACCGTGAAATTCTACTTTTCATACTAAGACTTCGTTTGTACTTGATGATCGTGACATTTACTTTGTTTTTTCTATCCTTGTCTCGCACGAATACAAGTGAAGAAATTTACGAAGAAGAAACAGTTTCAGAGAGCAGTGAGACTATGAAGTGTGCACGTCTTGCCGAAGTTATGTTGAAGTATTTAAATGATTATCTTTCATCAACAGATGAGTATCATCATGATGAAGCATATATTAAAACTGTACTTTGCAGCTAAACAATATTCATAATTATATTTAGAAGTATTTATTTAAAATAATGTCCAATCAATTAGAAATAAAGCATTTTTTATTAAAAATGCTTTATTTCTAAAGGAATTCATGAAGGTTCTGGGTTCTCAGGAACTCCGAACCCTATATGCAAGAGAGTTCCTGGTTTCCGGGAACCTGGAATTCATGAGGCTTATAAGTTTCCAGAAATGCAGAACCCTATAATCAAAAGGATTCCTGGTGCCTGAGGACGGGGAACCCATGTGGGTTCTCACTTCCTGGTAACGGCACCGCAAACTGACACCCCTAGTGCCTGAGCTGGTCAAACTCTCAATATAGGATATCCTAGTACGATTGTGGTATTCTCAAAGGCTAGCAGCCAAGCATTTCGAGGCTTCGAGCCATTGCAATATTATAGTACTCTCTTAGGGTTATCTATATCGAAAAAATTAGACCGGTGTCTGTTCGAATAGCAAACATTTGTGGGCTTGACCGGGCCCAATGCCCCCTATATAGGGTATCCTAGTACCATTATGGTATTGTCAAAGGATAGCAGGCAACCATTTCAAAGCTTCATATCATTGCAATGTTGTAGCACTCTCTTAGGGTTATCTATGTAGAAAAAATGGCCCCGATGTCTAGTCGAATAAGGAAGAAGTAGGTGTCATGGCTAGGTGTCTTACTATGGCTAGGCTCATAGTTCTGCTGAGTATATGGAACAGAAGTAAAGTCATAGTAAAATCAGTAGAAAAGTTATGTTGTTACTGTAGTTTTTATTTATTTCAATTGTAGGTTTAATTACCTTTCATATGACATATAATTGTCTGGGGTCCTCTCAAAATTTTTACATAGGGTCATTTTAGCTAGCAAATCCACCCCCGTCCTTTCTACAAATCTATTTTACGTATTTCTTGACATCAGTTTCAATATTTTTAGATAATTGTAACTCTTGAAAAGGACGATACATTTTAGCTTCTTTTGCGGATAACAGAAAGAAAGGTTTCGTATCAAATCTTTTTAGTAAACTGTGAATAAGATTTCGTGTCCGGTTTTACCAGAAGACGTAAAATAAGGTTTTACACTATGAGTTTCGTACCGATGTGTGTCAGTGTCCGACCCGAGTCAGGTCAGACCTCAGGTTGGGTCAATGGAAATGTATTTAAACCCGGGTCACAAAAAATTGATTGAAGTCAAGATTTACATATGATAGACAGTAATTTCAGACGGAACAATAACTGTGTTCTTCTTAAGTCGGAAGAGTTCGTAAAAATTTGTCAAAAGGAATCCTTAATCTCTGAAAAAATTTCCTGAAATTGACCAAAAAATATCTCTAGCCTCGGGTGAGATCTAGCTATATTCAGTTACACACGGGTCAGGTCGGACCGGGTTCAGTTCGGTACAGTTATGCTAGGGTTGGGTCATGAAAAATTGATCCATGTCGAACACTGATCTGTACCTCATTATTATTGTTCTTCACTCTAAAAAAAAAGATTTTGGAAAACCAAAAAAAGAATATTCCTTCTAATACATACTCGAAACCTTTCTCCGCTCCCGTAGGAAAAAGGTTCCGTATGAAATCATTTCGAGTGAACTGTAATTAAGGTCTCGTACGATGGGTTTCGTAGTAAACTATTCTATCAAACTGATAAAAACGTTTTGTTAACATATTTTTGCACCAAAGCCGCTTCACCAACGTAGAGGAAAATGTTCCACACAACTCGATCCGTAGCAAACTATGTCAACTACTACAGAAAAAATGGTTTCGCAAACTCTAACTAAAGATTTCATACAAATCCACTTGTACTAATCCCTATACTCATCAATTCCAAACCCACAACAAACAACATTACAATATGATCTATCCATGGACTTAATGATTGAGTCAAACTGAAAGAAAAATATTAATATCAGTAATCTATTTTCGGCGAATCGAAATCAAATATTCAGGATCTTAGGCCAAAAACTGATTTTCAGGGCTTCCAAAAAATACTTTCAATCTGTCCCAGTATGCAATAAATTAAAAAACAAGGTGATATTTATAATCAGCACACTTAGCTCGATATAATTATGGACACTTCTACCAGAACGGCGATAAAGTAGAGAATGGAATGGTGAAAAGTTTTTAAGATTCAATACTGATTCTCTGGCTCATGAAATTAGAGTCAAGTATTTTGCTACGCCACTTTCATAATATGGCATATCTCCATTATAAAAAAATGGGATTTTTGGTAATATACCCTTCCCTTGACGAAAAAAATTAAACTCACAAATTTCGAGAAATCGATTAGAAATTCAGACTTGTCGATCCGGAAAAACTTCACTCACGAGGGCACATACCGAGGTGTTCAAGCCGTTTAGACTCCATCTTTCAGTTATAAGTGGACCTCAGTGAGGTATGAAAAACTTCAGAAGGATACGTGTTCTTAAGCCTTCTCTCCAGAGTTATCGCCATTTTAGTAGAATTTGAGCCAGTGGCTCGATATGTACCAACAAATCAAATGATATTATTTTGAGCTGAAATTTCGTCTACAAATAGCTATACTTGTGACTAGAGTATTTTGGAAAATTCAGCTCAAAAGAATGTTTCTTTCACGAGAGATTGAAT
>JAJEKB010021380.1:0-44792 GCA_022393335.1 Macrotrachela quadricornifera
GATTTTTTCTTAATAATGGTACTAAAATAAAAGAACAGAAAAAAAAAATCTTTGTTTAAATTTTATTTATTATTTATTTTTTTATATACATTTATCTATTTGATCTAAATCACAACCTGGTAAATACCCATCTGTTGGTTTTGTTGGGCCTTAGAATAAAAAAAAAATTTTTAATAATAAAATAAAAAAAACTAATCTTTACTAATTCGGCGTTTTTTATTCGAATTAATTGGTATTGAACAAATATTTTCATTATTTTCATCATCAATTTTTAATTTTCGTTTTTGTGATTTTATTGATTCTCCATTTGCAAGTATTGTTGAAGAACGTCTTGATCGTTTTGGTGTAAAATATTGTGTTAAACAAGCTTGAGCCATACTATATTTACCTTCAACAAAGATCTAATGAACATTCAGAACAATATAAATGGACACAAAGACATATACAATGATTGATTGATTCCATTTGCCAATAGAATTTCATCTCTCACGACATCAAAATGTCGATTTTTTTAATTTATTTATTAAAAAATTATTACTAAAAATTATAAGGAGAAAAACTTTTTTTTACACTCCAAATTGAAGGACAATAAGATAAAGATAATGGTATTTCTTATTATAACTTTTATAACCAATCATGTCATTTTTGGGAATATATTATAAAAATATTTTCACATTTTATATTCATTTATGCATCTAAAATACAACTCATTTTTTTAAAGATTTATATCCATAATATATTATAAAGTTTAACATTAATATTGAATAATTGTAATATGAAATTTATCGAAAACTTATTATAACGACATCTTGCAAATTAGAATCTAAATAGAAAACATTTCTGTTACTCACCAATATTTTATATTCTATATCTTTATTTTAACAGCTGATTTACTCTTACGAGAGGGATTCTTTCAAACAGTGGTTAGCTTTTTTATAAAAATATACATGAATATATGCAGTTCACTATGCTAATTCCAAATATAAGATATATAATTCCTGTAATGTTTCATTTTTGCATCTCCGTACTACAAAATTAAGGTTGAATTGTCCGTATGAGGCTCGTTATTGTAGCGTAACTTCCATATTTAGTCAAATAAAATCACTTAAATAAAGTCAAAAACGACTCAACTTGTTTGTCTCTCTATTTAACATGTTTTTGTTCATTAATCATATTTTAAAACTAGAAATCTTCAAAATAATCATAGTTGTAGCCATAGATAATTGTGATTGATTACTTATGACGAGTGGAAAAAAAAGCGAAAATCTGAACTTTTAAAATTCGTTAAACGTCGATTTTGATCATTCGACTCTTTAATATAGGAAGCCAAGTTTATCAAGCACAATAATTTCGACAATGTTTATCAATATTTAACGATGGGAATAGATTGTAAACGATTTTTAGAATGATCATTATTTGTATTTACAAAAAAAACTTCAAGATTTAAACCTGAAATGTCCTTTTTTACTCAATCATAACGACAAATATGATTTATTGTTTTCTCATATAAATAAAATTTGCAAGAGCTAATTATGTTAAGATCATTGATTTTATATTACCAATCATGCATGGTCTGATATGTAACGGATCTGAAGAAATGTAAATTATTTATCTGTACATTTGACGAAAAGATGAAAATATAAAAGTATATTCATTTAGAGATTTTATTTTCACTTAAAATAAGTTTTTATTTAAAGGTTGACAGTATACTAGCAGGTTTTTTTTAGAAGGAATGTAAGAAATTTTATTTCGAAATAAGACGAATGTAAGATTTTCTAAAATTAATTTTTTATTCTACTTGATGAAAAGAATTTGATATCATAATAGAACTAGATGAATGATATATTTTATATTTTTCCAATATTAGTTTTTAAAAATAAGTTTCGTTTGAAATGTATTAACGAAGAGATGACATGAAACATCAAAAATATCTAATGCATGAAAATCAACACTATATATAACTTTGAATAACAAGATAATTACCTTTACAAATCAACTCTGTGCGTGACAATCCGTTGACAAGTTCATATCTTTTAATGATTGCTTATAATTTAATGGAGCTTAATGATATTTTTCTCATAAGACTTCGTTAATATTTCATTTAGTGCAAATTTTGATACTAATTTCGACGAAACTGTGCAATATTCTTAAATCTATATATATGTTGTAGTAGAAATTAAAATTCAGTAGAATTTTAAATTTCACTAGTAGAAATTAAAATTTTAACTTTTTCTACAGTAGAATTTTAAATAGCCCTATAGGAAAAATTAAAATTTTAATTTCTACTAGTAGAATTTTAGTAGAATTTTAAATTCTACTGAATTTTAATTTCTACTACAACATATATATAAAAGAATGTCTATCTGTTTGTTTGTTTGTTCGCTATGCATTCAGTCCCTGTAAAAGTTACGACCACCAAACTTTCCATGGTGCCTCCGCAGACCCAGAAGAAGGTCATAGCGGGGTCACCCACCGAGGGTGTGAGTTGAGGGTGTGTGGGTGTGGGGTGTGGGTGGAATCTCACCCAGATGGTATTGTCTCAACTAACACTACCAAACTTTCCACAGTGGTTTTCTGAGTGCAGTGGTGGTTTTATAGAGTGCTGTTACCATTAATAGGAGTAGTATGATAGTGTTTGGGTGAAATTTCACCCAAATTATATGGCAATGAAACTTGCACGAATTTTTCAGAAATTTAGCGAATTTTGTTATGGTTCTAAGATGAATCATTTTGTATCGATGGTTCTTTGGTTTAAATATGAAATCGAATGCTTCTAATAGGTTATAAGAGAAAAAAATGTATACAAATGTTTCCTTGATTCACAACGATGACGTGTCTATATATTTAAGGAAGAACGTTTGTTTATTCGCTATACATTCAGTCCTTGCGATAGCTAGCGTTACAAAAGCTTCCACACTACTTCCTTAGCTTCTGAGTAAAGTCATCGTGAGGTTGGAACCACCAAACGGGGTGCGTGGAAGGGGCTGGATGAAATTTCATCGCGATCAATACAGATCGAGATTCTTATGAGTCTGTTCGCTATGTACTTAGTCATCGTGAGAGATAGCGTCACGGAACTATCCGCATCAGTTCCTTGAGTGCTAAGGAACGTCTGCTGAGTGATTGGCGGTGAGAAAGGGAGGCGTGCGTGAAACTTCATCCAAGTCATAAGAGACCGTGAGTTTAGTCACTTTCTAATCAAATGACGCAGTTCAATCTAAATTTGAGAGTGATCGTGTCCAGAGTGGATGCGAGTGAGCATGTCAGCTTGAGCCCGATGAGAAGAGTCCTGTTGAAGATGCCTGATGCACGGTGAGAAATGGCCTGTGAAAGATAACCCAAGCACGGCGGGAAAAGCTTTGTGAAAGATGCTTCACGCATGGTGAGAAAAGCTCTGAAAAATACCCCCACGTACAGAAGGATAAGCTCTGAAAAATTTCGCAAGCACGGCCGAAAAAGCTTTGCGAAAGATACTCCACGCACGGCGGGAAAAGCTGTGTGAAAGACACCCCACATATGGTGAGAAAAGTTCTGCAAAAGATACCCATGTACGGTGGGAAAAGCTCTGTGAAAGATACCCCAAGCACGGCGGGAAAAGCTTTGTGAAAGATACTCCACGCACGGCGGGAAAAGTTCTGTGAAAGATACCCATGTACGATGGGAAAAGCTCTGTAAAAGTTATCCCATGCACGGCGGGAAAAGCTCTGTAGCAGAGGTTCCAGGTACAGTGAAAAAAGTCCTGTGAAAGAGGTATCACGTACGGCGAGACGAGTCCAATGGTGAACTCCTAACGCATAGCAGGAACAATCCTGTTAAAGATGCCTGACGCATGCTGGTAAAAGCCCGGTCCACGAGGTTTCAGATGTGACGCGAAAATTTCTGTTACAGATGGTTCACCCACAGGGGAAACAGTCCCATAAAAGACGTGTTACGTACAGCAGAAAAAGTCGGATTGAAGATGCAAAACTTCAACCATATTGTCTTTGCAGCGGGTACCTCCGCTAGTAACCTATATAGTAACACCACGATAAACATTTCAAAAGTACAAGCATTGTCTAATTGTTTTACTATTACTTCTGCAAAAAACAGTGTAACATAATACTGTGAATAGATTTTTAATATATTATTATCTGTATAAGTTTATGTATAAAGTGAATCGAAACTTGTTATAAAAGAAAACAGTGAATACTAACATCAAATATTACGTAAAGTATTGGAGATTTCAAATATGCATGAGTTATTGCATCAAAAGAAATAAACAGAATAGTGCAAAAATTCAGAAAGTGCAGAGAGAAATATTCAACATAACGAAAGAAAAGCATATGCAGTGACTGCTATAAATATAAACAAAGGAAACAAATATATTAAGGTACTTTCCATTCTCCAATGGACAAAAACAACTATCATTTTCCATTTCACTTTTGCATCGTTTAATACGTTGTTTTAAAGAAACAAAATATACCATGAGATGCAGCGTGGAAAGAACTACAATCTACAAATTAAAGCTTATTTTAATTGTGTATTTTCTGCTTTCGAAAAAAAGCAAGACTGTGTGCGCCAATTTTTGACGCTACAAAAAAGTTATTTTTTTCTATGCCAACCAGAGATCGAAACGGGGCGGGGAATCGGGGCGGGGTGAGATTTTAAGGCCTCGGGGTGGGGCGGGTTGAAGTTTTAGAGAAATACAGCGGGGCGGGGCGAGGCGAGGCGGGGTAAAATAACAGCGGGACAGGGCGGGGCGGGTTGAAGCTTTAGAGAGATAGAGCGGGGCAGGACGAGGCGGGGTAAAATAACAGCGAGGTGGGGCGAAGTTTTATTTTCGAAATTTGCCCGTGCCAAAATTTGATTAGAGAATATTTAAATGTAGCGGTTTAAAAGAAAAAGATTATTTAAATCCTTTACTATTCTGGCAAGAATATCAACAAATATTTCTAAATCTAGCAAAATTAGCACGTCGTACTTTTGCCATACCATGTAGCTCAGCTGCGGTGGAGAGAGAATTTTCTGCTGCTGGTCAAGTTATTAATCAAAGAAGATCAAATTTATATCCATCAACTGTTAACAACGTCTTATTTCTTCGTTGAATTGAGAATAACAAAGCGAAAAACTAATCAATATACATGTACATATAGAGTGCCTTTTTATATATTTTTTCTTGCTGTTTTGTAAGCTTTTACTAATATACAATTAAATAAACTTCATCATCAGATAAGATAGTTCTTACAAGAGTAAGACGGGGCGGGGATAACTTCTCTCGGGGCGGAGCGGGACGGGGAGCGAAAAAAAGAAGCAAAGGCCGGGGCGAGGCGAGGCGGGGATAACTTATTTCGGGGTGGAGCGGGGCGGGGAGCGAAGAAAAGAAGTGAAGGCGGGGCGAGGCGAGGCGGGGAGCGAAAAATTCTCCCCGTTTCGCCCTCTGATGCCAACGAGAAACACCTTTTTCCTTATTTCATCTTTTTATCAAGTAATATGTTTTTGTAAAAAAAAACAAAATATACCAGATGATGCAGCGTGAAAAGCTCTATAACTTCCATACAACAATTGATTCAAATAAGACGAAAGAAATTTCTCGTTCGTGTAGAAAAAGAATTTTTTTTGCAGCGTCAGACATTGGTCTCACAGAATTTTACTGTTTTTAGAAAGAAAAAGTGTATAATTCAAATAATTTTCACTTTGTAGGTTGTAGAGCTTTTCATGCTGCATCTTGTGGTATATTTTTTTTTTTTTTACACAAACATATTAATCGGTAAAAACATGAAATAACGAAAAGGAGTTTCTCGTCGCATAGAAAAAAAATGATTTTTTCGCAGCGTCGAAAGCTGATCACACAGAATTTTGCTTTTTCTGAAAGCAAAAAGTACACAATTAAAATAAGCTTTACTTGGTAGATTGCAGAATTTTTCACGCTCCATCTTCTGGCATATTTTGTTTTTTTTAAAACAATATGTTCAGGGATCCAAAAGTGAAGTGGAAAATGGTAGTTTTTTTTGTCCACAGAAGATTTGATAAGGCGTCCTATATAAATGCCATAATAGAATACACTTTTCTTGTGCATTGCAGTTTTATTTTTATTCTTTTCGATCGTACAGATAAATACAAATGTTATTCGAACACTTACCTGGCGAACTTTGGTTAAATATATTCGGACTCATTAGATCTGATCATCTTATACGTGCTTTTTATCATCTTAACAAACGAATCGATAATTTACTGGTCTGTCATATCTACACATATGGTGTAGATTTTCGATCAATATCAAAGACAAGTTTTGAATCCATATGTTTTGAACAATTATTATCTATTAGACATGATCTTACTACATTATGTTTATCAGATGATGATGAAACGCCTTATCAAACAAGACTTTTTCTTTCATATGGTCTTGCTTTAGATCAATTCACATCTTTAGAATCTCTCTCATTACATGAACTTCGTTCAGATGAGGCATGGCAAATGATGATTAATGGATTGCCTCATCTTTCGAATCTCATCAATTTGAAATTAATCAAATGTTATGTTGGAAATGTTCATCCTAATTGTAGTACAATAATGAATGCAATATTAAGTTTACAGAATCTTACACGATGTTATTTTCATGTTACCTTTGCATTCGATAGATATTTATCTGTAATAACAACTCAATCTTTGTCATTAAAACATTTAACTCTTAAAGGTATCAATTGTTGTTTATTTGAATTATCGAAGCTATTTAGATGCACACCAAATCTCGAATCTATTTTAATAAAAAGTCAAGATAATGACCAACGACAAATACTACCTGTGATATCAGCACTCACTACTTTAGAATTACATGTTGAAAAATATGAATTTATGATGAATCTTTTATCTAAAACAATTAATTTATGTCATTTAAAAGTGAGATTATTGGATTCACATCGTAATGGAGAACAATGGGAACAAATAATTAATACTCATTTACCACAATTGAAAACACTTCAATTTATAATGAGCTATAAATGGTCTAGCACAAATTATACGCACGAAATTGATCGGCTGCTGGATACATTTAGAAGTCAATTCTGGTTAGAAGAACGGAAATGGTATGTTCGTTGCCACTGGGACGTCGTTGGTGATTTGTGCTCTCCCATAATTTTTACCATTCCATATGCATTTTCTGACTTACCTTTTAGTATCAACACTTATTCTAAATCAACTGGTCCAAATACTATTAATTATCTGTCATATGATCATGTTCATACTCTACCTGTCGAAGAGTTAATTTGGTCAATTAATTCAAAATATTCTCAAGCTCACTTTTCCAATACTTATCATCTCGATATTTCAAGATCATTTGAAGATCTATCTTGGTTATCTATTACAAGTCTGAATAAATTAAGATCACTCGAAGTATCAAAATATGTTTCTTCCAAACCTGTACAAACTTTACTTGATAAAACAACTCATCTTTATTCATTGACATTTCATAATTCCATGATGACGTTACATAATACATCAATTCGTCGACTTGATTTATTACGTCGATCTGACTATTTAACTGAAAAAGATTGTAAGCGCCTAAGTCGTTCATCACTTATGAATCAATGTGAAGTACTTTTGATCAGAATCACAAAGGTAATGAATATATCACCTTTATTGAACAAGGGACGTAATCTTCGTGCACTTAAAATTCAATGCTCGTCTGATAACTGGACTCAAGTTGAAGCCGCCAATAATGACCAAACAATTAACGAATTGCATCGTCTTTTACCACAAACAGCCGAAATCGATAGAGATCCTAAGTTTAGATTACATATTCGAGCATCGATTCGCTAGTATATCACACAGATATACTTTAATTAAATTCACAAAAAACTACGCAATATTATATTTTGAGCAAGAAGGAAGTTTTGAATCTTTTTTTTTTTGAATTAGATACCATTTGTATTGTAAATTTTTATTAATAAACTAGAGCATCATATAATCAAGCTGAGAAATTTCTCAAATTGATAATAGACCAATAGAAGACTTTTGTTTAACGAACCAATAGAAATCGTGGTTTCAAACAGAAACTTTTTGCTAAAATTATCAATGATATGGAATTATAATCTATAACATATTGACATGAATAACTATTTGATATAAAAAACAATAAAGTAAAGAAATTCCAGTAGATTCCTTTAACAATAAAACATACAAGGTATCAAGAAAACTTTTTATCATTTCAGAATTTTCCAAATTCTATTTAGAAATGATAGTGTTTTAACCAATATAAATTGAGGTTTACTTTATTATTGTATTTTACATTCAAGATGTTTTGATGCTATCAAAGTATATTACTAGATCTTTCCTATCCAGATAGATGATTAAATTAAGCTAGCATAGTATAGTTTTGGTACTCAATTCAAAAAAAATTGTGTAATATTTTTCACATCGGCAGTATTATATATCTCTTATCTTTTCTATAAATTTATCAGAAATTATTCTAAAAGAAAGACTCAACTGAAAAATGAAAAATATACGTGTTGATACTACACAGAAGGTCACCGACACAAAACAACAAAATGAAGACTAAAAGAAGGATCTTTTACTATGTGAATTCGTTTTGAATTTCAAACTTTAGAATAATTTTACACTAATTTTAATTATGCTATTTTTGTATATTACAAGTAGATGATAGTCGATTTTTTTTGGACATACATTTTATTGTGAAAAAAATTAACAGTCAACTTTTCAATATCTGCTAAATGAAGGTTGTAGTATTTGATTAATGATAAACTTTATTAAAAACATCTTTTTACTAATCCATATTGACATGAAACATCTTCATGTCTTCATCAGTCACCATCCTCGTCGCATTAAAATCAACAAATAAATAAATATCAATTATTCATCGATATTACAAATTGTATATTAATCTTGAAAATATTCACTCAAAAAACTTCACGAAAAAAGCCATGTTCAATCTATTTCATTGTATATCACATGCTAATCTCAACTACATTTACTCATCATTACTACATATAACAGTAACTGTAGAATATGCCATTGATCTTAGTGTTTTTAACCTACATATTTGTCGTTTACGACTTTATACAACTATTATATCGAATTGTTTTAAGTGCATTTTATTTAATTTTCGCTTCAAATGATCGAATTTTAATTACTTTATAAAATGTTCCTACAAGACAACGTAATACTTGTCATATGGCTTGTATATACAGTGGTGTGCAAAAATAATTGCCGTTAATATTTTACAAATTTACTTCACTAAACACAACGAATATTGAAAGTTCTTTTATATATAGATAATAGATACAACAGGGTATACAAACATAATAATTATTAATTAGCTTTCTTTTTCCTTAGTTAAAAAATCAGAAAAACATATAGCTTCATCGACGTTCTCAAATAAATTAAGGTCATTTTTTCCCATGTACATAAACTATGTTCTAGCCAAAACGGTGTCTTTGAGAAAAAGTTAAAGAAGGGATCAACCTCGTTTTAAATCAAGATCCTGTAGCTAAACTTTCAGCTCGATACGACATTTATTATCCTTTTTAGATAGGAAAGAAACCCAGCTTCACCCTCACAACTTGTGACCTCTGTTTGACGCTGAAGATGAATTATGAGAATTGTGCATTTGGAACAAATTTCATCTACTAGTTCAGGTCTGGCAACCCTGAAAATTTCACGTCGTTCGGACAAGTCGTTGTCGAGATAGTGTGAAAATCGGGTTGGGGCGCCTTTTTTGTTGGTCGTTCTATACATCGTAAAGTTCTATTTGCTTCTAAGATCTCGTGTGATTGGAGCTCATTTGCATGTCGTTAGATATTATGGACCCCAGCCTTTGTAAAGAATATAATTCTCGCCACTCAGCGATTGTCCTAGCCCCAGAAGTGTAATTCGATCGTTTGCTATACTAGGAAAGCAGTAGAATCTCGAACCATGAGGTCTCTCACTTTACTAAACGTTACTTTTTGAGAAGTTTCATCCTCACTGCAATCTATGGTACATCCTTGATTACTGGTAAAAGTTTGAGAAGAATTCGTTTATGCGCTTGGCAGATATGGTTCGAGGAAATGTGTAACCGCAGCGGCAATTATTTTTGCACACCACTGTATGTTAATAGTAGAACATTATTTTTCGTGATTATTTCGCGTTCATACATTGATTTGAGCGATTATTACTTAAACTGCTCCTAATACTTATCTTTGCTATTATTAATCAGGATCTCCCCTTGCTTTTGTGAGTTATTATTCTCTTATCAAACAAATTATATTAATATCATTAATGATCACATGTAGATTATGATTGATAAAGAATATTTGAAGTATTATGCATCGCATTACAGTTACGTTTGATGTATCGTTAAGCAGGACTAGGACTGCAAGGAATTCAATCTGAAATTCTTCAAAAGATCGGGAACTGATTTTAATGTTACTGATGGATATAATCAATTATGCTTTATTCAATTTTTTCCTCGCTATATTTCTTATGTATTAATAAGTAACACAAAATTATATAAAACATCCGGATAGAAAACACAGATTACAGATAATGTTAGAATATATGTCTATATGGTATTAGTAATGCAATTAGTATTAGTTGTTATATTAATTTAATCGTTTCAAAAATATTTCGAAATCAAATGAAGAAATAGGAAGGGATGTTTCGCACTCATAAACTTTATATGGATTGTAAAAGACAAACATTTTTATATGAGAAAAGGTTTTTTTATGTATTACTTTTTCAATCTTCTGTATTATAAATAAGATGCTGTGAAACATACTTCTTCATTAACGTCTTCATATATGGGTTTATTTCCACGTAGTTGTTCTTTCGTTCCATTTTAATTGAGATAAAATGGATTTATTTATTACAATAGTTTCGTCTTGAGAGACTCTTAGAATATAAGCAATGTATTTGAAATAGAAAGAAGTAATGTATTCTGTATGCAGTGGCTGATCCAGCTGTTCGGCGAATCGGTGACCGCCACCTCCTCAAGAAGTTACTTTTCTTTTTTTGTCAGCAGTAACGACAAAGAAAAAAAGGTTATGACCCTTCGAAAACCATTTTTTGACCGTGACCACTGCCATCTCCTTGCTGATTTTCTGGATCCACCCCTGGACGAAAATACCATTATATGGCGTTTTATTTTTATGTGAATATGAAAGACAGAAAACATTGATTGATATTTTTCATTATAATTTGTAGAGTAGTCAATGGAAGAACATTCTACTACTATATTATATATATTTGAGATCCTGTGCAAAAATTTCTTCAGATTATAAATAAAACTATGAGATTTGTAATGATACGATTTGATCTTATAGATGATTATACGACAATCTGAGCATCTATTTTTTTATGTTTTATTCTGCATAAAGCACATCAGTATAGAGCCAATTTATTCAACTAAATATAAAGCAAAGGAGGAAATCACGAGATTGTCCTATCTAATCAGAAACTGAAATAACATATAGTTAATATTTTTTCTTATAAGAAACAATAAAATCTAGAAGAATTTTTCACTTTTCATCTACTACTTTGCCTTAGAAATAAACTATACTGTGTACATGACATTTTCTGAATAACGTATATAATAAAAGTGGAAGGTGTTCTGTATATCTTGTTCTTGCTTTACACACCTATTCTCTATATCGATTTTTCTATTCTAACCTATACTGCCATCTTTTTTATAATATTTATTTTAAATAAAAATCAAATGTATAGTTTACTAAAAACTTCTATTTTTTTATATTTTTATAAAAAATTAATTTATATCTTTGAAAAATAATTAGATGTCGCTTATATAAATGCATAAAAAAAGAAAATGATTCATAGTTTTTTTTATATTTTATGTTGCCAGACCACGTATATAAAAGAACGAAAAGAAACAAATCAATCGATTAATGATCAATCATTTTCGAAAATAAAATGCAATCAAATAATAATGAACCTTATGATATATTGAGTGATGATGAAGATGAAAATGAATCACGTCTTAGTTGTTCAGTACGTTGGTTAATAAGTAAAGCATATCCTCATGGTTTAATACCTGATTATTTACCAAGTGAACATTTTTTTCAAAATGAAAATAATGAACGTTTTTTATCACCTGATATAGCACTTGTTTTATTATCAGGTGATTTATATATTCGTGCATTTCAATATATAACAAATCAACAAGATCAATTAATAACATATGATGATATTATAAATTATTTTTATTTACAAAATATTTTCATAGATATTAATTTATTAAAACAAGATGATCCATTAAATGCTCATGTACATTTAGAATTAATTGATAATCTTATGAAAATATATTTTCAAATAATACTTGATCAAAATATATTATATAAACGTTTAGAAAAACTTCATTTAAAATCTCTTTTAACATTATTAGATAAATCAACACAATTAAATATTGAATCTCTTTTAATTATATGGATTAATGGTATATGTGAATATATAGCTAATCAAACATCACAACGTATTCCACCTGTTATTGATTTACGTTCAGCATTAATTGATGGTACATGTTTATGTGCACTTATTTCATATTATGATGAAGAATATAATAAAAAAAAACCAAATAAAACTGATTTAAAATTTTTAAGAAATTATTTAAATCATTATAATAATAATAAAATGACAAATATATTTCCATTTACAATAAAAAATTTACGTGAAAATTTTGTACCTGATATAAATCTTCATGCAATGCTTGTTGATTTATTTGTTTTATATGAAATAGAAGAAAATTTTCCTGAAAAAAAATTTTCAATAAATTTTAATGATAATGAAGATGAAGAAAATATATGTACAAATAAATCTAATCAAACTTATTCAATTAATGGTGATGATAATGAGGATGATATTAATGAATTTTTTATTTTAAATAATAATGAACCAATTACAACCGGTGGAATTTTACAAACTAGTACAAATCATGATAGACAAATGGTAAAATAAAACAAAAAAAACTTTATAGATACTCTAATGTAGTTTTATAATATTTCTATAAGGTCTTGAAATATTGTTTCATTTTAATAGCCTTGGAATTGTTTAAATCTCATGCTATTGTTTTCTTTCAATAGATTAATTGCATCGATTAAAACCTACAAATGATTTTAATTTTTCAAATTTTAATTGGTGGATTAAAATAAACCTTCACGATTATCCTAGTTAACGCATTGATTTATATTGTCTATAAACAATTGTATGAGATTTAGTCTATATAAAGGTCATTAGAAAAGAAATACTGTACAATGATTCATAGAAATCTATATATTTCATATTAAAATTAGATGATTAATTTTATTATTATTAAAAATTTCACCTTGATTAGAATTTTTTTGTCTATTTGTTTTAGGTTGCTCCAATAAAAAGTAGTTTAAAAAATTCTATGTTATCATCAACAACTATTAATACATCTCCAAAAAAAACAACATTTATGCCAACAACAACAACATGGCAACGACAAGCATTATCCAATCAAACAACACCAATAAATACAACTCGTAATCAAGATATGACTCCTATAGATGATCATCAATTAACAAATGAATATTTAGCTGTTAAAATGCAATTAGAAATGAAAAAACGTTCAATTGAACGTGATAAACAACGTTTAGAAACTATGCGTGATAATAAACGACAAACAATAAGTCAAGAAGCATTTAAACAGTTATTACAACAAAAAACACGAAATATGCCAACATTAAATAATGAACTTCTATCTTCACCTCAATCAAATAATAATCAAATACGTAAATCTCAAACAACATCTGAATTTCGTTCTCAATCAAATACACCTCCATTACAACAACAACAACAACAACCAGTTTCGATTGAAACAAAAAAAGATGAATCATCTATTATAGATTTATCTAAACCAATGACACGTGATGATTTTTTAAGTACACTCGAAATACTTAAACAAAAATATCTTGAAAAAACTACAACATCGAATATTATTGAAGAAAATCGTAATGATGAAGGACATAGAATTGAACAACTTAATTCAAATATTGGAGAATTACAACAAGTAATTATTTAAAACTTTATTTTTTTAAAAGATTATTCACATAATCTTCATAATAATAATAATAATCAACTAGATAAAAGTATGATTTTATTATTCATTATTAAATCTCATGAGAATTAGTCTATTAATGGAAATTTTTCTTCTCTCTCACTCTCTCTAGACAATTGAAAATTATGTGCCTTCTGTCTATTATTTATTCGATGTATTAATCTTCTATACAATAAGTTTGAATAACTAATTCAAAGTTATTAATTAAATTTATCTATAAAAGAAACTGGTACTTTTTTTTTCATGGATTATACCCTCAGGTCTCTATTAGTTTTCCTCTTGTTTAACAATTTTTCTTTGTACTAGATAGTACTATTATGATATAAAATCACCATACAAAACTATACTAGTGACTGTATATTACAACATAAAATATTGTTTATCGAAATTTAACTAGTACAGGTGTATGAAGTGAAATTGTGTAATAAAAAAAAACTAAAGAGGAATACTGATCAAATTTTGATGGTAAATATTTAACAATGAGATATAGAGTTTTTAATGTACTTTTGTCTGTTAATCCTGAATCTCACACTTATTTTCTGTATAAAAAAAAACAACTTTTCATCATCAAAATCTTGACATGTCAGGTGATTCATGATGCAGAATGAAAAGCTCTACAATATACATAAGATCGACTATTTTCTAATTGTACTATTTTTTTTTAAATCGGACGTTAATTATGGAAGCACTGAAATCTTCAATGACATTGCTTGTATACTAAATTGCCATATGTTGTCTTTATAAGTTTAAATAATAGAATTAGTGTGGATTCACGTTGTTTATTAGATCTCTTAACTGCAGATTCAAACTACTATCTTGTGAACAAATGCATAAATGCACAATCATTTTCGGGATATAAAAAAAATTTTGATAATATGATAAAAACAATCTTAAAATTTTATTTTTCATAGGTTTTATCAAGTCTATCTGTAAAACAAGAAGAAATACATAATCAAATAGTTAATTCAAATCATGGTAGTAATATATCTCGTAATGCAACATTTTCAACAAAATCAATGACATTTCCTCGACGAGTATCATCTTCAACACCTCGTGAACAACAAGAAGAATCTCAAAAAATTGAAGATCCTCCACGAATAAATGGTTTAGTACTTGATATTGTTGATGATCCATCAGCATCAACAGCTATTGAAATGGAACGTAAACGTGAATTAGTTTTACAAAAACAACAACAACGTCAAGAAGAATTTGAACGACGACGACAAAAGCGAGAAATGGAAAATTTAAAACGTGATGATGATAGACGACGAAAAGATCATGAAGATTCAGCAAAAAAACTTGAACGTGAACAAAGACGTGATGAAATTTATAAACAATATTTAATGAAAAAAGAAAAACAACCATCAAATATTAATGATAATACAAATGGTGAACATCCAATTATTAAAATGAGACCGAAAAGTTCTACTACTACAGCAGTAACACAAAAACATCCTATTGAAAGACGACAGACTGGTAATTATTTTTTATACTTATATTCAAGAAGAGATTTCGTATATCAATATATGATAAATAGGATTTATTGATCTCTAACTAATGTCCGCGCCAGAATTAAAGAGGGATCAATGTAAGTTCAATTACCCGATAATAGCAACAGCTAGTGACCTACGATTTCCATCAACCGAGAGGGACGACTGGGGCATGTCTTTTACTCAACTAATGTATAAGATGAAATCCTTTTAAAAGTAATCATAGTCGAAAAACATGTAATAGAACTCATGAAAATGACCTGTCAGCTAGATGATATTTTGATTTTGACCTTTGATTTAGATAAAGGAACTTGTGATCTATAATTCAAGACACAAGGTGCTTTCTTACTTTTTCTTATATTTTCATCGAAACTTGAAGCTATCAAGATTATCAAAATTCCCTATTATTTGTTCATGCAAATATATGATTTCATTTGCTCAATATTAGAATGAAATAAGACAATCATTTGCATTTTATCTTGAGTTATAGATCTCAAGTACCTCTATCTAAATTTCCTCTAGCTAGCAGGTCATTTACATGGTGTTCTTTTACATGTTTTTTGACTATGATTACTTTTAAAAGAATGTCATCTTACACATTGTTGGAGAAAAAGACGTACTCCCTTCTTCTCTTTCGATTGTTGAAAACTGCAGGTCACTAGCTGCTCCCATTATCGAGTAATTGAACTTACATTCACCCCCTCTTTAAATCTGGCGCGCGGATATTACCTAGAGGAGTGTGTTAATTCCAGACTAAGATTCAGATTCATTAGATTTTACTAATCGGATAGTTCTTATTAGTTTAAACTGAAATTATTGTATATTTCATTTTATTTATCCAACATAATGCAAAAGTTCTCTCAATAATTTCAATTCTAATGAGATTTGACCTCTTTTTGTTCGCATATTCATAGTAAAAAAGAGATTCATATGTTTCAGTTATTTTCATTAAAGTTAGCACCAAGGTTGGCAAAATGGATTTCCTGTATTTTGGATACGGTAGAAACATGAAGAATACTGGAAATACGACAAATATAAAGGGAATACAATAGAAAAGATACAATATCTGTATAACGAACACAATGAAACTACTGATGGGCTAATTCATATAAAAACTGTTGTCGATTTCAGAGAGTTTAGAATATACTTTGTCATATATTTCACTACTGAGTGCATTGTTCTATCCGATCTAATAGATTTAAACTCAGAACAATAACAAAATCAATTACTTATTGTCTACTATTTATACACATTGAATATTTGCTCAATAGATGCAAAATAGCCAACTGAGTGAAACAGTGTATAACGAAACAAATCTTTTCTTTCCTTTCCAAAGTAAATTCGACACTATCGCCTTTTAAGAAGGAGAAAAACGCGAATTTCAATACCTTCAGTCAATAAAAATACAGAGGGTGGCAGAATCTGCTCCTTTTTCTCTCTTGTCTAGAACAATCTCATAAATTTTGTTTTGTGATAACATGAAATCATAACATATTCAAAAAAAAACCTGAAGCCATTTTTTTCCAAATTGTATATATTTAAATATTATTTTATTTTCTTCATAGGTCCAATAATAATATCCACATTTGGTACACAAAATAATGATACATCTTCAACAGATATAGTTAATAATACAAATTTAAATGAAACAATTTCAACAACTCCATTATCATTCGTTCGAATGGCTGAATTACGTGTTAATAAACCTTTATCACAAACATCAAAAATTGATTCTCGTACATTACCACGTTCATCAGCACGTTCAACAACTGAACCTCCATTACCACTCATTCCAGTAAGTGAACCACGTTATCCATTAGCTAAACCATTATCAGGTAAAAGTAATAAACAAACAATAATTAATGCATTAACACAAGTTATACTTGCTGGTCGTGTTAATGATCGTATACGTGAACAAGTATGTGAAGAAATTGAACGTAATACAGATAAAATAAAACATTTTATTATTTTATTTCGTGATTCACGTTTACAATTTCGTGGTATATATACATTTATTCCATCATCAACAGCAACATCAGATGCTCCATCACATATAGAACGTTTATATGGTCAAGGTCCACGTGATATAACAGATTTAATGGTTGAAAATTTTTATAAATATAATAATGGTTCAAAACAATTTTCTCAAGTACCAATTAAATCATTTAGTGTTCAATGTGATGCTATAACTATATCAAATCATTATTGGTCTCAACAAATATCTAATTCAAAGCGAACAACAACAATACTTCCTCCACCTCCGTCTGATTAAATTTCGTTTTGTTTTTCTCAGAACAATGTATATTTAAAAAAATAAACAAAGTGGTTTTTTGCTCTTTCTTTCTTTATATAACAGTGCTCTTTTTTTTTTGTACAGTTTTGTTCTAGTTGTTGTTGTTGTTATTATTCTTATTCTACATATTTGTGTTCATCAGAGACAAATAAAATTGCTATTATTAACAATAACAATTGAATTTTGTTTTTAATGATATTTTGCGTTGAAGTAATAATGAGCACATCTTTCAATAGCATTAAAATATAGTATGTAAACGACAAATAACTCAATATTCTTTTTATTGTCTTCTATTCATTTTATGGGATTTTGTTGATTCTATTTTTATTATATTCTTCGTTTACTAATCTATGTACTGAGCAGAATATATTATAACATTGTTTTAGATAGTGTCGGAAAAACTTCAATTAACAGTTTTCTTGCTATTCTTACAAGCACATACGCGTTTTGTATTGTTTCATGTTTTGTTAATTCTTACTAGATGTAGACAATCTAAAGGCTTCGACATATTATTATCGGCGATATTTTGAATCAATTGAAGCCCTAATTTAATATGATCTAATAAAATAGATCCATTCAATTCTATTCGCATTAAATTTTTTTGTAATATCGTATTCATTTCTATAGTTAAACATCGATTATAGTGCGAAAATGTTTCACGAAATCCAACGAAATAAACAAGAAAAAATAAAGAAAAACAATATTGCGTTGTTTTTCCTTTACAGATTACATATCAATGTTGTTGAAAGATGTGCTCGTTACTTCAAGTAAGACATCATTAAAAAAAGCCTTTTGAATATATAGTTAAAGAGCTCTTTCAATGTATATTCTAAATAAATATTTTTTAATTTTCCGAAGCCTATTTTAGCAGATGAAAAATGGAGAAATGTTTTTGCCAAAGCTCTTGTATCAATCATTATATGAAAAAGTCGGTCATATGACGTTCAAAAAAAACATAGTTCAAGTATTGTTATTATTTTATAATGCATTATTTCATAAGTATTGCTACAAAAAAATATTTTTATTTAATTGTAAAATATTCATTCGAATACTTTTTATTTAAATTAAAATTTTAGATCAATATATTTTTTTCATTGTAATTTATTTATTTCAATACAAAAAAAAAAGAAGTCAATATATCTACGTGAGATTATAGAAAATTGTTTGAATAAATATAATTGACAAGTAACATAAAGATAAATATAATGATGATGCTTTATTGATTTTTACCATAGATATTGTTGTTTGATCAGAAACTATAAATAAATAATAAATAAATTTTATTCTCTTTGTTTTTACATTGTAATTTGAGCTTTCTTTTTTTTTTACTTTTATTTCGTTTGAGTATTTGTATACGTGATGTTGATAATTGAATTTTATTTATGATTTGTGGGATTGTTGATCGACGATGATGTTCTTTTAAATTATAGAATATTTATTTTAATAATAAAAAAATAATATATATATATATATATATATATATGTTTTACCTCGTAATTCAATAATGACATGACTTTGTCCAGCTTTTGATTCAGCAAAACAACCATAAAAACCAAAATCTTTTTTTTCAATATCTTTTATATGTAAATTTGTTTGTATATGATCAGCATGTGTGTGTTGTTGTTGTTGTCGTAATTTTAATATTGTATCATTATTGTCCATTCGACGCCAATAGATTTTTGTATCGAATGGAAATGTACCTGAACAACGTAATTGTATTGATTTTCCAATAATACTATGAATAAGAGTTGATTGAGTACGAATTAATGGTGGGACTAAAATTTAATCGATATCAAGGTTATAGATTTTGATACATACACAATCTACTCTTGTTCGAGGTTAATCTTATGTATATATAGAAATTCAAGGATGAATGAATATGAGAATTAACAACCTATAACCTTCGAAAGTACGTCTCTTTCTTTTTTTACTATGATAGATTCAAATAAAAAAAGAACAAATTAAATAATTTATTATAATTGAAAATGAATACAATAAAATGACCTTTATTCGTTTCATTTTTTAAGAACATTTCTATTTATAATGTTAAATTATTTTATTCTTAATAGAGACCATTAGTTAAATATTATTTTATTTATATATGAGATAAAATTGTATAACTGCACGTACAACTGACTATTTCATATACTTGAGCATGCATATTATCATCTGTTTTCTTTTATTTTCATATGATATTCTTAGAATCATAGAAGAATTTCTTGACCTTAATTATTAGACTAATCTCATTTAACATTTTTAATTTATAATATTAAAAATTTCAATAACAAAAAAAACATTGATTTTAATTAATTCATTATTTTTTTCCCTTAATATATATATATTAATCATAAAACTATATCTTTCTGTATTTTTTCCTTTATTGTCACAGTTAAAAATGATATTTGCCAAGCAAGAATAGCAAAAGATAATAAGATATCAAATTATTGTTTTTCATCGGATGATGACGACAGTCATGTTTCTTGAACATATATATGCAGACACGTACAATTACATAAATACGCGCACGCGCAGAAAAAAACTGAAGAAAATTGAGAACAAGAAAACGATATTATTTGTTACACAAATTAAAGAAAAAAAAATAATAACTTTTGGAATTTGTTCACTAAAGAGCAAATAATATGAAAAAAAAAACGAGATATATGCGACAATAACAATAACAAATATATTATTATTAATGATGCAAATGAAGCAAAGAGCTATACGAGACAGTTCATCAGAAAAATGAAATATATATATATATATATATATATAAAATTGTTTTTAAGAAAGGAAAAAAAAATTAATATCGATCGATTAACAATCAATAATTAATGAAGAAAACAAGCTTTCAGCAACATGACGATGAGACTATCGTCTTACTGAATAAACACTAAGGAGTGTAAAATGATAAAGAACACAAACTAATGAAGCACAGCTGCAACTGACCAGCAGAATATATGTATTCTAGATTTGAATGTATATATGCGCTGAGTGTATGAGACGACGAAAAGAAAAATAATAGATAGAAACATATACACACAAACACAACAAACAACAAATAGTAGTAACGAAAAATGGTATAGGATGAGAAGAAAAAAACCAAATCACCGAGTTAGACGAATAAGAAAAAAAGAAGAAGGATTTTTCTTATGTTTCTCTTAACGTTTTCGTGAATCTTATCCCTCGGTCTTCGTATTCTATATGACATGTGTATCACAGAGGCAGATGAAGACAACAATGATGACGACGATGATGAAATTTTTTAGAATAATGTCAGTCTGTCTTTATACTTGCTCAATTGTAGCTGGTAAACCACATTTACAATCTTCAACAATAATATTTGGTAGAAATTTTCGTATAATAGGTCCACCATTTGTAGCTGTATACATAAGATCAAGACCACCTGTACGTGAATATGAACAACAATGAACTGATTGTTGATCAGGTTTATTAGTTTGAATTGTTGTATTTTTATTAGCATGTATATTACTATATTGAAGTAAGAAAAGATTGTATCCAGCATTTGGATCATTTTTATGATGTTGATCATTTTTAACTTTGACATGATTAAGTGATGAACCACTTATACCACATAAACCAATACATTCACCTATATCAATTTGTCTTGGATATATAACAAAATTTAATGCTGTACCAGCTAAATCAAAATCAATAATAAGTGGACGCCGACAACATGGATTTTTTGCTTCACAAGCTCGTGCTGGACGTGCTCTACCAGTATTACGTGCAACACGACGACCAGATGATGAAATTGAATCATCATAATCAACTAACATATATGGTAATTGTTGTTCAGTTTCTTGATTATTACCTTCTTCATCATATGAACGTAATACATTTGCAAGGTGTTTTTTTGAATAATATCGACGATAAAATGATGAATGTGATGATCGAAGTTCTCGATTTATTGCAATTCCATAAAAAGGTGTAATAAATTGTTTATAAATTTGTTGAATATCAATTGAATCATGATTTGTAGCAACAGTTAATTCAATCCAACCATCATTTATTATTTTAATATGACTTATTTGTACACGTATTGTATTTGAAAAATTAGTAAATGGATTTTTTGCAATTTCATATGATGTTGGTCGAAATACTTGATAAATATGAAACATATCTGGTGTTAAATTATGTTCATATTGATCATGAAAAGTAAAATAATCTTTTCTAACATATATACGTAATTGTTTTATTAATTGATTTGCTGGTAAACTTCGAAGTTCAATAGATGATTTTGAAAATTGAAAACAATCAATACTACTTAAAGATTCTTGATTAAGATTTAATGAAGCTGCTAATTGTCGTTGACATGTATAACTTGAAATTGATACACCAGGTAAAATTGCACGTTCAATTTTCGATTGAGTATCTTCATGAGTTTTTTGTAATTGATAAAGTTTGTTTTCTTCATTATGATGTTTACGTTGTTGTTCTTCTACTTGTTGTTCAAATTGTTTAACAATTGATAATGGAATACCTGTACCATCACTAATATTTTTTGTAACATTTGGTGGTTCTCTTATATTTAAACGATCATATAAAAGACGTGTAAATTGTTCAATTTGCTCTTCATTTGCTTGATTTGTTGTTCGTGCTGTAGATATTTTTGATGATTCTGTCAAAGAATCATCACCAGAACCATAAACAGAATTATCATCAATTGAATCTGCTGGTACTGCAACAGGTATAGATGATATTGGATATCGTCGTTTTGCATTAAGTCGAGAATGAATGTGTGAATATGATGATGATATTAATAAGATAATATTTAAAATAATAAACCAAGATTGCATTTTTTCTTTCTTCTTTTGCCTTTATCAAAAGGACGTGTAAAAAGATTTCAATCGATGATAATTGTATATATATATATATATGTGTGTGAATATGAATTTATTTCTGATAAATATATATATATATATATATATGTTGTGCGTTGAAATCCGAGAAATGCTTTATTTGAAATATATGCTAGTTGTCGGGCTGATGACGTCAGTAGGAAGTGGTAGACGTGTAGGTGGTATTGGTAATCATCTGTGTTTTTGACTGAGCGAGAAATTACCAAACACAAATGAGAAAGAGAGAGAGAGAGAGATCATGATAAACAACAACACAACAATTAGAAGCAATGAAGAAGAGAGAGAGTGTATGTGTGCGATAGAGAAGAGAAAGAAAAACTGTGCAATAGCTATCTTTCTTTTTTATTTTTTTTTATCGCTCTTTTTTCTCTCTTTTTGCTCTGTTACATACACAATTTCCTTCTACTATTTTTTTCTTGTTCTAGAAGTGACATTGAACGATGATATTAAGTAAAGATATTAAAAAAGACGTAACAATAAATAAAAGGAAAAAAAAAAGAGTAAAATACAAAACAACAATGTTTTAAAAGACGTCATCTTGTATTAATGGTCATAACACTATTTAACGTGTATATTTTCAATTAAAACAACAAAAAAAAACTTTTTGTATATTAAGATATTTGATATATATATTTATTCTTGAGGTCGATAAAGAACATGATATTCATATCCGTTTAGATTCACCTTTATTATTCAAATTGTCGGTACTTCTATCAAAAGTATATCATTAAAAAAAGAGGTGATGTAATAATTCATATATGAATATAGGTCGGCATCGGTTCATTTATGTTCATGGATATTCGCCTACGCATTCATATATTTTAAATAAGACCTTTATAGTATCTCCTACATCCTGAATTTATAATAATATTCGAATACTTTGATGTTTTAAGTTAATTTCTTAAGACGAAATTGATCTACGTAGCACGCAAAATATTCTGCGAAAATAAAATCTATATAAATTATGCTCTTTTAAAAATTTATATCTTTTTTCTCTTTTTATTTTCTTGAAGAAAAAAAAAAGAAAATTTAATTCAATTATTTAGTCTTTATAATGAATAATATAAAATATTCTATGAGTACTACACAAACTGTTTTATAAGTTCATTATTTTGATTATATACATAGGTCAACTTGAACATCAATAAGCAGACCATTCCTGATTATGCTCGTCCTTTCTCGAATTGAATGGATAGACATAGGTCAAGTTCTTCTTCCTTTTCTTTGTTCCTTATTGTTATTGATGATAACTAATACGCACTGATAATAAGAATGATTGAGGTCAAATATAATATTGCATACTATATCGGTCGATGGTCGGCATGTCTTTTTTCTATCAAACAAAATCGTTCATCATTTTTCTTTTATATACACATCTGTAAATGTTATGAATTTACATTAAAAAAAAAGAAAGATCGAATCAATTTTGTGTATACGTCATAATAATAAATCTTAATATGATGATAATATAATCATAGATGGGCAGCTATATTTACTAGTTTGAAGGGCAATAAGATCAAGAGAAATCTTTTTAACGTCATAGATAAAAAGATAAATATTTCTATTCATTTACATAAATTATTTTATGAATGAGAAATATATATATATATATCTATCAAGAATATTTAACTTTGAAAAAAAAAGAAACTAAATAGTAATAAATCATTTGTATAATTTTCTTTTTCTATTCATTTTGATTTAATATTTACTTACAAAGAACACGTAATTCAATATCTTTGCTAACAACATGTTCATTGACACCATTTGATGCTCGACATTCATAATGTCCAGTATGATGACGAGTTACATTAATTATATGATATTGACCATCGGTATTATTTGCTAAAATTTGATTTTCTATTTGTGTTTGATTATTTTGATATTTTCCATCCTTATTTCGTCGAAACCATGTTATATAAGGTGTTGGTCGACCTCGAGCTTGACATTCTATTGTTATATTTTCATATTCATTGACAATAATTGGTGATGATGTACTATTGTCAATAATCATTGGCACTTCTATGTAAAAAGAAAATCTTTTTTGTTTTTATTTTTATAAAAATGATTGATAGAAATTATGAAAACAAAAAATACATGTCTGACATTATTAAATGAAAATAATAGATTTTTTTCATATGTTTAATTTTAAATAAGATTCAATTAATAAAAGACTAAAAAAACTCAATTAATTTCGATTATATTATTTAATTATTGTATTAAATGAGAAAATATTACATTTTTTTTATTAATATAGATAATTAAATAAATAAATGTTTTATATGTTAAATTATAATTTAAGATAAATCTATAAATGGTTTTTATCATTCTTATATAGAAGTTTATACTAATGATGATTATAAATCATGAATAAGAACAATTTTTGATATTGATAATGGCATAATTAAAATATTTTCTTTTAGTTTTATTGAAGTTTATAATAATAAAAATTCAACGAGAACTTATTTAAAATTTAATAAATAGATTTAATTCGAAAAATTACTTTTTAGTCATTTATAGAAAAAAGTTTATGCTTTGATATTAATCTTAATTATACCTATACGACTATAACAATAGAAAATGAAACTACTATTTCAGTTTTATTAATTAACTCTTTGTTATATGTATTTCAAATAAATAGTCAATCGATTAAATAAAATTCTACCAATTCAATCATAAAGGTGAATAATAAAAATTAAAGAAATAGAGCAAAATTTAATAGAAAAGTATCCATTCAATTATTTAAGAAACAAATTAAAAATATAACGTATTGTAAGAGGAATAATGAATGTAATTATCTCATAATGTAATTCATTTAATGTAGTATAATGCATTATTTAGAAAGTAATAGTAGTATATTGAAAAGTATACTATAAAATTTGAATGATACTTAGAGTTAAAATAGCTCTTTTCAATTTTACTTTGCACTTTTACATTAATATCGAACTTGGTTTATATATAAAAGGCCGATTCGGGGTTAAATCTAGTAGTCTATTGTTACTTTAATGCCATCAGATATCTTCATGATAATATTCTATTATTTCTAATTAGTAATTTCATAAAACAATTTCATGATAGAATTATTTTTTAATTTTAACAAGTAGAGTTTTTTTTTATATATCGGTTCTATGATCTAAATAGAAAGACATTAATGATATATTCATTAAATTTAAAGATGATTCTTTCTATCAAAAATAAAAAAACAATTAAAAGAAATATTTTAGTTTTTGATGTACTTTTTTAAAATTTAATGCTATTTGATTGAATATTCAATACAAGTTTTAATTATGATAATGTATATTATAATAGACAAACTTTTTCAGTTCAGGAGCTTTCATATGGTTGATCATAGACGGTAAAAAAAAGTTTATATGTAGAAGAGTGTATGAAAATGATCTGCTATCCAAATGAAAATTTGATTTTGATCTTTGATTTTAATAAAAGAATTTGAAATAGAGCCTACTGGTTCTAACAATTTTTGGATATGCAATCTATTAAAAAATTTTAATTCGAATTTTGACTGTTAAATCTTTTCTGAATATCGAGGAAACGTTTTATTCTTTCTTTTTCGATTGTGTTATAAATTAATTATAGATCATTTTTTTTTCGTAAAACCAGTAAAACTCTAGAAAAATTCAAAAAAAGATTATTATAAATGCTCAATATTTTTCTTAATCAGTAAAATCTTCTGGATCCGGTTCGAATTGTGTCGGGTCATCAAAAATTTTCAGATTCACCGGCTCTAACATGGGATCTATAGTTCAAAATTCAATACACATTTTTACTTTTCTTTACGTTTCCATCAAAATGTTTAGTCATTATGATAAAAATGAAAAAATCAGTAAAATCTTCTATCATGTTTGCACATAAATACATGGTTCCATGTGATCACCCCTAGAATCCAATGAAAGAACTATTTGCATTCCGTTTTGATCCTTAGACCTCACGACTCCCTATTTAAAACAAAGATCAAAATCAAAATTTCATTTGGATGGCAGATCATTTTCATACACTCTTCTTCATGTTTTTCCAAGATGATTAGTTTTAAATGAATTTTGTCTTACACATTATCGGAGGAAAAAAACGTTCTACTATCTCATCTATTGATTGATGAAACTTACACCTCTCTAGCTCACTCCTAGCTTGAGTTATTCAAAAAAACAGCGATGAACATTCTATTTTGAAACGAATAATACGTACTATTAAACTACAAAAAAAATTATTAATCTTAGTATTAAGAAAAACACATTGATTTTTTCATGTTTAATATTTGTTAAATCACGCATAATATCATCGACAAAAAATGTAACTTCGGCACGACATATGTATCATATTTTACATTCAGAAACTTTTTTTATGCAAATTAAATAAATTTTTCATATAATATTACAGTCCAGCTCAAGAAGAAAAGGCGGGACCATCGTACTCCTGAAGTACAATGAGAGTGCAGTAGGAGTCGAGGAAAATACAAATAATTTAAATCGTCTGAAAAATCAAAACTAAATTATTTTAAATCACTAAACCAGCGATTGTCGTTTGGCCTTAGTGAAAGTACAGAGAGAGATAGAAAAGTACAGTGGGAGCATGCACTTCAGACTCCTGCTTTTTCACCGTTGAGTTTGATCCTTCACAGAGGCCTCTAGTTTATTTCTCCTTAAGGAGGTCTCCTCATCAGAAAAATCGATTTTTCGAAGAAAAGTTGAAATCGAGTTTTTGTCATAGAAAGATGTGGTGAAGTCTGCTCTTTCAGAATATTTATGATTTTTCGAATTTCTTTTTCATTTTTCTCGAAATCAATTTTTTCGATTTTACCGTTTATGCAAAGAAAGATTTCTTGATAATGACTCAATAGGAAAGGGAGAATTTTATTTATTGGATAGAAGACAGCTACGGCTAGATCCTCATAGGCTACGATTTTTGAATTTTTCTTTTGCTGAAATAAAAAAACTCATATATTTCATATTTATTAACACGTTGAATTTGAATATTTTACGAAGTATTCTTAAAAATCAAACAAAGAGAAATTCAGAAATCGAAGTCTGTGAGGATCTAGCCTTAAGATAACTCTACAATATGAAAACCACCCCGGCGTGATGATTTAGTAGCCCTATCGTGAAAACTTTCCCCATGTAAAGGGTAATGCATTGATTGGAACTTGTGTATATTTTAACCACAAGCTATTCTACTCAAGACTAGTATTCTTTGAAATTTTGGTTGAAATCGAATTAGAAAATAACAAAGTTCGTTTCTGAAGCGGAGGGACACTTAAGTAAAGCTTTCATTTCTTATATGCATCGAGGATTATTAAAATTTCGAAATATGAAATATTGATTTGTTTATTTTGGTGTAGTAGTTTATTCAAGATATTTTTCATCTTGATTTAAGACAATTTGATTGGATCTATTTAGAGGTACCCAAAAATAGTGGTGAAATAACCTTATTTTTGTATAGAAGATGTGAGAAAATTTTTTTGTTTTTGAGTTGATAGAAAAAATGAAGCTCTATTTTTCTATGCTATTTCATTCCTAATCAACTAATTCTGTAATAATGAAAATTTCCATAGAAACTGTTCTTGTTATAAACTTAAGTAACTACATTTCAGTTTTCAATTACTTAATATATTGTATTAAAAAACAAAATAAATTACAAGATGCAAAGTGAAAAGCTCCACAACATACATAAGACAAAGAAGTTTCACTTCATATAAAAAAATCAATTTTTCGGTACAGTCGCACCGAGTTTTGCCTTTTTTTGGAAACACGAAGGATGTCATTAAAATAAGCGATCTTATATATAGATTGTAGGACTTTTCATGTTGTAGCTTATGATGTATTTTCTTTTTTTTTTAAATAAAAGATATCAGGTAATAGAAAGATGAAATAAGAACAAAATGAATTCATCTTGTACCAAAATAATATAATTTCTACACAATCGAAAATTAGTCGCTCAAAACTTTGCTCATTATGAAAATAAAAGGTCGAACCATGAAATAAACTGTCTTGCGTAAATTGTAGAGCTTTTCATGATGCATCTTGTAATATATTTTGTTTTGTGATTTCAACAAGAACAGTTTCTATCGAAATTTTATTATTATAATACCAGTTGAATAGGATTGAAAAGCATAGAAAAATAGAGATTCATTTTCTCTACCATCTCTTAAATAAAGAAAATTTCTTCACGTCTTTATACAAAAATAAGGTACTTTTGCCACTACTTTTGGGTATCCCTAAGTAAAACTAGAGATATGATTACGAGAACCAAATGATCAAACCAGTTCTGTAGATCCTGTCAAATTGAGCAGTTTTTCGAATAATCATCCTATTCATATGTTTGCTTAGATAACTTGCTAAACATATATTCTATGGCAACAAAATTCAAGATATTGAAAACTATCAATGATTTCGATAACTATCTCATGAATAAAAATGCTAAAGATTAAATTCAGATAATATAAACTCAATTTCACTGATTCAACAATTCACTATATCATTAATGTGTATAATTTACTTCAAATATAAAAACCTATTAACATTATTTCTATGATATAAAAATCATATTGTTTTCTATATCAATTAAGACAAAAAAAATGTTCTTTATTTATTAATTTAAAAATAGCATACATTCGCTTCTGAAACTGTATTAGTGCTACGACGACTATGAGGTGTTTGTTGAGACATTACTGATGATATAGTTTGTTTACGTCTATTTCTTGCTAATTTTTTACGTGAAATAAAATTTTTTGGAAAAAATTGCATAACAATTAGTGAATAACATAGACAAGCAGCTGTAACTTCACATATTAATGAAGCCATTTCATATTTTGCTTCACGTTTTGCAATATGTACCCATTCTGTGGCAACAGATGCCGTTACTGTTATAACAAATATATATAATAATGCTTTCATTTTTCTTCCATGAAAACGATGATAAGATTCAGCAAAAAAATCAAATAATATATAAAAAGCAATATTATCTTTTGTTAATGTTACAAGACGTGTATCCAAAAAAACTGGTATAAATATTGCAAGAATAACTTCTAAACGTGATATAAAATAAAATAAATGACGTTGTTCAATAGCCATATGAACACGAATAAAACGATTTTTTGTAAAAACACGACAATATATTAAACATCCAAAATAAATTGAATCTATTATTGCCGATATAGAATATAAAATAATATGAAATATATCAGCTTTTTTTATATACGATATTAAATGACCTAATGTACCTATTTCACTTAAAATCCATAGAAGTAAATGATAGAAAAAACGTATTAAACGTGATCGAATTGGTACACAATATTGAAGATAAGCAAAAACACTTAAAATTGATGAAAGTAAACCTTCATATCCACTATCTATTGTTCCATGAAAATGATAATAATATACATCAAATATATATGCTCCTTGAGCGAATATAGGTAATAATACAGTAGTAATAACAAAAAATCTATCATCAGCTCGATTATATGTCGATAAAGATTCTTCTGATTCACCACCATGCATTATCGTATGACAATATCAACAAACTAACTGATCATAAATACATTATATATATATAAATAGAGAGCGAGAGAGAGAGAGAAAGAGCGCATCTACATGTTCATATTGTATTCAACCTTTGAATCAATCAAGCATGAACATTTAAATCCTTTGTATGTAATACAATCGAATTATATTTTATTAAACCATTGAAAAATTAGTCATAAATGTCTATGTTTAGTTCAATAAGTCAATACGAGTTACTCGATATGAGAAATATAACAATCAGAATGTATGAACAAATATCAACAATATGCTAATAGGAATTTCTATGATAAATAAAACAAAAACGAATTATTTATAAACTAACAGTTTTATAAACTCATATTTTATTGAAAATAAATATTGAGTTTGAACTATTCTGTTGATGAGTAAAATTCAATCAATAATAAAATCAATCATGTATGAATATTTTTCATTATAAAAAATTCGTAATTCTTAAGTCTTAATCTTATACATTATTTCTATATAAGACATACGAATAATCTAATTAAGTCATTTTTATTTTAAATACCAATCAATAATATATATAAAACTGGGTTAGTTCTCGTTTCGTCGAAAATCACACCTTCGCCCTCACCCTCATTCTTTGATGCCCCTTTGAAGAATACACTTTCACACTTCTACTTTTCGACGAAACGAGAATCCACCATAAAACTGAATATAATTCTCAAAAAATCTCACTTTTTAAAAGATAAAAAAAAAAACAAGCAAAATATCATTCTAATATCACGACGATTTTTCTTTCGTCTTCTTATATTTATACATCAATCAAATTATATCAACAGATTTTTATTGATCATGCGCATTATTACTAACGTGCATATCAATCAGTTTAGGCGGCAAAAATTAAGTTCCTCTTAATACAATTGACGACGAACAAAAGCACATATTAATACTCATTGTATATTTTATTACTAAGGAGAAGTGTTGAAAAGCAATTCCATATATGTTTTTGTTTCATATATATATATAGACAATGAAATGTCATCATTTCTTTAAATAAACATACTCATACGCATCAGTTCACTTCTATATATATTTACCAGAACTTCTGATTATCATTATTTACCGATTTTCTTTAATATTCTAAGTTATAATATATATACTCATAAATGAAAGAACGTTTGTCTTTTATTTTATCTTCAATTTGTCTGGCATTCTCATTTACTTTTCTAATATAAACACATTTCAAATAAATTAGACTATGTTTTTGTTAATGATATTAATTCAAGCATGATAGTTAGTTCAAATAGATATTAATCTAACTTTTAAAAAAAAAAAAGAATTCTTACCTTGAATATATAAATGTATAATTGCTTTTTGTGGTGTTTGAGTATTTATTTCACATGCATAAATTCCTTCATCATTAATAGTTACATCATTTATTATTAACGTATAATCAATATCAGTTCGTTGAATATTTAAACGATCATCTAATATTAATAAATCTTGATTATGTGCTAAAATTAAATCAGCATCATAAGATGCATGACTTTGTCGAATCCATATTAATTGATGTGATGATAAAAGAGATAAATCATAATTTATATTATCAAATATGCATGTTAAAATTGCTTTTTGCCCACTAGTTACTATTACATTAGAATATAATGCTTCTATTATTGGTTTAGTTTTGCCTAAAGTTAAAAAAAAAAGGAAAAGAAAACTAAGTATTCTATTATCGTACAAAGATGATCATTGATGCTAGAAATGTATGTCATCATTGATTTGTTTTATATTTAATATAGATATAAAGACATAAGAGAAGAAAATGAATTGAACAAATGATAGACATTATTCACAATTGAATTCGATTTTCTTTTATAATTTATAATAGACATCACTAATGAACTTAAAAAATGTGTTGGAATATAAATTGATGAAATGCATTCTATCTGAATTTACATAATGATGAAGGGAAATAAAGAAACAAGAAAAAAAAAGAGGAAGATCAATTTATTAATATTATGATCATTGTTCATGGTAATTACGGACAGATGATCCGTGAGACTTCTGTTAGTCAACATCCGGTTAACATCTTTTGTAATGATGATGATATGACATAACCTTTCATCACTCTTTCTCTCTTCTCCAAGGTAAACAGATCGTATAAGAGAGAACAGAATAGTTCAACACTATGACCACCATCTGAGAGATGCTGCGTATGTATATATATATATATATATATATATATATATATATGATGCAAGTATAATCAAAAGAACTTGTCAACTATTCGAAGTGAGTAGTCGATAACAAACATATCAATAAATAAGTAATAATAATCAAAATTACTAAAGAATTTTACAGATGGATAATGTCACAATCTTTCTTCATATATACAAAAAAGAAAATATAATTTATGCAAATTATAGCTAAACTTGAATATTATCACAACGTATATATGTGTATATGGTGATACAGTCGTTTACATCATCACCATATATACTAACACACGCGTTTTATTTATGATTCAGCAAAAGTTTTGTATCTTATACTGTCACTTATATGATGAATATACATGTATATATACATAAGAACTAAAACACATGATTTTGTTTCTGAATAAGTATACATTCAATTTTTTAATCTCATGCATGAATACTTATGATAACCTATTTGATAATATTCTTACCATTAATATCGATAAGACACGATGTTTTAATAATGCATAAAAGATTAATAAAGAATATCCACAACATTATATATAAATATATTATTTATTATTGTGATAAGTTTCGATAATAAAAAATAGACGAATATAAGTATTGTCACTTAAATAAAGAGAGTACTTAGATGTCGGAAAGATAAAACACAATTGAGACAACAACAGGGATGAGCTTATATAGTATGTGTTGCTTCCTGCTGTTATCGTTGAGCGTTATATGATAGTAGGAATGAGTTGAGATTTTTTTCTTTGCTTCTCTTCTCTTTTCTCTCCCTCTCTCTCCCTCTCTCTCTCTCTCTCTCTCTCTCTTTCCCTCCCTCTTTTAATGTTCATATAGTAATCGCACAAAAAAGAACAGTCATTACATTGTGATAATAGTATGACTGATTTTTTATTATTATATGTTTGAACGAAAAAAAAAGTCCTTGGTTATATCGGACAAATGACGATGTTAAAAATTCAATTGATTATTTTTTTTCGACGGCTGTAATTATATCAAAAGATTTTCTAAGTAGAAAAAAACAAGAATAAATTTGTTAGATATTAAAGTAAATTCATACAAAAGGCAAATAAAAAGTATTTATTTTTTTTTATTTTTGCAAATTTTTATATAATTCTAATTAATAGAATTTTTTTGTACAGTAAATATTAAAAGTATTTCATAAGAATTTCAAAATAATAATCAATAATTTATAAGTATATATCATATTGAATAAGTACATATATCTTATCTGATATATATAAATCAATTAATGATTGTTAATCAATGAATTGTTCATTGAATCAAGTGTTGTTTGGATATTGAAATAAATCATTCTATTTTTGAAGTTTGTGGACTATATTTCGATATTTTATACTTTATTCAATTAATTCAGATGAAATTGCACAATCGTTAATTTAGTATTTATTTTTATGAACTTCTCTAAAAATTAAAATTCAGTTAAAGTACTGATTCTTCTTTTTTTTGTACATCATATCCTTTAACTGAGTGACCTTGGTAAGCTTATAGAAATATATAACTAGTATACACAAAGATTACGTTACTACCATCCATATGAAAGAGGAAGTAGCAGATATAAGAAGAAGAAAATTACAAGGTTGAGATACTAAAAGCTTTTATAATATTGTGCAAAATATAAATATTCCTTTTTTTTTATCTAGCATGATATATCAATCCAATGAACTTAGAATATGTAACAGCTGATGGTCGAAAACGTATGATTTATATCAAATGCAACCGAAGATGAAGTCACTTTAATTAGATAAAATAACAAACTGATATTGAACGAATTAGCTGAAAATTTTCAAAACATCATGTCCTTATTGTTTATGCAATCAGTAATCATTATTGATGTACTGCTATGCATCGTAATAAAACTAGTAAAAAAATACGTAGTCAAATGAATTATAAAGTATATTTATTAAAAAACTCGAATGTAAATTCAAATGATATTTCTACCTTGAGTGAATACATCGGAATCATATATGAACAGAATAAAAATTTGGAGATGGTGGTAGATAAGCTTGAAGAGAGGTTATCAAAAAACAGTCCGATTCAGGATAAATAACTCCACAATAATAAAATACTTATTTTAAATGAAAATCATATTATATGTATCTTAGACTATTTAGTCTTTGTCTTCTTTTAAATTCTCACCACGATTGATATCGTCAGGTTGACTGATTCTTTCCTATTTACAATAGTATGCTTCTATCTTGTTCTTTCAATCATTTCTCTTTTATTTACATTTTTATATCAATTTTCTTGTCTTTTTTGGGTACTTCTATATAATTTTTAGTGGTATTTTTCACTACAGCGCTTTTCTGTCTTACAGCGTAACTGTTTCTTGAGGATTGCCATGATCATCGAGCAATAAACGTGCTTATTAAAAATAAATTGGTTTAAAAATGACGTAGATTATGTGATTTAACTGTTCTTACCAACACAATCTCATGTCAATTAAATCTTCTGAAATATAAATTGAATACAATTCAAATAGTCTTTAATAGAGACTAAAGATTTGCTCAAAGTCTTTTTGCAGACCTTTGTAAAAGCTCCAGTAGAATTGTCGAAAAAGTATCACTAGAGTCTTTTCCATTGATAAAAGCTATTAATGTTTAAATGCAAAGATGTACTCGACTTGTAGAATAAATCATATAGATTTAACTAATTTCTATGTATATACTGTCTGGTTTATTTTTTTAAAATAATTATACAGTTGTCGTCATATACATATACATGTATTAAAAAAGAAACCAGTTTTCTTTTAGTATTTAAAGTCTATCAAAACATTGCACAGACAAATGGAAAGAAAACATCAAGGAAAATATCATTAAAGATATTGTCGATAAATGATAGACATGGAATAACAAGAATAAAAACTAACAAAGATAAACAAAACTAATAAATATAAAGTAAATAAATTTATCTGCTAAAAAAAAAAAGAAAATTATCTCATTCATTTTTTTCATGTTCTTGTTCATTTGAATTATCCAATTTTGATGATGATTGCTCAGGCTATATAAAAAAAATATTAAATAAATAAATTAAATTAAATATTAAAATTATACTTGAGATAATAATTTTGTTATTTGAATTGTAAGAATAGCACCGGCAAATGTTAAACAAGGTACACAGGTTTTTAAATAGAAATCCGAATATGTATATCTAAACCAAAAAAAAAAATATAATAATTATTTTATAAAAAAAATTTTATTTACTGTAGTGCACCAGAACGTAATAAAATTTCTGTAATCATTGTTAATATAAATGATACAAAAATTGAAAATACAAATGTAATTATACTTCGATCAAACCACCACCAAAATGCTACGCATAAAAATGCCAATGTTAATATAAAGTGAAGATCACTTTGAAATGGAATTTTCTATAAAGAATAAAAGAAAAATAAAATTATTTTTTTTAAACTAAAATTTTTATTCAGATTAATATTCAATTTACAGCACATAAATGATTAATTCCAACGAATATTACTAATGATTTACAAATTTGAGATTTTCGTATTATAGTGTCATTATGTTCAAGAAAATTTGTTCGATCAATTGTACTAATAACCATTGGATATAGAAGACCAACTAATGCTTTTATAAAGAGAAAAATAATATATAAAAATAAAAAAAAATATTTAGTTTTTTTTTTAATTACCAGCACCAAAACCACATATGGATATGAGGCTCAAAGCAGGTAAAGTAAGCATAAGACGAGGAGAATTAAATAGTCGTAATTTATGTTCATATTGAAATGTCATAAGTACAATGGCTAATGTACAACCAAAAGTAAATAATTTTATAGATTTTGATGAATAAAATGAAGCACTACCAACAAGCATTGTTGTCATTGATATTTTTTATTTGATTCTTTTATATATATGTATCTAAATAAGCAATACGATGACAATATTTACATATATAAATATATATTATGTATATACATAAACTATACGCGCATGAGAATAAAGCAGGTTAAACAGGCCATAATGGCGTGATCATAAATACTTGTCCTTTATTTTTTGTCCTGCACTAACAATAATACACACTATAAAAGGGCAAAACAAAAATAGCGGTAAAAGGGAAGAGAAAAATTATAAAACATAATCAAACACTAATCTTCGCGTTGATTAAAGACGTACTATATAAAATTAAAAAAAAAGACACGTAAAAAATAATTTTATTGAATTTATATTATTTTAAATATAATCTAATATTTTACTACTGTATTATCATTAGTATATATTTACTATTGTTATTTAATATTTAATCTAGATAATAAAAAATGTATTTTTTTTCTATTTATATATTAATAGAAAGATTCAATTAATAAAACACTATTTTAATAATTATATTAATTTATTTATTGTTGATAATATCATCGACGAGAAAAATGTTGTTACTATCATCGTCTTTTTTTTTACATGAACTATCTTCAATAGAAACAAAAAAAAACATAAACAAATATTTTTTTCAAATCAAGTATTCCTTCTTTCCTTTTTTATACACACACACATATAGAGTTTTTTTCTGCCTTATTAAAAACCATTCTGGTTTACAAAGACATACAACAAACAAGAAAAACAATAATCGTCAAGGTTTTTTTTTTAATGAAATAATGAACACATGTGTATTTATATATATATATATTTAATCAGAGTTTTTCTGTCTGACTGGAATAATGAATTTTGAAGATGAACGAATCTATTGATATGAAGTTGTAAGTAGTGTTGTTGCTGCAGCTGCTGCAGGAAAAAGCTTATGATAAGATTGTGTCGGTATATAATTTCCTACAACAGTACGACCCGAAAAAAATCGACCATGAAGTGAATTGACTGTATTGATCGCTAGAAAAAAAAAGATAGAAAAAAATTATATAGATTATTTATTTGTAAGATTAATAATAATCTTCCAATAATAGATCAATATTATATATAATAATATAACGAATCGTTCAGAATAAAATCACCAATTTTGTTTTTTGTTTTCGAGACATTTTCTAGTAATTTCATAACATAGTTTAAGATTCATTTGACAGAAAATTTTTTGCTCTACAAAATCAAATACTAGTATGGTTGCAATATGCTAACTCTGTGAATAAGCAATATATAGATCATAACTTAACGAATTTATGTCAGTTGCTAATCAAAACTCTACTGGAGAGAGATTACGAATTGGACTTTGCAAAGATGGTTCGGACGTCATTTTATCCTTTTTTTAGGCCTAGATAAAACAATAAGGTTTCAAAGCAAACAATCCGAAAGAAGCTTAAACTATCAATCGAATAAATTTTGCTAGGCTATAGAATTGCACATCGGATATTTCTTTACAAATTAACATTCAGCAGACTTATATATGATTTGTTGTTAAATTAAAATGAAGATTTTTCAAAAAGTAGAAAGTATCTTGAAAACAAAAGTGATCATTTTATATTCTGGATTACTTGTTATATTATGAAAGAAAAATCTTGGATTATATTGAACTTACCACTAGCTATATTTGAACATTTCACATAAACATTTCCATCAGAACTTTTTTCATCAACATAAATATGCACAACACCACCATATTTATTACATTCTTCAATAACTTCATCACGAATTTCTTCTGCCCAATTAGGATTATGACTAGCTTCTGTAGCTGGATCAAACATATTTGATAACATAAAACATTGTGTACCAACAGCTGTTACTGTAGCTAATTGTTGTGGATTAGGTGGTTCGGGTATACGAACATGTTGAGAACTAGCTGCTTGAACATGTGCAGCTTGCAAAGCATTAATAGCATGTTGTGGCATTTGTAATCCACTACCTTCACTTAATTTAGCCATTAAAGCTAAGCGTCCAGTTGCACCTAAATTAATACCACGATGATCAAGATCATCTGAATCAAGATTTGACGATGAGGCAAATGATGATGAAATGCCAGCTGTATATGTTGGAAAACTAGTACCACTTGAGCCTGCCATTTCACCAGGTCGTTCAGTAACATGACCAACTTTCATAGGTCGTCCAGCTAATTCAAAACCATTTAAATTTTCCATTGCTCGTTTAGCATCTTCGGCATGAGCAAATTGAATAAAACCTGTAAAATAAAATTAAAAAAAAATGTATTATTTTTTAGTTTATACAAAATCCTTTTCTTTTTTTATCTTACTAACCATATCCTCTTGATCGAGCACTTTCAGGATCTTTCATTAATGTAATATTATCAATACGACCAAATGGTTCAAATATTCCACGTAACATATCTTCAGTTATATTAAAATGTAGTGATCCAACATACAATTTCATTGGTCCATGTGTTGGTATAACTGATCCAGATAATGCTGCCATACCATTAGTCATAACGGAATTTTGTGCAGCAGTTGCTGCAGCTGCTTGTGCTGCTAGACGATTTTTTTCAGCATTTGATGGTTTAATAATAATTGGTATACCAAGAAGTTTTTCACCAGATAATGCAAGAGCTGCTTGAACACAAGCTAAATCACGAAATTCAACATAAGCAACACCTTTTGATCGACGTGTTCGAGGATCCGTTATTAAACGTACATCACGAATTTTACCAACACGTGAAAAAAATTCTTCAAGATCACGTGGTCGAATCATTGCTGCTAATTGCATGCCTAAATATAAAATACAAAGATTTATGTAGAATTTATTCAATGTGTATAAATAAAATGTATCTGATCAAGAGATTATCTTACGAAAACTTTTTCTCTAAAAAAAATAAAACAATCAAAAATGATGAAATTTTCCCATATTCGAAATAATCTCGAACATACGACTTTACTAATTGCATAGTTCTTCATTTATACTAAGATACTAAAAGAAAAGAATTTAGTACAACATACTCTGATTTTCTGTCAAATACTTTCTACAAAACCTTTGACAGTAATATATACACGAAACAAGTCTAGAAAATTAACTATTATAGTGTCTAAAGAATAATTAAATATTTAATTAATTTCAGAAATTAATAGGAATGGATCAAAACTAAAATTTTGCTTAATTCTTAGATTATATATGTTAAGTTGATATAAAATCAAAATCAAAAACTAGAGATTTGAATGTTTACTGAACTATATTCTTTGATTTCGATAACAAAAAAAAAATTTTTCTTACAAAATACAGTTCGAAGATCTCGTTCTTCTGGTGTTAATTCTGGTGTTTTTTCTCGACGATTTGTTTTTGATGATGAAGGATCTTTTGTATGTCTACTACGACTTAATGTTTGTGCTAATTGATGTAATTCGGAATTAACATCACGTCGTTTTCCACTAGATGATGTTGATGATAATGGTGGTGTTGGTGAACGACGACGATGACGATCATTTATTGGTGACCGACTACGTTTTAATGAACGACTTCGTTTACGTTCATGTTTTTTATCACTTTTATGAGATTTATGATGTTTATGATGTTTGTGTTTTTTATGTTTTTTTTCTTTATCTTTATCATTTTTTTCTCCATTTTCATGTTTGTTTACTTGTTGATTTTCGTTCATTTTTTCTTCAAGCATGCGTTCAATTTCTGTATCATCAGCCATTATATCCTATATTCAAAAAATAAAAAAAAAACTAAATGAATAAAATTATATTTAAAAAAAAATGATTACCTTATTTAAAATTAACTAATATAGAGAAAAAAATGCCTATGAAAAAGAAAAGAAAAGAGATTAGAATCTCAATAATTATTTTTTAAAGAAATACAAAATAGGAATTGATTGTGTAGAACCACTCCTAGAATAATAAACTATGATATTTTTAAAATAAAAAATCGAATCCATGGAAATAAAACGTCTGTTTGTATGTAGGATTGATATTGTACGTAGATGAACTTCTAAACAAGGATAAGTCTTTCTTTGTTTTTTGTATTTTCAATTAAGAAGAAAATTATATTTTTAAATATTTTTCTTTCCTTTTCTGAGTAAGAAGTTTCAATAAAAATTTTGAAATAAAATACTTACAAATTGAAATAATACGTGAATGTATTCACAATCGGGAAAAATAAATTGATGAAATGATTGAAATTAAAGAACTTTCGGCATTAATAATGAATATAACGCCATTTTGAAAAAACATTTGTTTAAGTCCTCCAAGATTATCCAATCAACTTTTAACGCCATCTATGGATTATGATTTAATTTCTCAATCAAAAAATCTATTTATATGGAAATATTCAAAATATATTATTATTAAAAAAATCAAGAGCATGAGTTTATTCAATTTTTAAAAAAATGAACAAATAACACTGATTTAGTATGATGATCAAGTACAAGATTATATCATGATTAGATTAGTAAAACGAGTAATATGTAAGGATTTTTTCCGATATCAATAGAAGATTATAAGTATCTGAATGAGATTCATGACGATCGTACTTATGAGAGTAACACATAACAAACTTTTGAGTTCATATTATCCCAATAAGTAGAATTCTAGGAGTCGATTTCTCAGGTTATGATATAAAATATAATTGTGTTTTTGAAGAACTAGTATAGTCAAAGAGGAAGCAATTATTTTAATTAAAATTCTTTGAATATTCTAAGAATCATGTAATCTTTTTGAGAATAAGATTTCAAAATCAAATTTCTCAATTGAGTTATTTTCTTTATACTTTATTAGAGGATGAAATTCTATGAAGACGATAATCATTTTGAAAGGAAGTTCTACTGGAATAAATGCTATTGAAACTTCTTATGTATTATTTTATTGATGAAAGCAAAGAGAAAACTGATTTTCATCAATAAAAAAACCTAAACAATTTTAATATCATGAATAAACCTCGTTAAAAAACTGTAATAATTCTGATGCTAAAACATTTTTTCTATAGGAAAAAATATTGTTAGTTTATTTCGGTCAATTGCCTAACGATTATTTTACAAGATAATGATAAGTTTTGTTAACATTATAAACGTCCAATTTCTCACTATAGATCGAAACAAAATTGTATTATCAAATTAATCTCGTACACACACACAAGTTCTTGTAAATCTATCTTTTGATTTAAGTAAGTACTTATTGAAATAAAACTAACAATGTTTTCCTATGAATTTTGCTATAAGAGACATCTAAAAATCTTTGATAAAATAATAATTTTCCTCTTCATTAAAAATGCATTTATTATAGTTTAAAATCGGTCGTTTAAATATTTGCAGATATTTTTGTAATGGTAATTCGATACGTCATATTAAAAAGAGTATTTTATTCATAAAGTTAATACATATATCATCTTCTAATGGTAAATATGATGAAAATATTTTGAATATAATTAAGATTGATCAGAAGTAATCTTTTTTTGGTATAAAACTAAACTTTTTTAAAATAATTATGTTATAAATTCCCAATAGAGAATTTTAAATCAAGATAAATTTTTATTTGCTTTGATTTAATAGCATTACGTTTGAGGAGTATTTTTGTATCTATATTCCGCTCACTTCTAACTATTCGAAACATATTTTACTTCAATAAGTATTACAATGAAAAAGGACCAATCGTCCATATTCTATTATATCCAAAGAGTAAGAATCTGATTTATCAGCGATTTTTTAGAATTCTATATTGATCTATAGCGAAAAATAAATTAAAATTTCTAAAACTCTTGTTTGAAAAACAATTCATACTGTGGCAGTCGAAATTCAGTTCATGTAATTCTTTTATTCAAAGATTATATTCTGTTTTTTTCCACCAAAAATTCTAACTGTTGATAGAGAGAAAAAAGAATTTGGAAACCTTAGATATTAAAATATCGATTAAAGATAAAGCTTAGCCGTAAAACTATATTTTTTTATTAGAATATAGTGTTAAATAAAACTATCTACAATATAAGATTCAAATCAATAAAATATATCAAATAAACATTCATAAAAAAACTTTAATTAATTCGTTGTGCTGGTACTCCAGACCATATTGTATTAGATTCCAAATGATCATCTTTCATTACAAGTGTCCATGGTAAGATACAATTTTGCCCATGAAGTGTCGATCCAGAAAGTATTAATGTATAACTCATAATTACAGTCGAATTATTTACAGTGACAGGTGCAACTTTAAATACACGTCGCTCAAATGTATGACACTATGGAAAAAGTAGAACAATAATATACAAAAAAAATTAAATAGAATTTTATTCTACCTGAATATTTGCACATGTGTTTAATCGAACATGATTACCAATTGTAACAAGATGAGGATCGGTCAAACAACGAATATGAGGAAGAATGACATCAGTACCAATTTGAGCACCAAGTGCACGAAAAAGAAAAACTAGAAACTGTGTTCCCGATAGAAATGATCCGATGACTACAATAAAATCACTTGTTATTATATGAAAAAATTTTTGTATAAAATCAATAATTTCTGAATGTGCATATGTTTGCGTAAAATGAGTTAAATAACGATAGACTATACAGAAGAGAATCATGTGCATAAGTATTGCAATACTAACTGGTAATAACGAATATAAAATAGTAATTATACATTTACTCATAAATAAACTTATACAAGTAATCAATAGAGTATGTAAAGATCGATAATTTAAAGATGATGATAAATCATTTATAGTAGATGTATTATCAGGCATGATAAAAGGCATTTCACGAGCTGGAATACCAAGTAATACACTATTAATATATTGACTAACTATTTCTCTTTTAATTAAAGTAAAACTGCCAACAATTATTTTCTTTGAAATATGTGCACCCGGCATGATTGTACACCAATTACCGAGATTTGTACCAGAACCAATATGTATTCTATCAATATAGCATAAACCTTCTTGTGTTATTTCAAAAGAAGCAAGTTTAGCTTCACCAAATGTTGTCACATTATATTCAATATTAAGTAGATTTGATGGAAAATATAATATTCGTCGAAATTCAGCGATTTTAACATCATGTTCAATATGAGCACCTAACCAACGCAAAATTGTAGATGCAAATGCATCATATGATGGAACAAAATCTATTGAATAATGAAATGATGTTATAATCAATTGACGTAACCATAATTTATGAATATAATAATAAGAATTCAATGGATAATATCCTGATGTGACAGAACCCACAAAAATTTTTAATAAAAGTAAAGCAATAGAAAAACTAGTTAAAATCCAAATTAACCAAACTAAAGCAAGTCGAATAAACAATGGTAATAATAAAATTGAACAATAATGATACCCAAGATATACCAAGAAAAAAAGTATTCCATGAATACAAAGAAGACAAAGTAAACAAAAGAATTGGTACATAGTTTGACTTATTGATAATGATCGATCTTTAGCAATGATTTTATCATTTGATCGTGTAATCTGACCTGTTATTGTAGACATTGGTTCTATATGACTATAATCCTGAATAACAACACCATTATATAGCACACAACGTGTATTGATAGAACAATATGATCCAATCTGAATTGGATGAAGTTCATATGTTTGATCTTGATAAGATAGAGTTGAAAGTATAACTTCTTCGCCAATAAATGTTGATTCACCAACTTCAATCAACCAAGGAGTATCAATCAATGTTGTATAAATATATGAATGAGAACCAATTTTTGCACCACATAATCGAAGATATGAATTATAAAATCTAGTACCTATTAAATGTTGTAACCAATAAGAATTATTAATTGACCACAAACTATTTAAAAACCACCAGTGATAATAATGCCATGAATATAATTTCTCTTTCTTAATTCCATTTTTTTCTCTATGAAATATTAAACTTTGAAAAACAATGTAGGATAAAAGATGAAATATAGGCACTAGAGGAAAAGTTAAGAAGAAATTGAATTGATAGACTAACCAGATAGGAAATAACCATTGACATACAAGTAATAAAATACCTAATATTTCAATACATAATGATGGCATAGGTCGATTTTCATCGTCCTCAAATTGCTCTGTGAAAGTTTTTATAGATGATTCATTTTGAGCAATTAACAATGGTTGAATCACTCGTGCAAGTTGCCGAATCGATGGATTAGCAAATAACGTAGAGGCATCCATCTTACTGTAGACTTCTTGTCGAATAAGCCATAATGCTCGTATAGCATCCAATGATGTACCACCCATTTCTCTAAAAGACATATTTATATCTGGTGATTTATTGTGAAAAGCTTCAGCAAAGATACAACGTAATTGTTCCTCAAGTGGTGTCAATAATAATAAGTCGGTATAACCAACATTGATGATATTCGAATATCTTTGGGTTAAAAGGAGTTTTCGATCAACTTTTCCATTAATATTCAATGGCAATTGTTCCAATATAATAAATTTTGATGGAACCATATAAGATGGTAGATGAACTTCGCAATAGTCACGTAATTCTTTTTCAGTCATATT
>JAJEKB010021380.1:44802-63131 GCA_022393335.1 Macrotrachela quadricornifera
GAACAAGATAATTGATTATCATCTAATAATGGATTATAAATAAATGTTAGCGAAAAATCAAATTTTGCAATATTATATGATTGTTCTATTGATATTTGTTCAAAATTTGTTTCATCAAAACATAATTGTTCTTCAATATTTGAAGATATAATAATAAAATCAAATAATATTTGTAAAAATGAAAGATTTAATTGATTTAATCGAAAATCAGATAAAATATGTTGAAGAGGATAATGAGAATGTTCAAGAATTAATAAACATTTTTCACGTATATATTTTACAAATTGATCAAATGATAAATGAGAATCAAATTGACAACGATATGGTAATGTTGATATAAACATTCCAATAATATTTTCTAATTGAATTCTATATCGATTAGCGTTAAGACAAGTTATACATAAATCATTTTGATTATTCATTAATTTAAATAAAAATATATAAAATATCGATAAACCAAGTTGAAATAATGTAAGATGATGTAATGATGCATAATTTATGAATTTTGTTGTTAGTTGTTTATTAAAAGTAAAAGAAAAAACAGAAGCAAGTCCAGATCGTTGATTTCTAGAAGAATGATGTCGATCAAATGGTAAAGATAATAAACGTTTGAAATTATATTGTTTAAGTTGAATATTCCAAAATTTTTTTGATAATGTCATATCCATTAGACGTTCATGAACAGAATAATCGATATATTCCAATGCTTTGTCATTCATAGGTAATGCGCAGCTATTCATATAGGCATGAGAAAGATCACGAATGAAAATTGATGCTGATATTCTATCAAATACTGCATGATGGATGCTAAATAATATAAAATCATTGTTTGTTAGCAGATCATCATTATAAGATATTGAATGAGTAGATTGATAGTGACGTAGAATATGACAATTGATAACACGTCCTTCTGATAAGTTAAATAATTCAGAATAATTTAGTATTTCATTTACTATTTTATTAATATTACAATGATCATCATGACGAAGATTCAATATTGAAAAACTATAAGATTTTATATTATCAATAATAACACTTGGATCTAAACAATGTTGTATGATAGTTGAGTTTGTATCAAGATAAAATGCTGTTCGTAGAATTTTATGTTTTATGATGACAGCTTGAAATGCATGATACAATCGAGTAATTGATATATGATTTGTAAGAGATGAAATACGATAAAGTAGTGGAATAGCATAGATGACGTGATTATTTTTCGATGAAAAACGAATTTGTTCATCTAGTAAAATTCGTTCTTGGGAAAATGATGCTTTGGCTGTCAGTATACAAAAGAGAATATTGTTAATATTAATTATATAATGAAATTATCTTTACCTTGAATAAGATATAATGAAGTCCAATGCTGGTTATCAATATATTCCGTATTGTTAAGTATTTGATGGATGAGTTGAGCATGATCAAGAATTGTTGGATGTTGAAAGAGATCAACAATGGAAAGAGTCTTTGTTGTCAAATGAAATTCAGAATGATATCGATAAAAGAGTTGCATAAGAAGTATTGAATGACCACCAATAGTAAAGATATTTACATTAATTGAAATTTGATTCTGTTGTAAAATATCACACCAAATTTGATGAATAGTATCTTCAATTTTATTTCTTGGCACTAATAGTTCGACATTAGTTGTAGAATATATTGATGAGAAAAGAGAAGAATCAAATGCCGGAAGACTTTTTCGATCCACTTTTCCATTAGAGTTTAAGGGCAGTTTTTTGATAAGAATAAATTTTGATGGAATCATATACGACGGTAGATGAACTTCGCAATAGTCACGTAATTCTTTTTCAGTCATATTACAACTTTCAACATAAGCAATTAAATGATCATCATTCCATTTCATAACAACACAACCAGAAATTGATGTATTAAGTAAACATTGTTCAATCTCTTCTAATTCAATTCTTTGTCCATGCAATTTAATTTGATAATCTTTTCTTCCTTGATAATAAAGAAGACCATTTTTATCCATTTTAACAAGATCTCCTGTTCGATAGAATATCTCATCATCGATTTCTATTAATACTTTTGCTGTTAAATCATCACGTTGAAAATAACCACAAAAGACACCAACACCTCCTACAAATAATTCACTATCTTGATCAATTATTACAGGTTGTAAAAATTCATCCATCAACATACATTTGTAGTTCGAAAGTGGTATTCCAATTGGAATTTTTGTCTCATTAGATCTTAAATTAATCTGATGATATGTCGAAACAATCGTTGTTTCTGCTGGTCCATATACATTCCACATGCGAAAGTCTTTTTCAGTGTTACGTTTGAAATAATCAATAGTTTTACGCGAAATAGCTTCACCTAAATGTAAAAAAAAGATTTCTAATTTTAGTACTTTACTTTTTTTTTATTAGATTACTAACCACCACAACAAAGAGATCGTATAGTTTTCAAACAAATATTGATATTATCTTTGATAAAAGTATAAAAGTTATTTAAAAATGTGGGAACAGATTGCATATATGTAATTTGTTTGTTTTGTAGAATTTTAGCAAGATATAAGAAATCCATATTACCATATGGATGTAGCATTACTATTGTTGCATTGAATATTAAAGTACCTATAATTTCTTGTATATGAACATCTGATGTGCAAGCAGCTATCTGTATGGCAATATCATTATTATGAAATATACCAGTATGTGCAAAGGAACGCATGAAACTTGTGAAATTTCGATGTCTCACTTGTACCTGTGTAAAAGCAAATAAATTAAACAAATTGTTAAAAAAAAATTTTTTTTTCAACCAACCGGTTTTGGTGTTCCAGTAGAACCACTTGTGAAGATAATATATGCAATATTATCTGATGTTACTGGAACAGTTAACAATCGTTCGATATCAATATCACTTTCTACATTATTATCAATTAAGAATTCATCAATGTCAAATGTAACAATATCATCATTAAAGATAGTTTTTGTCAAATAATGAACAAGAATAAAACGACTTTGAGTTTGTTGTAATAATGAATGTAGACGATGTATTGGATCATTAGATGATAATGGACAATATATACCACCAGTCATTTCGATGGCTATAATACCAATCACCTTTTAATAGATATATGAATATTCAATTATAAAATTAGGTAAAACTTTATTTTCTTTGATCAACTTACCATTGATATACTTCGTTCTACACATTGACAAATAATTTCACCTGGAATAATATGATGATTAGTCAAAAGATACAAAGATAACATTTGTGCATAGTATAAAAGTTCAGAATATGTTAGAGATTGATCATCAAGTTCAACAGCAAGTTTTTGAGAATATAAACAAGCTTGATAAGCAAAATCCCAATGAATACAATTAATTTGATCATAATTATGAAAGGTATTATTTAAATTATACATTAATTCAAATTCATATGGAAGCATAAGGGAAAATTGATATATACAGGAAGTAGAAAATAATTGATCAAATATACTCATAAAACGATTTGCCATTGTAGAAATTGTTAATTTATCATATATATCTAATGAAGCATTAAATGAAACAGAAATTGTTTCATTTTGACGATTTTCATATAGTGCACATGATATATCAAATTTAGCAACATTATCTGTTAATAAATTTCGATGTATAATATTAAATTTAGTACCATCATTGAGTTCAATATTTTGTTGATTACTATCGATTATTGTTTCAACTTGAAAATGTGTTTGTATAAAAGATAATCCTAATTTTTCGTTAAGTTTAACAATTTCCTGATAAGGTAAATGTAAATATGGAAGACTATCAAACCAAAGTTGTTGAATTCTATAACAAAGTTGAGAAAAAGTTTCATATGGATTAATCTTCAAACAAAATGGTAATGTATTAGCAAAGAAACCAAGTATATTTTGAAGTTGATATTGAGATCTATTAGCAACAACTATACCTATACATAAGTCGAACTGTTCATTGTTAGATATTCTGAAAAGATATATAAATAAAATAGCTAATCCAACTTGAAAAAGTGTTAAATTTGATTGAGAAATAAAATTATTCAAGATGATAACAAAATCATGAGGTAGATCAAATGTTATTGAATATCCTTTGCCTGTTCTTATAGAAGAACTTTGTCGATCACCTGTATTATTCCAATTTGTTATAATATTATTCCAATACTGTTGAGCACTTGACCAATCTTCTAATCGTTCATATTGTGCATAATCAAGATATGTAAGGTTATTATCATTATTACTATATGATAAATCTGGATTTATAAGAGCTTGTCGAAGTTCGTTAATAAATATTTTAATAGAACTGCCATCGATAGCAATATGATGAAAGTTGAAAATAATAATATCATTTTCTTTTAAATTATTGTCATTTCTATTGTTACATGAGCGTAAAAGAATATGACATCGAAACACATGACCATGCTCAAGATTGAACAAAGTTGGATTTGTTTCTTCATTATATAGAATTTGTTTTAAATGAGTATCATTTATTATATATGTTATTTCAAAATCGTAAAGATCATTTGATAGTGGGTATACTTTCTGTATGTGTTTAGTTTGATTGTAAATTAATGCTGTTCGAAGAATGGCATGTTTAGCAACAATAAATGAAAGAGCGTTGCGAAGATGATCTATAGAAAATGTTGTGTTTGTTGATAATTTATACATGAGTAATTCATTATAAATTGATATTCGTCCATTAAGTGATTTATTGAATCGAATTTTTTCATCCATATAAAGACGTTCTTGTGCAAATGATGCTGCTCCTATATGAAGTTAAATAATTAGATTTTAGTATGTTTTATAAAAAAAAATATACCTTGTATTAGATGAAGTGGAGTCCAAATGATTTGTGTTCGTGTTTGACTATTTATCAGAAGCTGAACATGATCGACAATAGTTGGATGAATATAAAAATCACGTACATTGAGTTTTTTATCAGGAACCAGATAAAATTGATAATAGTTGAAAAGTTGCATTAACGAAAGCGATGAACCACCTAATGTAAAACAACTCATATGACGAGGAACTGAAACAAGTCGTAATATAGAACACCATAAATTATGTACTTTCACTTCTAATTCCGACATTGATTGATCTTCAGTTAGGACAATATTTGTTGATACATTACAATAAAATGATGGTAGTGGAAGTTGTTTTCTATTGATTTTTCCATTAGCATTCAGCGGAAATTTATCAAGCACAATAATATAAGAAGGAACCATATATTGACGAAGATGTTTACTACAATAATCTCTTATTTCTTCAATGGCAAGTTCTGAATCATTTGAAATGACATATGCAACAAGTAGATCATTGTTATGCGGAACTTTAGTAACAAGACAATTTGAAATTTTATTAGACGACCAATTTATAATTGTATTTTCAATTTCAGTTGTTTCTACACGTTGACCATTTATTTTAATTTGAAAATCAATACGTCCAACATGTACAAGTTCACCTTGTACATTATATCGAGCTAAATCACCTGTTCGTATATAAACTTCATTGTCAATAGTAACAAACATATTAGCAGTACGTTCTGGATCATTTAAATAACAGTTAAATAGAGCTGATCCTGTAAGCAAATTGAAAGAGAATTTATAATAATAATTGAAATAAATACTACTAACCTCCTATATGAATTTGACCAATTTCACTTGGATTATTTGTATTATGTATCATTTGATTTTGTTCATTGATGAGCAAGCATCGATAGCCAGGTAATGGATAACCCATAGGCACAAAATTATCATTAACATTTAGTAATCGACAACCGATAGCTGTATTACATTCAGTTAGACCGTATTGAGTACATATTTGAATATTAAACAATTGTAAGATGTCAATCAATTTAACTAATTGTTTCGGCTTCATTGCTTCACCTAGATTAAATCAAAATGAATAAGAATGAATATATGAAGATTTTGAATTTTACCTGTTATGCATAAGTTACGCACAAATTTAAACGTTCCTAATCGTTGAGTTATCTCAAGATAATTAATGAGAGCTCGAATTATTCCAGGACCAATTGTAAGTGTTGTCACTTGTTGATGTTTTAAAGTTTGAGAAAAATAATCCATATTCAATTGTCCATTAGGTTGTAAAAGCACTAGTGTACCACCGACAACTAATGGCAATACTATTTCTGACACATGTAAAATCCATGAACTTGCTGCAACTTGAAGAATTTGATCTTGAGAAGTATACAAACCAAGATCCCACTGAATATAAGCAAGAATACAAGCTGAAAAGCTTTTAAATGTATGAACAACTGCTTTATGCTGATCAGTTGTACCCGATGTACAAATAATAAGTGCAGCACCCCATTCTATACATTTTAGAGAATTGTGCATATCTTGAACATTTATTAATGAAAGAAGAATTCTATCCAATAGAATAACATGTTGAACGATTGTGAATGGAAATTGATTACGAGTTTTCTCATGAAGTAGAACATACTGGCCGTGCGTTTGTTCAAGAAGTGAAATAAGACGTTCAGGTGGATCTGTTGGATTTAATGGACAGTATACACCACCAGCACATATAATACCGAACAAACCACAAATCATTTCGAAACTTCTTTCTACAAATTGATAAATAATTTGTCCTTTAATAATATTTAAATGATATAAATGTTTAGCTACACGTTCAACTTGTTCAATCAATTCGCTGTAAGTCCAAGTTTGATCATCAAGCACTATGGCTACTTTTTGAGGACACTTTAGAGCTGTTTCAAAGAGCTGTCGTAAGATATAAAATGTTGATGACATTATATCATAAGAAAGATGAAAATTGAAAAATTGAGAAATAATCTAAAAAAGAGAAGGGTCAAGATGGAGTATTACACTGTTTTATACTATGATTGTTTTGATACAATCATAAGTGAATAAGTTAAGGAAGTTTATACTTCTTTGCAATATCTGTAATAGTTCATCTGTCAATAGGGTTGTATATATCTTGAATTTGTTTCCATGATTGAATAGATAGTCACGGAGAAATAACTTTTTTTTGTCATATTATGATTTGGATTTGGATTTTTGATCAGTATTTTATAAAAATATTATCTAAGTTTGCAAAGTTATAATTCTTTTTGAAAGAAATGCTCCATCACAAAGAGATACGCAATAAAATTATGCATATAATGAGCGAATTAGAAATTTTACTTTGAAACAATTTCTAAAAACTAATGGTTTATAGTTATTTGGGTTCAACCAGCAGTCATAGACAATTGTATACAATGAATTAAAGTCGCTATATGGCTCACTATCAAAATCTTTTATCTTCGTGTCATATACCGAAAAAATACAGCCATTGACAAAGGCAAAAGATATCTTTTCAAAAAAACAATTAGCAACATCAATCTAAATATTTCTGCCATATAGAGAAGATTGCAGTGAATACTTGGTATCACATATTTTAAAATAAAATCGCTTATACATGTACAAGTGTATAGTCAAGTCTTATATATATTATCTTATAATAGAAGTGTACCAGCTCCAGCTCAAAGTTCAGCTCTTCGGCGCAAAAGAGCTGAAATGATCGAACAACTCCTTCGTTCAGAACTAAAGATAAACTGTAACACCTCTAATCCTATACAGAATTTTTTTCTATAGAACCGTGTATATGTAACAGAAATGACTAGATTAAATTCTATATTACAGTCTCATGCGAACTGACTAGGTCTACGAAATTTTAAGTAAGATTGCATATGCATCGATTGAATTGTTAAACAGATTTTGTTCATTTGCTAAGTTATGAAATCAAATTTCTGATAGAGTTTCGAATTTCCTATTGAATGATGTATTTGAGCCAAGTTTTCTCACTTTAGAGCCAAAACTCTTATGTTATTTGAGAAATCAAAATAGGTTTCAGTATTTAAAATGCATGATATTGTATTACCAACAAAAATAAGTTTCTTGCAGATAATCTTTCCTAACGGAAATTCCACTGAGTGAACCTGAGTTTCAAAGAGGGACATCAACTTATTTAAAAAGAGATCTCTTTCCTTCTTGACAGCACTGTAAATGCTAGTTGCACTTAAACTAGTCACCATAGATAAAATTTGAATGAATGCAATCATTTCTCACTGAGACAATGTATAACTTTTAACCAGTTGAATGCATGCATATTATACCCGCGGATCGTTCAAATCATTATGCCAGCCAGCCCCATGGCATTCATTAAAAAACCAAATCTGTTTCACAGAGGTGCAGAATCTTCTGAGAAAATCAGAAATTTCCTCCCGCGCAGAAAGTTTTTCCAAAAATTTTCCCAAGATATTCTTTCGCCAACCATATACCTACTTTATTTCAAATAAAAACATGCAACAGTTTTGTTCCTTTGGTTACTGTTCGTATGACATCGGAACTCTCTCTACTTATTCTTTTCTCAAACAGTTCAAAACAACCGAACTAGGTGAAACTAATTTGAATGAACGATACTGTTCTGTTTTTTAAAGAAAATCTCATGATTGTCTATCAATTGATGGAAGTAATTGTCGAGGGAAGACCTTATGAGTGAGTCTACCAAATTGCACGACGATGCATTCAGATATAACCTCACTTCCTCATATAAGGAATCATGATCCAGAGTTCGATTACAATGTATTGCTTCAAGATTGATGCTGTACTCTCACAAACAGCTTTGCTTCGGTAATAATGTTATTCGTCGAAATGTATTTTGTCGACAGGCGCTTCATCAACGGTGGTCACTCATTTCGGTACATGACATTTCATTCCCTTACACCTCGTCCCCAGACTATTCGTCTCAAATACACTTCATCTCCTTACATTTCGTCCCATTTATATTTCATCATGTAGTTCTACTAAAATAAATCTCTACATTTATATTTATTCTTAAAAGAGTTTGTCTGAATCTAAATCTTATTATTGCACTAGTGAATCATGATGAATAAAAAGTCAAATGAAGACTATATAGATGTTCTTTCTCCGTTCTGACCATTCATTTATCGAGATGAATTCTTTGTTCGTCATTTCATCACGTGCATTACTAGTTATTTTTGTCTCAAATAAATTCACATAATAGTTATAAAAAAGAATATAATTGAGGTGTTAAAGACTGCTCGATGAAATCTATTGATTTATTGATCGAGTTTTTTTCTATACTCAACATCAAATAACCGAAGAAAAAAGTACATTTCGTTGTGAAGATCGAGATTGACAAAGTAAATATAGGTATTAAAATCTACGTAAAAATTCGCGTATTATTACATGTTCAGATCGAAGCTACACAAATATTGAAATGAATATATTAATAAAAGTCCCAGCTCACTATTCTCATGTACCTGATTCAGATCGACTTCACGTTATTCGACTTGAAAAATGAAATTAAACGTCGTAGTGCATCGTCAGATGATGGATCTAATACGATATTATTCGATGTATTACGTATTATGTTAACAGCCGCCCCTGATTTACCTACAAATGATGCATTATTATACATAATTCGTTGTTAGCATCGATCTCTTACATGCTGACGCTAAGCGGAGGATTAGATAATCTTTCTAGTCTAACTGGTTTAAGATGTCTGTTTAGATAGTGGAAGATATGGGTTCGGGTCCCACGAAGATCGTCTCTCTCCTCCATTCATGCACATATGTTTCTTTTCCTTTCCTTTTCTCCCTATGACTCACATATGTTGCTGACATCCGTCACAAATGACCAGATGTACACTTTGAACTCAACCGTCATTTACCTTTTATATTACATCAAACTAATCGTGGTGAAAACTTCGTTTTATATGAAGATAATTCTATGGTTATATTTACATGCGATAAAAGCCTGCTGCTGTTAGACCAATGTAAGCAATGGTTCATGGACGGTATCTCCAGTGTTTGTATTCCTTTATCTGGCGTTCTTTCGATAAAATTAGCTTTCTAGATATGTCTCACAAGTTATTAACAATTATTCACTGTACATGAGATGTATTCATTTCAAATCATTCTCCTTGTGTATGTCTCACTCATCGGAAAACATACTAAGAATTATAATAATTTATTTGAACAACTTTTATTATATTATGATTATGCACTAAAATCGATTCTAGCTGATTTTGAAAGTGTTACGTTAAAGCCAATTAAAGCAACGTTTCCAGATGCAATTCAAATAGGTAATTTTGTGTATAATTTTTTCTCAAAAAAGTGATTTCGTAATTAGTATAGGTTGTCTATTTCACTTTGACCACTGTTTATGAGAAGGAATACAATCATTACGCTTACAAACTAAGTACACAAATGATGATAAACTTAGAATAAACATTAAAAAACTTGTTGGTTTCGCATTTGTACCTGTTCTTGATATTCTTAAAGCTTATTCATCAAAATCGTGAACGATTTTGATGAAGAAGATTATCCTCTACTCGATTATTTCGAAGGCATATAGGTTGGACAAAAGAAAGATAGAGATCTGTATCATTTTAGATTTATTAGATTGATATATCTAATTATGTACAACGCTTCTTAGGTAGTCGTCGTGGTAAACCAAAATTCAGTTTACAATTGTGGAACATTTACGAAAGAGTAATACAAGATTTGTCAAGGTCTTATAATGCAATCGAGGGATGGCGTCATGTATTCAGCAATCGTGTATCAATTAAACATCCTTGTATAACTAAACTTGCAAAATGTATATTACATGAATAGTCTAGATTCGAGATTGATATTAAACGACTTCGCGCGGGTGAACAATCAAAGAAAAAAAGAAAAGTTTATTGAAATCTTGATGTTCGATTAAAAAGAATCGTATTATCTTATAATGTTAATGATATCAAGAAATGCCTAACTCGAATTGCCATAAATCTGAAAATAGGCATTTGAATTTTTTATTTTAATAAACTTCATTTCATATTTCTGTATTGTAAATGAATACTCATGATTAGGGGCGATATGGAAGGAGACGAAATCCGTGGACCGAAAAGTAATGGGACGAAATGTTATGCACCGTAGTATAGGAGTACCGGAACATGATAGGTCACTTCTAATATTAGTGTGAGAGTAGTGCTATGCTAGAGCACTTCGAACATGAGGGTAAACGTATCAGAGTGAGGATAAGTGCTTGCAAGGGTATTCCAAATGTGAGGGTGTGGACGTGTAGTGTGATAGAAAATTCAGTAAATTCTTAACTCTTAACAGTACTGTAAAATAGCTAAAGAAGTTGGAATCGCCTGGAAGGAGTACGAAGCTTGTAGAAAAGTGTTTTGTGACGTAAAACATGTAATTTCGCTGAATGCTATGTTAAAATTTTTCTATCTTTGCTAAAGAAGCAAAGTTAGTTCGATATTGCTTTGGGACTAGTCTGTTGAGAATGAGAATAATACGAAGTATAAAATGATTAGTTTGCGATGAAATGTCGTGTCGATGAAATATTTTTCTACAAAAAAAATCTATGGAGTAAATGTCAAGAAACAACATACTATTATCTGCTTCTGATATTAACAAACATCAAAAAACAAAAAATGTAAAAATTATTCGATACCATTTGCTAAATCTTTGTGAATTATATCTATGATCTTTAACGGCTAACTATGAAGAGAGCAATGTTTCTCGTCATCATATTTTTTCGAAAATTCTTCATTATACCTATTCTTCAAAATTTTGTCTTTTATAACAGATTTTGAAAACTTTCCCAGCTAAAGCGATTTTTCAAAAAACTTCCTCCGCCGCATGGTGACACATGAGGAAGATTCTGCACCTCTGCTGTTTCATCTCTGCTCTTTTTGTATTCGCCCAATATCTAACAACTTTCGCTGCAAAAAAAAATACTAGAATTTTAAGAAAACTCACGTTTGGTAAATAGTTACACTTTTTTTTCTAGTAGAATACATTTTACAGATTCTACTATTGTTGCATATACCTTTTTTAAGTACAGAATATCTTGATGATTTATGAGTCTATCGCAATTACACGTACCTTTCTATTTTCTTCAACTACCACTTAATCATTTCATGATTCATCAATCATTCGAACTAAGTATAAGTTCCACTATTTTGAAAAATAATTCATTCATTTCTCAGCACTATGTGTTTTTTGCACCCGTCTACTTATTCCATGCCTTAATGTACACTTGACTGAAGGTACAGGCTGTAATTATAGATCCTTTTGAGTTCTAAATCTCATTTCATCAATAAACAGGTACATATGGATCTTATAGACTTCTTGTTCTTTCAAAACCCTACCACTTTTTATGAGAAAAGAGTGCTGATCTTTAATCTCCTCTATACACACTTTCGTTTACAATAAAAATCGAGTGCTTTCATTTCGTTCGAATGTAGAAAGAATTCTAACAGCACATTGAATACCTTGAATGTACTATTAGAATTTTTAGCATTTATAAGTAAATAATTAGAGATTCAAAAAATATGAATCGGAATTTTAAACTCACGAATTATGCTGTTCATTAAAACTCTCATTTGAAGTTTTATTCTCATCCTCCTCAATTACATGGTACAAATTGAGTATGTCATTCCATTAGAAACAGAGCGGAATTATCATTTACTAAAATAATTAGGATGAGCTTTTTAACAATAGTTACCAATCAATAATCGTGGTCACTTTCAACCTAAATTAGGCATATTTAATAAAACTTACCATTACTAAAATGAGAAGATGTATACGCCATATATCATCCCTTACTTGTATATGTTTTCGTCCGTTTTCACGTTTCGCAAAATTTTTGTATCTACTAGAATGCCTTGACATCCTTATATTATCAATAACAGAACGTTGATTTCTTTTCAAACTCAGTTTCTTATGAAAAAGTGAAGACTCACTCGTCTCTTATTAATGCAACATAATCGTTGTAAGTATTAATTCAACTAATCACTGCTACCTGATTACAATCATATAATAAATATAATTTATCAAAGAAGAAAGAAAGAAAAATTACGATTCACTCATGACATTAAGTAATGTACGTTATGTACATACATCCTAATCATTACTTTGACCTTGCACAATCACCGACTTTAATCATCAATAAGTCAGTATCTACTCTATTTGATTTTTTAAAATAAATAAGATTATTTAATATAGAATTAATTTTTTTGTCTTAAGGATTGTTCGTGATGACAGGGGTTATCTTCAAGACAAGTAGATTTTTATATAGAAGAGATATTATGTAATTATTCATTGGTTTTTGAAGAGTAATTCTTGATGAACAAAATACAGTGCAACTAAAAAATCTCACATCACTTTTTTTGTTTTAAATTGAACATTAAATCTAAATCAAAATTAGTTTTATTTGATACCCAAGGAATGAAAAAATGGCAAAAAATGATGTTTTTCGTGTGAAAAGCATGAGATAAATGGCATGTCTGATGATGAAACGAACGTTATTTTTGATGTTTTTCAGTTTCATCAATTAGAATTAAATTTCTCATCAAAATTATAAAATGAAATTGATTATAATCAAAATTATCAAGTAAAATCAATTAAAAATTAAAAATCAAAAATCACGAAATGAGTTTTATACATATTGTTATTTTGATGCATGAAACTGAAAAACATCAAAAATAACGTTCGTTTCATCATTTTCATGCAATTTTTCTTATTTTTTATTTCCTGGGTAATGTCCCTCTATAGTAGAGATCAAGCACCATATATATACACCTGTTGTATTTGAAAAATTCTCAGATATAAAATACAACAAATTGTAGCACTAAAAAAAAACACTGATGTAGAAAAAACAAACATACATTGTTCTTGTGAGTTTATGAAAGAAGACAATGATTGATTAAAAATGGACAATCCTTATACACATCTTGTACATTTGTAATATCATAATAACTATATTTTTGTTTAATATTTTCCTTGTTTGCATTATATGATTTATTGTTCATCAATGTAACTAAACATTCGTTGATGAGTAATAAATATTATCTTATTCTTTCTTTCATTCTGTAGGTGAAGTAAGAGGATCGTCTAGTAAACTAATACATTTTGCTAGTTGAGTCGATAAAATTATTGTCTCTACTTATTTCTAACTCCATCTTATTTTATGAAATACTTCTTTTAGTTTTTACTTGATAACCAGTATACGATTTATTGAATAGTTAATAATAAGAATGGTGAACAAGTATACGAAATATAGTTTATTAAAATTTCTACTACTCTTTGTAGATTTGATCAACGAAGGCAAAATCCTCTCAGACAGTGATATATGTATAGTGCCTTTTAAAATACATTTTTTAACACTACTTCGACATATCATTGAGCTTTATTTGTGTGGTAAGACAACTAAAATTTATTACATTAATATCATTATTTTTTGTCTTAGCATTAGAGATTGTTTTTTTTTTGTATTTTATATTGAAGGATTTTTCAAATAAAATAGGTGTATATGTAGATAGTGCGATACTTTTTAAGTGTGCTGTAGTTATCCATCAACTTACTGCTTTTATTTAAAAATAGCATGCGGTAGTAATTAATTATTGTGTGAAGAAAGACTTTCGCTTGAAGAAGGACCATTTATTATTTTTATTTATGATCGATCAGTGCTAAAAACTAGGAAAGATATAAATCATTTCACTGTTTCATTTTATGAATTTATTGTAGTCAAAATGTGGAGATAAACAAAGTAGATATGCATGTGTTATTTTTTTTTGTAAAGCTTAACTTCATGTGAGAATTTTATTTCATATTCAGTTCTTTTTTGTGTATATGATCTGGTCTATGACCTTCAACATCATAAATGGAATAGTGCAGTTGTTCACTGATGAGACGAAAGTGTTGATTATAATACTGATTTTGAAATTTAAATTATTCAATGTGTTAAGTCTACGATAAAGATAAGATAATAATAATAACATATCATAGACTTACGCCCGTTGAGGCCGGTCGCGGTTGTTATTACTAGTTTTTCACATGCAGCCAGGTTCTATCGTCTTTTTCTTTTTACAGACGGTGATATCTGCATCTTCTTCAATCTAACATACTGACTAGAGATATAGTCAGCAAGAATGTTATTGACTTGTTTAGGGTCATTCGATGGATAATGTTATTAAGGTTTGAACACAGTATCTTGTAGATGCGTGTCAAGCAATGTAACCACTCAACCATGGCGATAAAGATAAAATACTGTATAAAAATAAAGTAAGATGCGTAAACAAAAAATTATTCAACAAGTAGAAGTGTGACAGTTTCCGGTTTGTTTGACTGCAGTTCTTTTTGTGAAAGATAGATCTGGAAAAGGAATGGTGCCATAACCGATTAGTCACATTATCAATTACTGGCGAACGATATCATACCATCACTCAGGAATAATGATGAGTAATGAAAAACTTTGGCTTTATTAGCACAGCCTATTTCTCAAGAATAACAATCGTTTATTAAGTGTGATCATAGATTTTCAAGATTGAGAAATCTAAAGAACGAAAGGATTTCAGAAATTTTGTGACCTTGAAAGTCTTATTAGTGAAACGCTATTTCATCAAGAAACTTTCTGTCCACTGTTGTAAATACAAAGTATAAGATTGTTCTAACCGCATGGAAGAAAGCTCTTTCAAAGTTCATGAGTAGATTCCCACAATATTGAAGAATTTAGTCGAGATGCTCGAGTGTCTAGTCAATCGGATTTCACCAAGAGTTTTTGCCAATATTGTAACGGTCAAACATGGCATTGTTCGAGTCGTATAAAAGAAAATTCTTCCACACTCGAAGATTGGCTCGAACAGCCCTATGGTTTCCTGGTACAATAATAACCAAAACTCTTGCTGAAATGTGATTGATCAAGACAATAAAGTTTTCATCCAAACAAATTGCAAGAAGAGCTTTTTGTACTATTGTAAGAACAAAACATAGTGTTGTTGAAATCGATCCTAAGTTTTGCAGGAACTCTTTTTCATACAGTCGGAACAATATTTGAAGCAATATTCTTCTTATGGACCGGATAATGCCATGTTTCATTCTTACAATAGTGAAGAAAAAAAGTCAAGTACTATAACATTACCTTCACCACTTGACAGAGTTCTTTTCAAAAGAACTGATCGAACGAATTGGCTCAGTTCTTTGATTGAAAGTGATCACACGTGTTTCAACAACATACAGATATATATTGAATAGTCATTATTTTATCCTAAATCATCGCTCTTATTCTTAAAATCACGTAACATTAGTTTTTATCTTATAGATTACTTCATAAACGGCAGTTTAAAATCATAAGTCTACTGATCAATAGATTTGTAGCTATCATTGTATAATGATATAGAATATTTTCCACAAAATTTATATTTATTTATAAATAAAATTATTTTTACATGAAAAATTTCATTTGTGTGAGAATGTAAATTATTTAATCATTTCTATATAATCGAATATCTATGTAAAAAGGTGATTAAGTTTCAAACGAATAAAAAGGGACATTTCCAATGTTACATTTTTCTCTTGTTTAGATAATTTAAAATATTATTGTTATATATAATTTGATCAAGTAACAGAAAACATATATATGACAACAAAAACAATCTAAATAGAATTTTTTGTTTGTGTTCCTTGAAGTGACAATATCAACATAAATTACCTATCAGATTGATATTTTTTATTTAAAGATCCATGTTATAAACTAGAACGGTCCATAAATCGTAGATTTTGTCTCTTATTAACTAATGTAGATGTTTCGAATCCAACGTTCAATATAATAATAAAAAAGAAATTAAGCGGTAAAAAATGGTTATACTAATAAATATACATGTTTGATCTCTAACTAAACAGGATCATTTTTTCGCAGACACTTGCTTCCTATGTCTAGTTTCAAAATAATCTGTAAACGATTACTTTCTACACATATATTTGGCTTAGAAGAGGAATCAGAGGTCTCTAAATCGGCTCACCTCCTACGATTTGCATCATAAGACGAGTAAATGTTCGTAACTGAATTATACAGTCCAAATCCATGCATAATCATTAATCAATTTCACATTTCTTATTATGTACATACTTCTAAAGAACTTTTTTTAATTATCTTGTCAAACAATTATGCATAAAAAAGTCGTTATATATAAATAGTGAATTATTTTTCGAATTTTGAAGCAATAATGAACATCATTATTCTCATAATGGATCAATTTTTTCATTAGCAACATATTATATATAATGGTCAATATATCCAGTTACCGTTGACCAAAGAATAAAGTGTGTTGAACTATTTCATCAATACCAGTGATATGGAATAAATAGAAAGAAATAAGATAACAGTTTCACTAACTTGTCAAATCCATTCATTTTCTAATTAAATGTATGTCATGTACTTCTATTAAGATGCAATTCTTTGCTCCAGATCATTACAGAGATAATGCGAAATGATTCAAGAGAACCTATATCATGTCTAATTTGTATTATTTCATTCAATAGATGGTAAATCACATTATATCATTTACTCGTGACTCTGTAATATAAGATTGCTAGTTTAGAAGGTCGTATATACAATACGAAACAATCAAAATACATTCACAAATGAAGATCATATTTCTAATTCTTCACATGTAAAAATCTATTATTGAATGACCGTACAGTTGAAGTCTAGATAGTTAATAATGGCCTAATCTTTTTCAGTTAGTTCACATATTTCTATTACAGATGGGTAAAAAAAAATGAATAGAAACTTTGATACTACCTCCCAATGGTATATTGCCATGCAGATAAGAACTTCCTTAATCTTTTAAAATATTCTACTTCAGCTATAATTTGATTTTTCTTTAGAATCTAGTTCATCGGAAATATATGCTTTTTCAATTTGAAGTTTTTTTTTAAAATGGGATCCATAATCTATCTTTAGTTTCAAAGAAGCAAAAGCTTTATTTATGACTGTTTCTATCTTTATTTTAACAAACATTATTTCTGTTTTCATTCCATTTCAAATATTCTTAAAACTTTAGTCAGCGTCATCTGTTGATATATATATATATATATCGAATATACAGACATTACTATTCGAAGAATAAACACTGATAGTGAAGGATATAAAGTCTCTAATATATATTTATACAGAAATGAAAATCATCTTGTGTATTATTCATTAATAAAATACTTATTGGTCTAGTCAATCAACAAAATTTTTCTATAAAAAAATATGCAAGCTTTTTGTTCTATTCAATAAATAAAATTTCACATAAATTTATACAATAAGTTTTTATAATCACTGAATTTATATTAATATTAATGGTTCTTATTTAATATAAACACAGTATAAAAAAGTTTTTTTAACCTTAAATATATTCTCATTAGACTTATAAGTATAATTTTAGATGAAATGTTTTAATAAATTATTTGATAAATATTCGTACTGGTAAAAGCATTGTGTAAATTTGATGAACAATACTTTTACTTTTTTAA
>JAJEKB010021380.1:68131-100892 GCA_022393335.1 Macrotrachela quadricornifera
CCAGTTGGATCAATACCATGTTCATCCGAAATAACTTCCCAAAACTAAAAAATTAATGATGACATATATAAGAGAATCATTTTCATTAGTTTATTACTTTGGCACCAATCTGATTACCACATTGGCCAGCTTGAATATGAACGATTTCACGCATTTTGTTATATCAAATTAATATAAAAGAAGTTTTATACAATCTGTAATAATAGACAGTCAGGAAAGAATTGTCTTTTTTATAGACTACGATGGAGATGCAAACAATGTATCAAATAAGTAGTAGTTTGTAGGTTTAGATAGATAAGAGAAAAATGGGGTGAAAGAGAAGTAGAAAAAGAACAGAAAAGAAAAGAATAATGTTTCGATCCACTGTCGTCGGCAAAAACAACTCGCAACCATCATTCTTTCTTCCTTTTTCTAGTTATACAGGCAGACAAATGGACGTAGAGATTTTATTGGTTGTGATAAAACTGCATATATTTACATATATAAAATCTGTAGGAGGACGATAGTTAATGTCAATGGATGATTCAGAATTTAGAATTCTTTATATTCAATACGTATAGTTCTTGAAAAATAAGAAATAAAATATATAATACAGAATGATGATAAGAGTATCGAAATTAAATCATATATCATACTATTTACATCAGGCAATGTAACATTTTATTCAAAATGATTTTTTATAGTATTAGAGATTTATTAGATCAATTAGAATGCTATTGGCGAAGATCTTACATACATTCATCAATAAGAATAAATCAATTTTTATAAACGAAATCTTTTCTAAAAGGAGATATTATGAAAAAATAAAAACCATTGTATGTCTTATGATTCACCGTATCTATATATTACTATACGATCATGATATGCTCTTTTATACTATAAACACCAAAATAATTTCTTTCTTTCATATAACATGAATACAATAGTATATTTTAATAAGATTTATTTATTTGTTAGTTAAGAATAATCAATGAAAAAAGACATATTGTATAAAGAATAAGTACGTCAGATGTAAATCAGAAAAAAATACCACCAATAGATAACAGAGTAAATATATAGAGATAAGAGAAAGAATTTTGAATATTGCCAGAAAAAAGAAAAAATAGTGGTTTATTAATCGTGATCGTTTAAGCATGTTGCTCTTCTTCTTCGCCTTCGGCACCTTCACCTTCTTCTACAAAAAAAAAAAGGAACACATAAAACTTATATTAAAACAAAATCAATTTAATATATACCTTCAGCAGTTGCATCTTGATATTGTTGATATTCACTAACCAAATCATTCATGTTAGATTCAGCTTCAGTAAATTCCTATCAAAATTAAATTATTTAATCATTCATCAAATATCAAATCACATCAACTTACCATTTCATCCATTCCTTCACCAGTATACCAATGTAAGAAAGCTTTTCGACGAAACATAGCTGTGAATTGTTCACTAATACGTTTAAATAATTCTTGAATTGCTGTACTATTTCCTATAAAATATAAATTATCATTAATTATTTATATTGTATTATTCTACAAAATTTATAATTTCTTATTTACCAATAAATGTTGCTGCCATTTTGAGTCCACGTGGTGGAATATCACAAACAGCTGTCTTAACATTATTTGGAATCCATTCAACAAAATAAGATGAATTCTTATTTTGAACATTTAACATTTGTTCATCAACTTCTTTCATCGACATTCGACCTCGAAATATTGTAGCAACAGTTAAATATCGTCCATGTCTTGGATCACATGCAGCCATCATATTCTTAGCATCAAACATTTGTTGAGTAAGTTCAGGAACAGTTAATGCACGATATTGTTGTGATCCTCGAGATGTTAAAGGTGCAAAACCAGGCATGAAAAAGTGTAAACGTGGAAATGGAACCATATTTACAGCTAATTTACGTAAATCAGCATTTAATTGACCTAATCAAATTAAATATAGAAAATGAAATCATTTTCAAATAATGAAATAAATTACCTGGAAATCGAAGACATGTTGTTACACCAGACATTGTTGCTGAAACTAAATGATTAAGATCACCATATGTTGGTGTTGTTAATTTTAATGTACGAAAACAAATATCATATAATGCTTCATTATCAATACAATATGTTTCATCAGTATTTTCAACAAGTTGATGAACTGAAAGTGTTGCATTGTATGGTTCAACAACAGTATCTGATACTTTTGGTGATGGAACAACACTAAATGTCATCATAATACCTATAAGAAATAATAAAAATCAAATCAAATCAAATGAATATTAATAAAATACTAACGATCAGGATATTCTTCACGAATTTTTGAGATAAGTAATGTTCCCATACCAGATCCAGTACCACCACCAAGTGAATGAGTTAATTGAAATCCTTGAAGACAATCACATGATTCGGCTTCTTTACGAACAACATCTAATACTGAATCAACTAATTCAGCACCTTCTGTATAATGTCCTTTAGCCCAATTATTACCAGCACCTGATTGACCTATTTATAATAACGTAAAATAATAAGAAAGAAAAATATACTTAGTTTTATATAAAATAAATAATAATATATAATTACCAAAGACAAAGTTATCTGGTCGAAAGAGTTGACCAAATGGACCACTACGAACTGAATCCATTGTTCCTGGTTCAAGATCAACAAGAACAGCACGTGGAACATATTTGCCACCTAGTAAATAAATATTATTTACAACACTTCATTTAAATTATAAAAAATATGTATTTACCAGCTGCTTCATTAAAATAAACATTTATTCGTTCAAGTTGAAGATCAGAATCGCCATGATATGTACCAGTTGGATCAATACCATGTTCATCCGATATAACTTCCCAAAACTAGAATAAATATATAATAATTGGCTAGTACGTACAATTAAGAGAGTCTGGGCAAATGTTATAAGCCTTTCTCTTTTTATTGACAAGCAATTTCCTATTACTATATATAGAGAGTATTAAGTTCCATATATATTTCATCTAGTGACGTCATTAATATTCTGATTCATATTTAAAAACTTTGCACGTAGAACTATCTGCATACTTTTGAACCAATTTGATTTCCACATTGACCAGCTTGAATATGAACAATTTCACGCATTTTTGTTATAGTTGTTGTTTTTGTATGTGATGAATCGAAAGTGCGATAGACGTCGATCTGCAATGAGAGACACAGTTATATTGCTCGACGGACGGCCAGATAGTATTAAAAAAAACGAGAGAATATGTGAGAGAGAAGGAAAGACAGCAATAATAACAGCCCGCGAGCGGCGTTAGTTTTTTTTTTCTCTCTTACGCTCACCCCCTCTCTAGTTAGACAGACAGACGGACGGATGATATAGTCGCATTGCTTACGCACCAAAACACACACATATATATAGGCTAACGGAGAATCGACGGCTCATACAAATGAATGAATCATATTTTTACATATAATCCAAAAGGAGAAAGAGAGAAAAGAGGGTAGAAGTTCGAAGATGCGCATATCAACTTATTGACTATACGCCTCAATTGTCAAAGAAACGTAGGTCGATTACTTTATGCATCGGATAAATATAGAATGGGTGAAAAGTAGAAACGAGAAAAGAATAATTAAACATGTTTTTTTAACTATATATTAAAGAAATATGGTGATTACTGTATTAAAAATAGCATCTATTTCAATAAAAAGATATCTTCTTCAAAATGAAGTTTTAAAGAGAAAATCAGAATTTTTTTCTAATGTAATAAAATAATCAAATATTATATTTAGCAGAGGAATGTAGAAAAAAATTCTTGGTAAAACATAGATCCTGAGATCATTTTATCGTTAAAAAAGATAAATTATTAAAAATCAAACGATATGATAGCTTGTTTAATTACTATTGTAATTTAAATCAGAAGTTTCTATCTCTATATACATATTATTAAATTAATATTTCATTCGAAACAGCATGATTAAATAATCAAGATATTCTATATTATAAGAAACTCAATAATATTACTCTTTTAGTTTTTTTAAGTATATATTATTCGATAATTATTAGTATAGGTGAAAAATATAAATACTTCGATTTTTATTAACGAACAAGTATAGGAAACGTTTTTATGCACATTGTTAATAAGATTAATCAGTTGCCCTTCAAACATTTTTGTAAAAATAGAATTTTCTTATAAGAAATGCTTTAATATAATTACTTTCAAGAAAAAGTTACATTTTTATAAGATATTCACGCTAAAAAACAATTAGATGGGAGAAAATATTATGCCGCATTTTGTATGATTTTCTAGCGTAATATGTTAGCCGTAGCCCTTATCTTAACCAATAAAACACTTTCCTCAATTATCAAAGAATATACTAGTGATATCTTTATTCAATAATTGCATTCAGACGTATTTATACACAGTAGTCGATAAGTTACCCGGTACTCTTTTATCGCGAATAACTTTGATAGGAACAAGATGGTGACCTGCGTTTAACACCACCCAAAGGATGTTTTTCAATTGATGTTCTTTTTGTGTGCATTTTGTAAATTTCTACAATAATCTCATCTCAAATTACGATAAAATGTAGCTCAAATCATCGATTTTTGGTTGTAAAATGATCACTATTTATCCAAGGTTTCCTTAACGTTGACTAAGACTTCAAAGATTTCTAAACATCTTCTTGATAGTCATCAAGCTTGATATCTTCGATGAAAATAAATTTTATATATAGTTCAATAACATGGCAAATATAAAAATACTTTCATTTCTGCAGAAGTCATCAATTCGATTTAATATATGGATGCGTTTAAAATGTTTGCCGAGTGATCAATATATTGATATTTATACTATTTTTGTTAATCAAAAAAAAAACCCTAATAATATACAAAAAAAACCACATTTATGCATCATATTCAAATGGAGAAGTTTGATCGTCATCATAATCGTCGCCATCATCTTCGTCTTGTGGATCCATTTGAAATTCTTCGTTATTATTTTTCATATCAGAATTTTCTGATATTGATGAATTATTTGAACTTGTTTCTGATGATGATGATGTTACATAATAATATAATTCACCTGGACGTGAAAATTGTTCTTGTAAAATTTCATTTTCTTCTTCATCAGTTCCTAAATCAAAATATGCTTTCTGTGTATTATAATTATTTATATTTGGTAGTTGTCGTTTTGGCAATGGTGGTAATTGACGAGTATTATTAATTGGTTGTGATTGTGGCTGACTTATATTTGTTAATTTTGATGAACTTTGAAAAGGTAATGCTCGTGTTGTTGATGGTAAGATTCTAAGAATGGAAAATAATTAAATCGATTTAAAAAAATAATAACTAACCTTGGAGCAACTGACCAATTATCATTTTCATCATCAGTTGATGTATGTGAATCAATTGAATTATGTCGACTAGTAACATTATTTCCATTAGTTAATAATGGTTGATGTTGATCAGATGATTGACCTGATTTTTCTAAATAAATTTTATTGAAATATATTTAAAAATTTTTTTTTCTTTTTATACGTGTTGATGTAAAGAAAAGTGCTGTTCGTGGACGATTATTAACAATTTTTTTCGGCGTTACTTCATTAACCATTTGATGATTATTATTAATTATTGGTATTGATGGTTGTTGACGTTGTTTTAATGGTGTAGCTGTTGCTAATCGTCCATCTAATGGTAGACGATGACTACTAGATACTGTTGTTGTTTGTGGTTGTTGTTGATCATTTATTTTTGTTACAAATAATGATGGTTTTGGATCTATTGTGGATATATTTGTTGGAGAAATTTTTGCATGTACTGTAGATGATTTTGGTGTTGTCATTATAGCAGGTCGAGGTGGATTAATTGGTGCTGGTGGTGTAACAATTGGTAAAACATGAATAACATTTGTATCTGGAACATTTAATGTTTTACCATATTGTGATGGAGTAAGAAAGCCATCTGTAAGCTGATGACTAGTTCGTTTTGTTTCATCAAGGTTAATTAAATTTGGAATTTTATTTGTTGGTGAATGAATATGTCCATTTTCTACGCTAATACTTGCTCGTGCACTTGTAGAAATTTTATTTTTACCAAAAAACATATTTTCAATATTCTGTAAAAAATAAACAAAAAATAGTTAATAATTCTGATGTTTTTTAAACTAAATAAGGAGATAGTAGAAAAGATTTTTGGTGTGATAGAAAAATATCGAAACAGAAAAATATGATGCCTGCAGTCAATACTGACTCTATTTACTTATAGTTCATTGTTGCTTTTTTTTATTATTATACTAGTCTATACTTTCGTCAAGTAGTAACAATAATAAGTAATACTGAATATAAATTAACTAACAGAATTCGTTGAAGAACTATCAACATCTTCAGAAAGTCCATAAAACTCATATACTATGAAATAATACGATAACAACTGCTGTATTTATTGAATGTATTGACCTTTGCTAACAATCGCATAATGTTAACGATCAAGTTAACTTTTTATTCTATTAAAAGAAAAACTCCGAATCAACATTACCTAAATTATTCCTCAACAATCGTTATTACTTCGTCGTCACAGGCAAAACTCTTGCCATGAAGTGGTAACCACTAGGCGCAATATCCGGAGAATAGAGAGGGTGATTTAGTTTGAAGATAAGAGTATCATTCTGCCTGTTCTTTGGATATTGCGTCTATTGGTTACCACATCTATACAACGTCGAAGAAATTACTTCATGTCAAGAGTTTTGCCTGTGATGATGAAGTAATAAAGACTGCCGAAGAATACTCATGTATTATTGATTTGGAGTTCTTTTTTAATAGAATAAATAGTTAACTCGATCGGTGACATCGTATGATTGCTAGCAGGGTCAATATATTCAATAAATACAGGAATTGTTATCCTATTGTTCTAGAGTATATGGGTTGCATGAACTCTCCGGACATGGTGTTATATAAACAGTTTATCGTTTACGGTTGCTAAACGGAAAAATTGGACATTATCAATAACTTATCTCTTATATTTGATCACTATTAGAATCTTTAAATTAACTTATGTAATAAAGTATGTCATTTACTAGTCAGAATTCTTTGAAATATTTAGCAAACGTTTTTACGATCAACTAAATTTTCTTATATTAGTATGAAAGTCATCCTTTGCATTCCAATAGAATCGAACAATAAGGCTAATGTGTATCATCAGTTAATTTGAGATGTTCTCTCTTTTATAAGTAAATGAATAATATTGAAAAAGGATATTATAAGATTATGTATAGTAATTCAAGATTTTAAATAATAACACAATAATCAATAAAAATCTTTTCTTTATATAAAATATATTTACCGATGATCGATTTGATCCAGATTGTCGAAAACTTCCCGAAGGACGAAATGATGATCGTCGTCCATCATAATCACCTTCGTTAATAGCTTCTCTTGAATGTACACGTTCTTTCAGTACTGATACGAGTCGATTTAAATTGAAACCCTATTCATATATATATATAAATATATATACACATATAATTAATATGCAATATATTAAATAATCAATAAGAATCATCAAAAAAAAAAGAAAGGGTTTAAACATCACAGGTTAAAGAAAATTAATTAATAAAAAAAAATCATCATGCCGAAGAATCAAATATATTTTCAAAAACAAAAAAAAAATATTTTTATATCATTTATTTGATAATCTTGATACATGCATTTATATATAACTGACCTCTTCATCATAATCATCATCAACATAATAATTATCATAAATTGAACTAGTGCTTTTCCGTTCAACAATTATCTGTACATATTTATAGCGCAAAGAAAACATTTAACATTTAAACTTACAGTATCATTACTATGACCTTGTTTATATGAACGATAATTATCAATATATAAACAAATAGCATAAACTTTCCCAACAGTTAATTTTGGATAACCAGGTATACCATGTAATTCTTAATATAAGAGAAAAACAATTTTTTCAATAAAAAAGAATTCCATATTTTATTTTTACCATTTTTAGGTGGTACAACAAGATCAAGTAATGATTTTGTTCCACCTTCATGTAATTTAATAGTTTTCTTTGCATGATTAGGCCATAATTTACATATAACTTCTCGTAACTCGTTGTCTGCTTCATCCATTTCTTCAGCAGCTATATGAAATTTTTTTATGAATTATATAAACAAAACAGTAATGATAGAAAAAAAAACATGTACCATTACGCATTTTAACACTAAGAGATTCACGAATAAGAGCAAAAAGTGTTGTCGTAAAATGTACTTGACGTTTATCATCAATTGGCATATTCATACGAATTAAACGCTAAATATATGAAAGAACATTGTTAAAACTAAATAATCGTAGAAGATCAGAATTAACATTTCAGAAATATCAATTTTACTAATATTTCTGTTTTAATAAGATGATCTCATCAAAGGTAGAAATCAATACTCATAATCTCAGTAAATGTAAGCAGAATAAGAAAAGTTCAGAGTGAGCAAAAAGCAATCGGCTTCGGCTCTGTTCATAATAGAAGCCTGATCAGAGTCAAAGCTATGAAGCTCTATTTCAAAATTGATATAAAATTTAAACAATATTCGATGTTTTTAGAATTTCTTTTAACTAGTATGATGTATAAGATAATTTGTTTAGGACTATAGGATATTTAATTACATTTTTTTGCTTTAATTCAAGCAACTTTTTTTTTAACCTAGTCTCAATGTCCACAAATCTTCACATTTCGAATCCACATGTTTCTAATCTTAATTCCTATCAACACCTATTTCGGTGAATTTTTCCAAGATAATATTTTAATCTTAATAATATTCATCATTTCAATGACTCGTATATCAGCTGAAAAAACATTCAAATTATTCTTATGAATAGGAAAGAAAATACGAACATATTGTTTATACATACTTTATATGCTAATTTCGATGGACATTTAGTTCCAAATCCAACAGGTGGTGACATTAATCGAAGCATTTCAAACATTTTTGTATATTCCAATTTTCCTCTATTTTATATTTCAATTAAATAAAAAAGAAAAAAATTGATATTAAAAAAAGAAAACTACATACGTTCCATCAGGATCATATTCTGACCAAGATCGAAGAAATTCATCAAGATGATGTGCACCTAATATAGATGAATCTCTTGTTAAATAATCAAAATTATCCATAATAACCGCCACAAATAAATTTAACATCTAATTTAATTTAATTCAATTTCAAATTTTTTTTCTTTTTATATAAACTTACTAAAAATGATGAAAGAAAAACAAATGAACAAAAATAAACATATGCAAAATTTGATCCACATCTATGTGCACTTTTTGTATGTTGTCGATCAGTATATGGTGGTTGACATTCAACATTAGCTCTACATGCTAACATAACTGCTTGCCAACTTTCACCTGTTGCACATCTGATTATTTAAATACAAAATCAAATTATATTAATTTATGTGTTCATAAATTAAAATAAAATAAAGAACAAAAGAAAAGATTATATTTATCTAAAGCATATTTTAAGCAGACAATAATCACAAATACCTGAACAAGAGCATTAAAGCATAAAAAAAATTGGCAAAATTATTGTGTCGACTTATCTCGGATTTTCCCGAGTCATGGCGAACATTACCAAAAACCTTTTAGGCAAAGAAAATATATTAAAATATAAAATAAAAAAAATAAAAAAAAACAAACTAAATAACATGCAAAAGAATTGAAAAATTATATATATAAAAAATAAAAGTAATAAAAACTTCACCACTATCACAGAACAAAAAATAATGTTATGTATGAGAAAATTATATATATAAAATAAATATGATCTATTTTTAATCTAGAGATTTTCATTTATTCCTCTTGCCTGAATAAGACGAGTGTAGCTTGAAAAATGGTCTGAAAATTATTGTGATCATGTATTGTCGATGTATGATCGACTTTTATATTTCCAAACATCTGTAGGTTAAATGAAATGTTCTTTTTAAACTCATGTTTTTTTTTAAAACTACTTAAACTAATTATTTTTAAACAAAACAATTATAAATACCTGCATCCCAATAATAGCATAAATAAAAAAAAGCATTGCAATTAATAAACAAACATAAGGAAGTGCCTAAATAATAGAGTAAATTTTCTATTTATATTAAAATATAAATCTCTTTTTTTGTTTAGTTTTACTTTAAATGATTGCATAAATGTCCAAAGTAAAATACGTATTGTATATCCTTGTCGTAAAAGTTTTATTAAACGTGCAGCACGAAATAAACGAAGAAAACCCAAATTGAGTAATGTATTCTATAGAAAAAAAATATTCATTAAAATTCTATTTGAATTTTATCTTTTTTGAAATTGATATTGAAAAGTTTTATAATGCTTCGCCTTGTTTTCATCTTGATAGAAACTTAAAACAAAATACAGGATATGTAGAAGTCTTATTATCAAATAGTAGTGATTATGTTAAGTTTTTAATGTCGAATTCATGAGATTCCTAGAATTTGAGAAGATCTGATATTAAATGATGAATATTGAAAGATAAGCAACATCAGGTCTGAAAATTTAGAAGCAGTAGTTAAAAACAAGGTTTAAAAATATATATAAGGATAGAACATAATTATTATCATGAAAAAAAAACGCATTTCAGACGTGCTGACAAGCATAAAAATCAGCATTAAATTATCTAAAACTCTTTTTATGTTCGTATCCGTCTTACCTTTCCGCTGTAAATAATAAAAATTATCTTGTGATATTCATCGTTTAATATCAAATCTAATTCAATCCGCTTCATAAAAAAATATTTTCTTATGCTAATACGGTATCAAATTCTAGGACTCACATGAATGTGATACGACTACCTTATCATAACCATCACTATTTAATAATGATACATTCCAATTTTAACATATTTTTGTTTCGTATAAAATCTATTATTGATGCCTTTCAAAATAATCAGATTGTCTATCCTATAGTCTTAAGGTCAGACACTATTTTTGTCATATTATACTTGCTTATTCTTTTCATTCTTATTTTCTACACACATTATGGTAGAATCTTAATTCAAAGATAATTTTTAAACAAGCAAATATTGAAAAGCATGTAACTATTCATTAGTAATTTAAAAAATAAGTTAACTTTTGAAAGAATTCAATCATAACAAGTCATATATGTATACTTTCTATCCTAAAAATAAAATGCACTTAAACTAGTCAACTTGATCTATGAAGAAAAGTTCTTTTAGTATTTTCCAATCACATCCGATCTTGTTTAACACCAAAGAGAATCCTAATTAAATTATTCAGAAACATGAAATATCTTCTGTTAGGATAAAATAATCTCAAGTTCATCTTAACATTAATATCATCGACATTCTTCATATCCTAACTTTATTATACGACTTAAATAATGTTCACCATGCAATATACGAATTAAATATCTTTAATTCTATCAAATTATAAAAAACAATCATTTTACTTTGTGTTTTTGTGGTCCAGCTGTTAATGGAGCATTTGATTTGCCACTGAACTAAAATACAAAAAAAAAATAAAACATAATATTCAATAAATCAATACAATCATATTAATATATATACTCGAAATTCTGTAACAAGTACATCAGCAATACTACCAAGTACTGTAATAAAATCAAATGCATTCCATTTATCACGAAAATAATTCTAAAATTTGTATTTCCAATATAAGAAGAAAAATATTGCATATTTTTTTTGCTTAAACATACTCTTAAACCAAATGCAATTATTTTTAAAATACTTTCAACAGTAAATAAAGCAGTAAAAGTTGTATTAGCATATGTTAATATATCATTATATGTTGGTGGACTTTTATAATACTATAAATAGAATATAATGAAAATTTTGTTTTTTTATGACAAACAAAAAAACCAAAACTTACTTTTGCCATAAGTACACAAGTATTAAGTGCAATCATAACCATAATACAAAATTCAAAATAAGATGAAGTACATAATTGCCAAATACGATAACGTAATGAACCTTCTTGTTTAGGTTTACATCGTCGGATAGGTTTAGCATTTAACGCAAAATCAATACATGATTTCTAAATATATTTGTTTTTTTTTTTGTTTTAATTAAGAAAAATAAAATTTTATTTTTTACTTGATTTTTATTTATTTCAGCTTCTTCTAATTCTTTTTGTCCTTGATCTTGAAATGTAATAATTATTAAAGCAACGAATATATTGACGAAAAAAAATGGAAATACAATAAAATAAACTACATAAAATACTGCAACTTCAAGACGATGACCAGGTCGTGGACCACGATTAATGCCTGTTGCATCAATTGAATGTTGCAATACACTAGATTTATTCTTTATATTTATTTAAATATGACTAAATAAATTTAACATACGTTGGCCATCCTTCGCCTGTTTGAACAGTAAATAATGTTAAAATAGCTTCTGGAACACTATCATATGTAAAATCATATGCTTTCCATGTTCTTTCCTGACATTCAGGCTTATTTTTACCAGTACCATAATCAAAATATAATCCTCTAAAAAGAAATTTAATAAAACTAGACAAAACAAAAAAAAAGAAATTTATAAATACTTACCGACATTCTTCAGGTGTTAATTTCGATAAATCTGAACATCGATAAAATTTTCCTTTAAATAATTGTACAGCAATGACAGCAAAAATAAATTGAAATAACATATAAACAATTCTATAAATAAATAATTATTAACTTAATAAAAATAAAAAAGATATAATTTGTTACAATATAGTTAAAACATTTGATAATGAAGTAATAACACAATCGAATACAGCTTTTAATTTTGGTACACGATTAATTGTTTTTAATGGACGTAAGACACGTAAAACACGTAATGATTTAATTGTATTTAAATTTTTTCCAGCTCCATTTTCTCTATAAAAAATTATATATAAATAATTTTATTTTATTTTTTTCTATATTCGAAAAATTTTGTCTTACGTAAAACCAAAAGCAACTAATGCACAAATAACAACAAGTGCATCAAGTAAATTCCATACATCACGACAATAAGCACCTTCATGAAGTACAACACCTAAATCAACAATCTATAATAAAAAAAATTGAATAATAAATTATTTAATTATTTATTTAATTATATACTTTAAGTAATAATTCAATAGTAAATACACCTGTAAATGCAAAATCAAGATAATTAAGTATTGTATTACGTCTTGATTTTTCATGTACAGGATCTTCAGCAGCTAATGATATTGAACTAAGACATATAACAATCATAATAAGTAATTCAAAATAGCGAAGAGTAACAATAAAATGACAAAGTCGACGAATTCTATAAAGTATAATTATATTTTAATTATTATTTTATTAATAGTTCTGCAAGATAAAGTTTTTCTTGTCTGAAATCTCGTCTCATGATTTCAAACCAATGATATCCGAGGATGAGGTTGTTCTATAGTCAAAATAAAATATCGACATACTAGTGCTATTTTATATAGCGTGTTTAAAGTAATAAAAACGTTTGAAAGACTTAACTTATTTTGCATATATCTCATCTTTAGAAGATGATAAAATCTTAAATTTTTTTCTATGAAAAAATATGCCATCGAAAGCTCTATAAAAGCTGTATGAACAAATTCTTCGTGCACAGAAAAAAAAGATTTTTCAAATATTTTTATTATTTTTTAAATAAGTGAATCTTAAAGAGTTCAGAATATTGGTGTTCATCTTTTTTTTACATTGGTAAACTTACGGATTAGTACTACTAAAAATAAACATTGAACTGTATGGAAGAATTGGTTTAACAACGCGTGCTTGTTCTTTTTTCTTAGCTTCTGCTTCAGCTACAGCATCAGCTTCTCGCTTTCGTGCTGCTTCTTCAGCACGAGCTTTTATAGCTGCTGGATCATCAAGTCCTGGCAATTTATCTAGTGATGCTGAATAAAATGAAAATTTCATTAAAATTTTTTTTTTGCAAAAAGAAAAAACAAAAAATCTATATTACTTGGAATAAAAACTGGACCAAGATCATAATCTAAACCTGGTATATAATCTAAATCTGCTTTTGCAATTAAATGTCTATCAAGAAAATCATCAGCTTTTGGATTAGTTGAATGATGTGATGGAATATCAAAAGCTGTTTTAACTGCATGATCAACATAATCTTTTTTTGTTGTTTGTTCAAGATTATTTCTTTTTGCTAATGCATCTTGTTCGGATTTTTTAGGTTTAGCACTTGGTGTATTTGTTGTCATTGTATCTGTTGGTGATGGACCTAATTTAAACATTGTTTCAACATCTTTTGTTTCACGTTCACGTTTCTAAAAATATTATTTAAGTTTTTTATTTTCTTTTATTACAAATATTAAATTACTTCTTCTTCTGCTGCTTGTTCTTCTTCTTCACCTTTTGTAAGTTCATGTGCATTAGCTAAATTATCAACAGCAATAGCCAAAAAGACATTAAGCAATGTATCTAATATAATAAACATATGTACAGATGATTTATAAAAAAAAAACATTTACAATTGCCAAATAGAACAAGAATAACGAAATAAAGTGAATAAATCATACCATTACCACCATCTTTAGTTTGTGAATAAATACCATTATACATAATTTCATTCCAATCTTCACCAGTTAAAATCTAATTTAACAAAAAAAAAAAGATTTTTTTTATTTATAATGAAGAGACAATAAAACAAAATAGATAATTTATTTTACTTGAAAGACAGTGATAAGTGCAGTAGCAAATTTATTAAAATTTTGTAATGGAGTTTCTTCTTCAAAACTGAATCTATTTAATAAAAATCCTTAAAAATACTTTCTAAATAAAAAAATATTTTATTTACTCGCCACCAAATAATTGCATACCCAATAATGCAAATATAAGAATAAATAAGAAGAGAAGAAAGAGTAAACTAACAATTGATCGCATACTACTCAAAAGTGATACAACTAAATTACGAAGAGATGCCCAATGTCTATAAAAAAAATACAAAACAAAGACATTTATATAAAAATTTTCCCATATTTTCTAAGAATAAGATCTAGGAGATATAGAACCACAAGTAGCATCAAATAGTAAGAAAGAATATGGTCGAAAAATCGTGAAATTTTTCTCATTCTAAAACCATTATAAAATGAAAGTGCATAATTAGTATGTAACTATCTTAGCATTCATTTGCTGAGATTTCATTCCTTTTCTGAATAAAATTCCTTTTCATGTTTTTTTAACCTCTGACCCTCGGCACTCTATAATTTATAGAGATTTTTATTCAAAAAAGGGACGAAATCTCAGCAAACGAAAATTTATGTACTTTCATTTTATGATGTTTTTAGAGTGAGCAAAATTCTACTATTTTTTGACCATGTTATTTTAGTCAAACGATTATGAAAATAGAATATATTATTAAAAGTTCGATTTTAGATATTCAAACATTATTATTGACGTATCTGACAAAGATGAACACAAGACGACCCTTTTATTCTTGTCCACAGTCGATCTTCATTCTGTTTCAAGCAGACAAAAATTTTGGAAAATTCTTAGCTGCTTAGACTGAGATCTTTCCAGTATTTAATAACTAGAAAACCGAGAATTTAATAACATTTAAACATTTCAGAACTTCTTCAAATCTAATATATTTAATTGAAATTTCTGTGATACAAACATTATTAAAGTATATAAGACATAATAGGTTTTATTCGTGATTAATAACTTGTATTAGTGATTACTAATAAAAGTCAATTGAATTATAGTTCCTCAGGGAAAAAAAAGTAATTGTTTTTATCAGAACTGATTTCGATTAAATAAATGATTTCAATTAATTGTTATTAAAAAAAAAAAATTTCTTTTTTTATAAATAACTAACCGAGTAACTTTAAAAATTCTTAATAAACGTAAAGAACGTAAAACTGATACACCAAATGATTCTTCAGGATTAAAATGTGTCCAAATAACTTCAAATATTGAACCAACAATAACCTAAAAAGAATTAAAAAATAAATTGAATCATAAAAAAAAAGATAATAAACATACAATAAAATCAAATATATTAAATGATGATGCAAAATATTGATTAACACCAAGACCATACATTTTAAAAAGCATTTCAAAAACAAATAAACCAAGAAATACAAATTCAGCAATATCTTAAATGAGAACAAAAGATATTAATATTCTTAATTGAATATATATCATAAATATAAACATACATAAAAAATCAGTAAGAAATTGTTTTTGTCCATCATGTTCAATAGCAACACATGCAGTATTAAGAAAAACAAGTACAATAACAGTCCAATAAAAAGCTTGAGTTTTAACCAAAATACGAATTTTACTCCTTAATATTAAAAAGAAAAGACATATTTTTATATGTTAAATTTTTCTTACTTTATTACACGTTGTTGAATATGCCAACGACGAGCAAATGTTCGTGGTCGATCAGGACGTTCAATACCAGTTCCTCGACCACGATTGAATGCATTGTCTTTAAAGAAAAATTTACAACAATTTTAATATCTTAAAAATCCATTATTCAAAATAGAAGATACGAGATAGAGTTCATCAGATTAGTCGCGAGTTTCCGTTCGACTTTAAAAAGAACGCTAATTGTAATTTAATCCCTACAGGATCATCATAAGTATTGCTTGAAAAATATGTAGTGCATCCTACAAACATATATACCCTTAGAAAACAAAAGCTGAACATGATATTTCGACTCTTTTTTGACACTCTCAAAAGGATATTTTGGAAAAAATAACTATACCATTGGATAGTGCTTGCAAGACAATAGAGAACTTCATGCACTATCAGAATATATAATTGCTTTATTAAAAAAGTAATTCTATAGTGAGACAAAATTTTAAAAATTAATCTCGATGACAATGACAAAATCACGTTTTTGTGAATCTAGTGAATTATTATGTTTTTTTTAATCATATAAAACAAAAAGGATATGCATGAAATCAGAATTTTTTTTGTTAATAAAACAAGTCTTTCAAAGCTTTGATAATCTACATCAACTAATCAAAATGTCCTATCATCATGAGTGGCATTTCTTAGTGAAAAAGGAAAAAAAAACTTTGCATGATTAAATTCGAGATCATCTCTATTCTTAATTTTCATTCTTCAATCAAAAAAAAATCCAATTATAAATCTTTTCATCAACTTTTTTCTTCCACTTTTCGAACAAAAATAATTTCGTTATTAGCCTACACAATTAAAAACTTCTTTTATATTAATTCATTAATGAATCTTATTCATAAAAAAAACAGGCACATTACATATTTGGATAATCACTGAACGCATTCAAATAGAAATGAAGTTTTTATTTAAAAGAAACGTGTCGTTTCTCGCTAGATATACGCTCGAATGCATTTATAATTGACAATTCTTCAGAACGCAGTTTAATGCATTGTAAATATATATATATATATATATTATTTAATACATACCAATATCTTCTTCATCATCATCTAAACTATGCTGTTTTCCTGGTCGATGATGTCGAATTTTTTTCAATGTTGCATATTTTCGAGCTAAATAAATAAAAATCAAACATAATAAAAAAAAAACAAACAAACTATATATTAACCTTCATGAATTGCACGTCGTTCTTGTTCAGTTGTTCTTTCTTCATTTAAAATAACATCCTCTATAATAAAATATTATTATTATATAAAAATAAAAACGAAATTTTCGATTTACCAGCACGATTAATCCATTCAATATAATTATTATATTCTCTATCAATTTGTTGTTGACGACGAAGTTTAACAAATTCTCGACGATTTTCTACACGTTCTCTTTCTTTAGCAAATTCTCTATAAACAAAAAATTTAATTCAATAGTAATTTAGAAATAAAAATTCTAACCCGCTTAAAACACCAAGAACAAGATTAAGCATAAAAAATGAACCAAGTATAATTAATGGTACAAAATAAAGCCAATTAAATAAAGTTCCTACTGCATCATTTGTCTATATTAATAAACGTATTCAATTAATATCAAATATAACATTAATATTTTCATACCCAATAAAGTACTTGTGTCCATCCTTCCATAGTTATACATTGAAAGACAGTAAGCATAGCAAAACCAATATTATCAAAACTAGTTATGCCTTTATTTGGACCATCCCAATATTCTCGACAAACAAGAGATTCATTTGGAATATTACATGTAAATACACCATGTTTTATATTTAGCCAACCTCCAATAAGATCTAATTAATAAAACTAATTTAAAAAAAACCACATTTATAAGAAATTTTCTTTTTTATTTACCCCCGGGCATTCCACATGTTGTAGCTTGATTATCATCATCTTTATACATTACTAATAAAAGATATTAAAAAAAAAAAGAGTAAAATTTAATATAATGAGAATATAATTAAATTAACTTACAATCTTCGCCGTCCATATCAGCAGCTAAAAAATAAAAAATAACATCTATTTTTATTTATATATTTATTTTCTTTAAATTTGATCATTGGTAATATTATTCTACAATTCTCATGAGAAAATAATTGTCAAAACAACTTTTTCATTAATTTATAGTGAAATAATGCAGAAGAAAAGATTTATCGATTAGGATAGAAGAAGAAGAAAAAAAAAAAGATGTCAGATAAAATGCATGGATATTAATATAAAATACTTTCGAATGTAATATTTGGATTTTAATTCTTCTATAACAAATATTAAAAAAAACCAGAGACTTTATGAATGTGAATTTCTCAATGAAAATTTTAAAAGATAATTTTTACTATCAAATGTTTGATTTAGTTTAAATTCATTTAAAAATAATATTATTTTCAAATAAAATAATTAATTTCTTTTTTTTTCTTCTTTACATTATATTACTTATTTGCATGTTAATAAATCTCTGTTGTTAATCATAGAATATGATAAATTTTTATTTTATTCATCGTGACATGATCATTTCTAAGATTGGTAAATAAGAATATTTATTACTAAAATTTATTGATGCATAAAATGATTCATCACATATTCAAATCTATCATTGTTAATTGGAAAAAAACAAAAGAAATATCTTATTCTATTATAAAATACAATAATTGAATGTTTTTTTGTTGTATAATATAAAGAACTCCTACAATTGTTAGAGTTTTCTAGTTTTCCGCTATTCAGATTTGAATAGTAAAAAGAAAAGAGAGAGAGAGAGATTAAATAAATAAATAAATATATAAATTCCATTTCCGATAGATTTCATGTTTATACATATTATATTCTATAACTGACCTGTTCGATTTGCATAAAAACAAGTCGTATGAAAAACGCCTGAATATAATTCAAGACCAATAATAGCAAAGATTATAATAGCAAAAAGAACTAAAAGAGCGATTTGAAATAATGGAGCCATTGCTTTTAATATAGATTTAAGCACCACTTGAAGACCTAGATTATAATGAAATGAATATATTTTTCTTTTTTCTAAATTCAATTTAATATTAAAAAAATATATTTACTTGGAATACCAGAGACAAGTTTAAGTGGTCGAAGAACGCGCACTGCACGCAATGTACGTAAATCGAATGAACTACTTTTTTTAATACTTATCGTTGCCAAACTAAATTACATATAAAGACGAAAAAATAAAACAAGAATATTATATAATCAATATTTTATTTATTACCCGGTAACAACAACAACAAAATCCATAACATTCCAAGGACTTCGAAGATATGAACCATTATGTAATATAAATCCTAATGCAATTATTTTAAGAGCAGCTTCAAAACAAAATATTCCAATAAAATAAATTTCAGTTTTTTCCTATAGATACAAAAATAAAAAATTTAACTACATCAATTAAATAAATTCTTTTCTATAGATACAAACTAATGATCTAGCTAATGTTGTTTTATCATTATTAGGTAAATGTTCTTCAAGTGCCAAAACAATACAATTAGCTATAATTGTTAATAGCACCATATATTCAAATGGACTAAATATAATTTAATTTATTTGATTTTTTGTTTGTCATTTTTATAGTAAAAAAGAAAAAAAAGAGTTAATTTCAATTAAACTTACTTCCATTCAATAACAGCATTTGCTCGTTTTCGTATCCAATTAGTTTTTGAAAATATAAATAATGATCGTTGATTGGACTCATTTATTTGATGAGCATAATGTTTCAATTTCGCTTTCCATGCGCCACGTCGACCCGAATGTAGACTATGTGGATCACCGCCGGTTATTGCAGCCATAGTACCACCTTCTTTCAGAGCCCTGATCATGGCAGATACATTGTTAAAATCGCCCATGATTTAGGCCTTGAAATTTATACGATTATCTATCTCGTCTCGTTCTCAGTGGAAAGGAAACATGGGTGTTGTAGTATAATAGCAAGTAACACCACATACACAAAAAAAAAGAAAAAGAGAAAAGACGACTAGAAGCAAAAGAATAATAACTGCTGTTGACACACACGACTTTACTCTCAGTTTGGCTGACGAGAAATAGAAAAAAAGGCGTTCAACAATCTCTATTTTTTTTTCTCTACGATGTTAGAAATACAAAACGGAACAAAGCCAACCCTTTCTTTCTCCTTCTTTTGACGTGATTCCCCAACAGAATTGAATGAACAACAGAGCTTAGGCGCAAGAATGAAACCAAGACTTACATAGGCATTCAATGTCGATACAAATAACGAGCAGGATGATCAATTTTATAGTGTATAGAAGAAAAAAAAAGAAAAAAGCGAGAATGCAAGATTTTCCCCCGTTGTTGCTATTTTACGACACAATTAAGCGAGAAAAAAGAATTGATTGATAAGAGGCAGGCAATCAAAAATAGAAGCGTGTAAAATTTTTCTTGTTTTATCCTGTTGATCTTAAGTGTGACATTGATGATTTTCGAAGTGTCCTTAGGGCGAATATTGAACTACTCAAGAGAAAACACTAACGCTTTTATCTAATGACTCAATCTTCTATAAGAAACAGATGTTTTATGAATAATACATTAATATCCTTAGAAAAATCTCTATTCTTCCATAACAAACGGAAATAAAATCATTATAAACTTCTTAATACTTACAATTCATTAAACATGAACATTTCAATATATCAATAAAGAAAACTAGTTGAATTATTCTTTCTGTCTAATATGAATTAAATAATCTATAGATAAAAAACGATTTGAATGCAGTTTCTCTCTCTCCCTCCCTCTCTCTCTCTCTTTCTTTCTTTCTTTCTTTCTTTACGTTAGTTGACATAAAAAGCGTACTCAAGGGTGTTCATCATAGCAATAATTCAATTCTGCATTAGGTTTTTTTTTTTATCAAAACAAAAGTCCTAGATGTAATTATAGATCAAAAGCGTCTTTTTGGTTAGACTATCGATCAAGATAAAAAATCGTTATAAGAAAGTTTTGCATAAATATTTTGATTAGATAATGATTAAATCGACATCTATTTTTATGTAATTTTATATGTAAATACTTATTATTGAAATAAAAATTAGTGTAGAATAAATATTTACTAGTTTTTAGTACATGTTAATAATATTAAATTTTAAAAAGATAATTTATGTTGTCGAATATAACCAAAAAAATAAATAAATAATATTATAATTTATGATTGACTTTAATATATAATCCGCTTATATATAAGACGATTTTGTATCATTATAAATATATATATATTGAATATAAATCTGTTTATAATTTTTCTTCCAATAATCTATTAGTCGCAATTTCTTTGGATTTAAAATATAAAAAATACGGGAAAATTCTAGTATAATTCTTTCAGTTTGTATATATATTTCAAATAGTTAGGAAATAGGTCAATCTTAAATGACTTATTTCTTAGTATTACAGCAGATAAAAATATTCTGCGACAGACTGTAAGAAAATTCAACGTTTTTCTGACAGTATTCATTAGTGATGATAAGATAATGAAATGTCAAATTTATTAGAAAAAAAAACATAGACGAAGAAAACTTTTCCTTTCAGCTGCCTTGCACTATATAGTGTTGTTCAATAACAGATTCATTATTTCGATGTCCTTTTCTATAATTATTATTATTTGTAATTATGAATATAAGGTCAGTCTGATCCAAAGTTCGCTCGCTTCTAGTACAGACAAAGTAATTACATATTAACTACTATAACTAATATATGTTATGAGATAGTCAGTATACTCTGATATGGATGGTTCAGGACAAACAGCCATTAGTGACTTGTCCAGGACTATTGCATGTCTATTGGCATGAAGGCCCGAACAGAATCCCTTGGCAGTAAGTACTGAATAACTTAATCCTTCAACAATAGAGACTCTTCTTTAAAAAGCTAATCATACAAAAAAAAGGAGATTTTGAATGACATTTACAACATCTCTAATATAATCTTACTATCATTCATTCATTGAATAAAATGAATTAAAATAATTGTATTTAATAAAAGAAATTTTAAATATTACTTCTATAGCTATAATATACATTAATATTATTACATCTGATCATGTTTATGAATATTTTCACACTGCTATAGACACTATAATAGTATTAAAATTATATTAGACAAATGTGTGAATTTAGAATAATATTATATAAAATTGTCAATAAAATTACAATTATAATAAAATGTCTTAAGTGACATGTAAGATATTAAATTTTATTAATATAAAAGTCAAAATATAATGTAATCCGGTTTTTTTTCTAGTGAGATTTACGTGCATGCTCAAATCAGATGAAAATACTTTTTTTTTTAATATAATAATTCGTGAAATGTATTATATTTCTTTCAATTAACACATTTTTATAATGTTAAACAAAAATATTTACTATATCGAATAATTGAAATTAAACTCTATCAAATATAAATTTAACATTAGGTCTCTTGTTATAAATGTTAATCATCTAGTCTTTCGAAGAACCAAATTCTCAAAAAAAATCATATTTTTATTTTATACTAAAAATAACAATTTGAAACTTATTTATTAATGATAAAGATTAAGAATACTCTAATTAATTGAAATTATATACACATATGTTAGAATACATTTCAAACTATTCGCTCCTTATACTATGAACATTATCTTTCTCAACCACTCCTATAAATTTCATTATGTGTAATAAAAATAATATTTAATACCTTCGTCTTTTCAATTAAATATACTTTTTTTTAAACAAATAATTAAATTAATTTGCGTCGTATAAATTGTTAAATTTACCATACTCATTCACAGTCTATAAGACTTTTATAATAATAGATCAAAAAGAAAAATTCTGAGGACATAATATCTCTTTTTTTTTATAGGTTTTTTCATCTAGAGATTATCAATTCATATAGCAATTATTCGATCATATTCTATTATTTATCACCCGAGGGTATAAATTAAACGAATTTTTATATATTAATTATCTTATAATATATTAATTCTTATTAAAAAAAAATGTACATTTATATTGCATACACACCCGAATGTACGAACAGCTCCTGAACTGCCAATAGATTGATTTGCTTTTTTCATTTGTTCATGTGTGAATAGTACATCTTTAGTACCATATAAATCTAATGCACGACGTCGACCCATTTGTGTTACACTGTCACGACGTAAATTTCCTGGTGATAATCTTTGTGATTGATAATTTGTTCCATTAAGAGCGGCTTGTGAAAATCGTCGAGCTGATGCTGATCGTCCACCAGCTAATAATATACTCATTCTTTTGTTTTTCGTTTTATCTAATAAATTAAATTATATACATAAAATGTAATGAGATGAATATAGTCATATAGCCCTAGTTGACTTTTTTTTTTACCGATGTTATTCTATTCAAGTAATGGAATGAAGAACTTCCGTAGTGTAGAAACAAAACAAAAGCCGAATATATTATAAGGCAAGTTTTGTTTTTCTAAGGTATAGGTATACAAAAAAAAATATATTAAATAGACAGCTTAAGAACTTGACAAATCTCTTCGGGTGTAATTAAAGATTTTTACGAGTGTTAATAGGTGAATTAAAGGAAAAAAAATGAGAATATAAACATTTGATACTCTACCTTTTATTAATAAATTAGAAAATGATTGCGTGAACACTTAGTAATAACTATTTATTGATAGGATTGAGTGTCAACACTTTTTCCTACTTATCAACCCATAAATGACATTCAGAATATAAAAAAAAGGCGACTCATCTCATGCTTCATCACACATTACGATTATATTGGCTGCATAATCGAATTGATAAAAAGCGGATGCGCATTTGTAACAAAATTGCAAAGAAAAAAAGATAGATTTTTTAACAGTGCTATCAGTAGTAAGTTATATTATTTTTTTAAAGAAAAAATAAAAGACAATAATCAGGTAGGATATGATTTCTCTGAGTTTTTTCCTGATAAATATACACGTACACCATATGCCTGCAGAATTTTAAATTAAAACAAAGACAAGAAAAAAAACACAAAAAGTCATATTTTTATGCAAGTAATATTCTAAAAAGGAAAATTTATAAATATATGATAGTCGTCCTTGCTATTGGCTTAAATGAAAATAGTAAAGAAAAATCTTTATGTTAGAAATAATCTTAAGATATATAAAAGAAAAATAATACATCTACATATACTTATATGAATAAATTCTTTATCTTTAAGATAATATTTTAGTCGTTTATTCAAGAATATCTTTTATATTAATTCATCATGAATGAGTTTGTATAGAAAAAAAAGAAAAAAAAAACTAAAGAAAGATGCGCAGGTTTACCAAATGTGTGTTTTAGACATTCTCTTCTTTTTTCTTTCTTTAATGCAACTAATGAATAAAAAAAATACAACCATTGAATAAATCCGTTACAAACAAAGAAAATAAAAAGAAGTCAGTACTCAATTGTCATTCATTCGTTTTGTTGAACATCTATCTAATTTATAATTACATCACGACGTCAACAATGGAGATCTTTCTATTAAAAGGATGTTTCAGTTTCCGGTTGTATATAGTAGAAAAGCACTGCAAGAAAAAAAATATATTTGCCATATATTTTTAGATTATATTTTACATTCTATTATATAAGACAAAGATATTTAGAATGCTACTCTGTCATCTTTTCTTTTTTATTTGTCCAAAGACAACAAGTCAATGACGTTGACTGATTGCAAGTAAAACAATATAATATGGGTTTTTTTTCTCTTACGAGAAATCCTATTCAGATGTTCAACTACAATTTAGTTTATTCATACATCATTTGATAGAGTATAGTGAGATGGTCAAAAGCTAAAAATATTATTGATCATCAACTCTTTCTCGAGACGTTATAATTATTTTACTAGAATTTTAACCGATGATATGGCATCTATCAAAAATCTAAATGGCAACATTTTGACCTGAAATATTGTTTACAGATAGGCCTACTTTCAAGTAGAATATTTCCTTCATGAGATATAGAATTTTCAAAAAATATGATGTCCTTCAATCTTTTCATAAAATAATAGGCCCATCTGTGAATAACATTTCAAGTTGAAATGCTGCCATTTACGTTTTTGGTAGATACCATGGTATAGGTTAAAATTCTAGTAAAATGACTATAACATCTCAAGAAAGAGTTGGTGACCGGTAATATTTTTAGCATTTGATCGTCTCATTATACTCTATCGAATGATGTATATGAATGAACTGAACTGGAGTGAGGCACTTGGATAGGATCCATTGTTAGTTAAAAAATCTATTCATCTAACATTTTTCTTATTGTTTTATCTAATTTTAGAAAGTGTATTTTAATTATTGATCTTAATATCTTACCCTCATCCATTATTTTTAACTTGTCAAAAAAGACAAATCATTGATAAAATATATATAGAACAATAAAGGTTTGTTATAAAATTTTCTATTTCTAATACTCATAAGAAAATTCTTTTCCATTAACAAGAAAAGATTTTTGTTTCTTTTAAGAGTTAAATAAAATGATAAAAGTAATTTCGCAAATGGAATATCATTGTCTTTTTTGTAATATCTCAAGTATTTTCAAAATGTTTTTATTATTTTAAATAACATGAAATTTAATTTATTCTTTTATTTCTATAAATACTATCGTTTATTCTATATTCAGTAATACCTTTTTTAAATAATAATTGTAGTAAGGATAAAATATCATGTACATTATTTAGATAATGATAAAAACAGTATCTTTATTATTGTTACCTTTCATATAACCGTTTGAAACAACATATTTGATTGTGATGTAGATTATTTTTTTCTCTTTCTCTTTATATATATATATAGAAACCTTGTACTGAGAAAATCACGAGTGTATATGATAAATATTATTTGAAATCAAACATCAAATTATGTTTAAAATAGAAGAATACTTTTTGTTAGAAGTGTTAAACATTAATTGCATAGCATTCATTATTAAAAACATTTTTTAGGAACAAATATGACTCAATTCAGGAAACAAGAATATAATGTACTGAAAAGAATTACAAATTTCAACCATAAATGATGTCTTAAATGACGTTTTCTTAGACGGCAATCTCTTTTTTTTTTTTGGAAATAACTATGAAAGTAAATGTTACACTTGCAAAAGACTGGAATTTATTGATATGAAAATTCTAAATATTTCAACTTAATCACAATGAAGGATGTGATTCTATCTCCATTATTCAAATTATTAAAAGTTTTTATGATTTTTATTATTGCCTGTTAAAAAAAATAGTGGACGTGGGCATTTTTACAATTATTCAGAACTGGAAAGAGATAGAGAGTTGTGGTTTTCATCATTATGTAAACAAATCAGTACTCCATATATTTATGAACATGTGTTGTCAATTATGCATAAGATAGCTGAAAGATCTCTCTAGCTATTGTGATTCAAAAATAACATATATTTTCCTGAAATTCATGCAAACTAACTTTTCTTGATAGAACAGCTTGTGAATTTTTAGACAAAAATACGTTCTGAATCGTGATATTCTTTGTTTGAATCACTGGTTCTATTAAGCTATGCAAATGCAATAAGCATTGAAAATCTGTTTATTGACATCTTAGAAAAGTAAAAGAACATATCAAGAGCTAAAAACACTTTCTTCCACAAGAACTTCATTTTTTTGTAGTAAAATTGATTATAATTACTATCAACATCTTCTCTTGTATGTAAACCAGAAAACAGCATGTGGTTTGATCTTTCATAAGCAACATTAGTTTTCTTTTAACATCTTGTTTCTCGAAAATTTTGTGATGATTTCCACCACGTCCTACTCGAAAAACCGGCTTTTATTTCTGTTCAGGCTTATTTTATGTGTTTAAATTTTATTTGAAAGAGCATATCAAGGTATAATGGTTAGCAAAGTCTTTTTTTTTTAATTAAGCCTTCTTTTTTGGTATACAAACAGATACTCATGTAATTGAACAGTCACTTTGTAGACGTTTTTAGAATTATTGAACTTATAATATCTTTTTACGCCTAAATAGTGAGAATTCAAAAAGAAGAGTTTTTCTAGTCATTGTATTTTGGCATGGTCTTTCAAATAAAAAAAAATTAAATACATAAAATGAACCTGGGGGGAAAATTTTGATTTATGAAATGAGCTATATTTGGACCTTATCTGACCAATATGAACCTCAAACATTATGATCTAGCACTGAAAGTTCTACTCTAGTATATTTTGCCTTTCTACTACTGTTGATGCGTTCGATATTTGAATATTATGTAAAGTCCTATATGTTCTCTGCGAATTTTAGATAAAAATAGATGATTTTTGGTTTTTTGACATCGGTGGTTAAAATATAGTGAAATTTTAACGTGAAAACTAACACTGTGAGAACGACGCAAAATAAAAATTTTACAGATATATGCTAAAAGATTCAAGTCAAATGACTTTTTTCACGATGAGAGTAGTGATAATCTAACAATATTCACCAGTAAGTTATTCATAATTTTTAGACTGATTATTCAAAAAAAAAGTTGATGCCTACATTTCGACTATTTTAAGTTGGTAAAAGAAAACGACACATAGAGTTTGGTAGAGTAAAATCCGAACTACAAACTTCACTGACTCACTAAGCTTGAGAATTCCCATTAAGATACTTCCAATGGATCAAGTTTCATGTATACAATATTGAAAAAATGAAAATCATAAAGTTTAGTAAATCTTTAGGTTGACTTTTTCTAAATTATAACTATTTTTAGCCAAACCTGTGCCGCCTATACTTTTCTAAAACAAAAATATTGTCTGCTGATTTCTTTTATTGTAAATACAGTTTATTAAACTCGCTCTACCATATACACTAACTTTCGATTGATTTAAAGGACTCATGTGTTTTCTAGATAAAAATATCATGAAATAGATCAAAAATATTTTTACATGGTTATCAAATAGAGAGAATAGATATAGAAATCAACAAGTACAATATCATACATTGCGGATGTCATCGCGATCTTCAATAAATATTATGTTGTATCCCATTGAGCAACAGAAAACCATTAAGAAATGTCAATTTTAATGAAGTACAACATTTTTTTTAACAGAAAGAAATATATGGAAAGTAATTTTAACATGCAAATTTTATTCTAAGATTTTATAACAATAAAACATGGAAATATCAACTGTATAATTTCCAATTAGTTTGAATCAAGTTGCTAAAAGATATCATAGACCACTAAAAAATAATTGTTATAAATTCTATTTAATGTGATGTCTGTTTATAATTGTCTTTTAAATAAATTTTCAGGTGAAATTTTGGATATTATATTTGATTATCTTTCAATAAATGATATTCTACATAGTTTTTTAAATGTAAATTTTTATATTAATTCCGTAATATTTAATTAGAATTATTATAAAATATATTTTCGATCAATTTTAAAATATGAATTTGATATAATATATAAATATATAAATCCAAAATCATGATCTTCTTAATATTATCTGATGAAATTGATACACCTGATCAATCTTATTTATTTTTATCATTATTTAAACCTGAAGAGCTTTTTTTAAATCTACGTTGTTTATCATTTATAAATATTAATCAATAATCAATGAAATTAATTATAAATCATTTGTATAGATTTAATCTCTAGTCCAGACTCCTTCGAAAAATCCCTGGGGGAATCCCTGAGTAGGTGAGACGGGTTTCAGGGATTCCCCAGGGTCTTCATAGGGAGTTGATGAATACTATCAGGATCTCTCTAGGAAAGCACCATTGGAACTCTCTGAAAATTCCAGATTTATGAAAATTGTCGAGGGACTCCCTAAAATTCAAGGACTCACAACAGGAAACCCTTGGAGATTTCATATTTTTCAAAGGACTTCCCGAGGGATTTCGAAGGTGAGAGTCGACTAGGGTACTTTTTCATAATGTAATTAGGATGTCTGAACTCAAACATTTAATAATATCAGATCGATGTACATTTAATCAATTTAAAAATATTATTCATCATGTTCCAAACCTTGTTTCATTAAATATTTGTCTTGAACGAGAAAATGGAGAAAATATTCATGGAATAACTTCAAATCTTACTCGACTTATACTTAATATGTCATGTAAGTTATTTATGTTATTTAATAAAATGAATTATGAATCTTTTTTTTTAAACAGTTTTTCAAATGAATATGATACAAATGAAACAATTATTAAATTATTTTCGTTGTCTTACTTATCTTGAAATTGAATGTCGAAGTGGTCTTGATTTATGTGATGAACATGAATGGGAAATATTTATTTTAGAGATCTCCGTTATTTAAATATATTTAATTTTAAATTTCCGTTAAAATCTGTAATTATTCATAATAGACTAAGTACTCAAACTATTTTAAGTTCATATTCAACTTTATTTTGGTTAAATAGAAAACGTTGGTTTATGACCATTGAATGAGATCAAAGATTAGTATATTAAATTTTTTTTATGTACTATACTATCAATGTTTTCATCATTTTAATTCATAAAAAAATGAGAGAAAAAAATACGAAAGAAAAAAAATTACTTAAAGTTTGATATGATTGAATCTAAAAAATAAAAAAATCAGAATAGCAAAAAAAAATTTTTCATTCCCATCGTATTCATTTTGCAATTGTAAATACAATTCATGAGCATCATTGATACTTTTATCGGTTTGGAAAAAATCTTGATTTATTGTCGAAATCTCCTTAATGATTGCCTCACAATATGGAGATAAGTTATTTTCCATCAGTTGAAGTTCTAAGTGATGTTGTTAGGTCTTTTCGTATGTGTTCATACAATGCAAAAAATAAAAAAAACACTGATCTTACCTGATGATGGGTAATAATGAGGATAATAATGATGTTGAGTGCCTAAGCACGAAGATAATGAGGAGAGATAGAGATGAGGATAATGAAATTAGGAGGTTTATTTGTGTAGAAAATCAACAACAAGACAAAGAAATATATCAAAGGAGAGGGAAGCGATATGGGTAGATAGATGTGAATAGACTTTGCTTTGTAGTAAATCCAAAAAAGATAAACTAAACTGGAGAGGAATATATGAACTGGAATATACAAAAAGTGAGGAAAAATATAAAGAGAGAAAAGGAAGAGCAGAATGAAAAGAACCTGGAATGTCAGAAATTGCGAAGACATCAGGAAGAGGGGCGGGTATGTGGAAGCTTGACTACGATCAGTGAACCAGTAGGTTAGCGGTAACCTAGTTTCATCTATTACTGCTAACAGATGTTTCATTTTTTTTAATTGTTGCAGTCTAAATACGTCCACAAATACTTTCTCTATTGTTACGACTATCTATAATAAAAAATAATCATATGTTCTTATTCTTATTTCTTTTATATGGCTGTAATTGTCCATTAATTTATTCAAAAGACCAATATTATCCAAAGACATGTATATTGGATTTTCGAATATTTTTACATCTAAAAAATTTAACCAACCCAGGTCGAACGATACGGGCCGTTTCGAATCCGTACATAGCCATATAATAACCGTTTTGGAGGAGAATACAGCGTGTTTACGATGACGTAAAACTGTACCCGTGATTACAGGGCGAAACGGTTCATTTTCGGCCGTAAAGCCACCGTTTTGTCACGGTTTACGTTCAGAAAACGTATTGTAAACGACTCCGTTTTGATCGACCTGGGAACACCGTGAACAACAACTGAAAATTCCAATCTAAAATTGGATATCTAATCCAACAAAAATATCTAATTTAAAGATAATTTTCAGTTTGTCGATATATATAAACAAATGAAATCACATATTTAGATGTCTTTTATAAACATTTTCTTTCGTTCTATTAGCTAATGGGACAATTTTATATTTTTCTTGACAATTATGTATATCGATCTACATCAATCGACGATCTTGTCGTTTTTTCCAGGTTCTTGTTTTCTTTGGTTATCAGGCAAGATTTTTTTTCTATTCCTCCTGTACAAGATTTTTGCCTGAAAAATCTGATCTTGCCTTTCTGTCAAGATTTGTGTAGGCCGAATCTTGTCTAGCGAGGCAAGAAATTCTTTTCCAGGCAAGATTCTTGTTCTCTTGCTTTTTTTGAACTCTTGTCTGATTTTTATTTTTCTTGTCTTTCTTGCTTGAATCTTGTCATATTGAAAAGGTCTTTTATCGGCTACTATTACTATTTGTTTTATACTATTTCATTATGCCTTTTGCACACCATATACAAAAAATGTAAAAATACAAAAAAATACTTTTAGTTTTAGTTTTTAACACAACGAGAAACATAAAATTTCTATTATAGAAAAATACTAATGTTTTTAATGTTATCATTGCCGTCTACATCTAGGATTTCTATCGTCGATTAATAAAATCCTTTCGTTCATAATAAAAGAATATCTTAAAAAAATGGATTAGATAGAACGATTGATCAATAAAATACTGAAATGTATTCAATAAGCGTGATTTATTTTAAAAAATCCAAAACACTATTATACACTGCATTGTTTTCTCTATATCGAATGAGAACATTTTACCTTCATTCAATTGACATCGAGCAGTTACATGTTGTTTGATAACGAGATGAACGTTCTAGAAAAGTACATATTCGAAGTGATATTGCACTAGTTATTGAATTAATAATGACTAAATAACGTTCAGACATCGTTTTTTATGACTATACAAAGAAGACATCACGCGCTGTTCATCTTAGGAAGCTAAGAAGAATCTTTTTCTTTTCTCTCACAAGAAGTTTGTCTGAATAGTAAGAAATTTAAAATATCTTGTATTTCTTTCCAGTTACTGTTTATTCAAAATTTTCAGACAAGATTCTTTTCAAAGGAAAGAAAAAGATTCTTGTCTGAACGTTAACTATATCCTGAATATCTTATGATTGTTGCCAGATTCTTTTATTTCTGATTAATCAGACGCGATTCTTGTTATCTTGAGATTCAAACAAGATTCTTTTTACTTTTCTGTCAAAAAGAATTTTGCCTGAATACAGGAATCTTGTCTGAAAGTGAAGAAAAAAACGAGAACATGGAAAGAATAAGGCAAGATCGTCGATTGATGTAGGGACGATATTCGATCGACAAAAGAAAAATATTATATAGTTACGCATTAACTACATTTGAATGGTTAAAGAAGATTTCTATATCGATCGACTATTTACACGATAAAAAAACATTCATTCTTAAACATTATAAAAAGTTATGAAATTTGATAAATTTTGAGATTTTATAACAAATTTTGAAGAAGTTGTAGAATTTCAGTAGTTTTATATAGAATTTGAATTTTTTATTCTTTTTTATTATAATTGGAATTTTCGATCTTATACGATCATTTTCAACGTACCACGACCTTTTATACTTGATGTTACAAGACGTAAAACAAAATCATATAAAATGAACTAGACAAACATAAACATGAAAA